>JARHVA010000490.1:4562500-4995000 GCA_037957365.1 Torreya grandis
GAAACACTAAAGTTTAATAAGAATAATGAAAAACACCATTGTGGGTTAGAATAGTAATTGTGTATTAATAATATATATAATGGGATACATATATTATACTAATATATAAATATATGAAATATAACTCTAAGAGAGCTTAGGTTCTCATATATGTATATATATATATATATATATATATATATATATATATATATATATATATATTATATTTATATAATGGGAAGCATGCCTATGATTATAGAGTGTGACTAATCAAGTAAGTCACAAAATCTTGAAGGATTGGGAACTATAATAATATGCATGAAGCCTAAGTTTCATAAATTAAAGAATAGGTGTTTTGTTTAAGAGTTATTTAATTGTTTATATTAATTAAGATTGTTGGTTTTTAATGAGTAATATGAACAATATAACAATATATTTATAGTAGTAAACATTTGAATTTACTCAAAGATTTTGGGAATGTAGTCCAAGTTTATATTTTAGCCATTTGGGAAATAAACTTATTTGTTATGCTAATTATTGTGCCAATTAATATAGTAAATATTTATTCATACATTTGATGAACTAAATGTATGTAATGTAATTATTTTAGTATTTATCATGTTTTGTAGTTGCTAGTATAAATAATTTTCCTGAATCTTTTGATTATATTAATATTAACAAAATCTAGCATTGTTGGTACTAAGCAGTGAGATTGACTTCACTAGCTTAGTTAGCATCACCAATACTAGATGAAGGTAATACTATCAAATAGTGTGTATGAATTTAATTGATCCTTGATATCAATATCTATTTGAAAAATTTGGCCAAAATAATAGTTAGATAGATATTATCATTTCATATATATGATTTACATGTTTGTGCAATATCATGTTAGAACATATTTTCCTTATGGTACACATCATGTAGTAGAATTATTATAGTACACAGGTATTATCATGTCCCTCTCTATTCATACACCATCAATATCTACCCATCCATGAAGTGAGGGTCATTCCATATTTGGGGGATTATGTAGGGGATCGATGGTTCGTGGTTGGTGTGGAAAAGTGCCCAAAAGATGTTCTCCCTCCCCAATACAATACTTATTGGAGGCTACACTTGAGATTATCATAGATACTAGAGTTTGAGTGACTCATGCTCAAAGTAAAATCATATCTATTATTA
Organism: Torreya grandis; assembly: GCA_037957365.1. Classification (NCBI taxonomy): domain Eukaryota; kingdom Viridiplantae; phylum Streptophyta; class Pinopsida; order Cupressales; family Taxaceae; genus Torreya; species Torreya grandis. Next base: position 4,563,668 of record JARHVA010000490.1, read on the forward strand.
TATTTATGTTGAGACATAATTCTAGTTTGAAATGTAATTTTACTTATCGTACATTGACAGTAGTGGCTATATTATTGTAACAACTAAGGCTAGATTTTATGTAAATACTTTTCTTATGTAATTGTGTTTTTTTCATAGAATACTAGAGATTAGTAACTGATAATGTTACGTGTTTACATATGTTTAACATAGTTAGCTAGTATGATAATATCACTAATTAGATTCTCGTGGTGTAATCAAATGAAAGAATAAGTGTTATGTAAAATTCTAAAAAAAATATTATTTTATTCTAGTAAATCCTTATGGAGTTGTTACAATAGACATGATTTCATTATACATTTAATTATGTTTGATGATAAGGAAAGGATATTAGTGTTATTACTTGTTATATTATTGAATTTTATAGATGTTGCTCTTAATGGAGTGACATATGAATGTTGTAGTTTTTTAAACATTATTTATGGCACATGGATAAATTTTAAAAAGTATTGGAGATTCTTACCCAAGGAAAATATATATTTTATGTTGATCATTTAAAAATTTAAGACTTAATACTAAAAATAAATCTACTAGAATGCATACGTAATCTATGAAATATCATTTTTTCAAAGATTGTTTCCTAATCATAAAGAGTGGTTAGATGTCCTCATCCATAATTCCACTTTCATAAATGTCAATTTTATTTGTAAATACATAACAAAAAATAGAATACAAAATATATTAAGAGAATACCAAATAAATAACATGTTATATAATGATATAAAAATCCATCAAAAGATGATAAAAAGAAGATATTTTTCATATGTTGAAGTATGAAACACCCTAGAAAACATGTATGCAAAACATGACCACAAAACGTAGTTGAATTTTCTAAGTCAACTACTATAGTCCAAGTAACCAGATTTTGTCAAAATAAAATTGATAAATTACCTCAATTTAATAACCCATGTGAAGGCATGTGACACTTATGAAATTTACTTTTTTTAGTGATTAGACAAGGATCTTAGGCTTATGGCTTGATATGTTACTAAATTTCATAGATTTTTCTCATAATGAAATGACATATAAATATTATTGTTTTCCAAATATAATTCATGACACCTAGATAAATTTTGAAAATCATTGGGTACTATTTCATGAATATGACATTTATTTTTATGTTTATAATTGTAATATATTACACTTATCACTAAAATAAATATATTCAATTATAGAACTAACTTGTGAAATATCAAAAAATTAATGCTAAGATCCTTTCATATTCATAAAATTAAATTTTGAGACCACAATTGGTAATGTCATAATAAATAATAGAGTACAAATTCCATCCAAATCACAACCAAGAAGGCCACACTACATAAGTGTATTATTTTATGGTTTATGGGGATTTTCATAGAAAACACACAAATCCATAAACTATTTAAAGGGAATGACAATATTTAGATCTAGGCTAAAATATAGTAAATAATATAGATCTTAATTTAGAATGTGTGATAAATACAATAATTACAAGGAAGATAAGGGATAAGAGAGAACATATCTTATTTGATATTATGTTCTGAGGTATGCCAATGATCAAGAATCATCATAATAGTACATCATAGGTTTTGACATTGTTCATTCTACATTTTGACTATTGTTTTCCCACTGGATAGTTGTATTGAATAGGAACAATAGCATCGATGTAGGTGTCTACCTTTGATGTAAGTATCTAGCCAAAGATATGCATATGAATGGATCTAAATTTATATAGGCTTATACTGTCACCTACATAACTACCATGTGCCTCAAATTATACCTATTTGTGTGTTAAATTCAGTAAATGAGGAAAATCCTAGTTATTTTACATTAGACCTCTTGTAACTTGGTAAAAATGGGTTAGCATGTGATTTGAGATAACCCTAACAACCTCATTTATTGGTAAGTGTTTCTTACATATCCAATACTCTAAAGAGGGCCTCATAATCACATGTAGTTATCCCTCTTAGGTATGTGTGTGGAATTTTAACTTCAAAAATATATGCTCTTTCTCCTAGTAACCCTTGGTACAAGTAATTCAATATTATATTTGAACTTTTGAATGCTTTATATGTTCAATCGTAATGCAATTTTATAACTTAAAATATATAATATTTTCCAATTTGGTAATTTTCAAATCAAATTACTAGGTAGTATAATTATACTATAGCCTTTGTATATATAGGGACCTATTTATTTTTAATTAGGATCTAGTGAAATGTGAAAGGCTGACAATAGGATGGATAAACAAGGTTAAATAAAATATCATAAAGTGAAAGATATGAAAAGGGACAAAAAGATAATCCTAGACACTTTCATTGTAGTTGGATGCTAACATTGATGCTAGTGTCTAGAGGATAAAAACATACATAAAATAGGAAATAATAAATATGAAACCCTAAAATTAATTGGGTGAATAACAATAAAATAACATACAAACCAAATCCAAAGATAAATCAAGTGAAATAAGATGGAACCAAAGATATTTACAAGATGCCACGTCCCTAGCTATCTAATCCTTAGATAAGAGATGTATACATATAAAAAATCTATAAAAATATGTTGATAAATTGTGCTTGTGAAAAATATGGTTGTCTAAATTCCCCCTGCCCCTTAATTTAGTAATACACCAAAATAAAAATTACTAGTTTAAATGAATATAAAAATTCATACCGTGGTGTGGACAACACACCTTATCTTTGCTTGAGATTTCCTTAAATATTTCATTTGAAATTTAATTGTAACCAAGATCATGACACAAAGTAATAAAAATATATAATAAATATTGTAATAAATAATATAATTTAGTGTAAATAAAGAGCATGTATATAATACACCTATGTATGTGTCATGTAGTAATGGTTCTAGAATAATAGAAACTATAAAAGTATACTTGGGGATTGCAAACTCATCCATATTATAGGTAGGAATATGAATTAACTTATAATTGGTAAACTTGGTTTCATGATGGTGGTGCTATACTTATAATAGGGAGAGTTTAGAGGTGATAATGTCTGCAACCTAGAATAGGAAGAACAGTGCTTTGGTCATTGAGAGTATCATTTCTCAGCTAGCACAACTTGAGCACAAACATATGTAACTTGACATAGGATGAGTGATTTAATAAATCTCACCCAAAAATTTGGTGGGAAAAAATTATTTAATAAATCCAATTTAACCAAAATATCCAACTATTATAGATAGGTAAGGCTCAATACAATCCATAAAATTACATCTTAGTGGGTGATGATATAAACTATTTTTTTTTTTTTTAAAATATAAAACTAATTTGAATTTTTTAATATTAGGTGAATATTAAATATCATATGTAACTTATATATGCCTCATTCTCAAAATGTGTATAGCAATGGTACCAATGTCTAATATAACTTTTTTTTTTTTTTTTTTTTAATTTTGAATTTTGTGCAAGTGTGGGAAGCTTGATACCATAATGTGCCAAAAATATATATGGATAAATATGAAATATTTTATAATTTCCAATGTGAAAGACATGTTTTGTATACATTCCCCCACTGAATTTGGATATGTTGAATACTAAACAAGTATGGAGAACATGCTTCTAATGCATGCCCCCATTGAATTTGGAGAATGTGAAAATTATAATTGACTATGACTAATATGTTTGTAAACATGACCCTTATTATATGCACCCTATTTTTTTAGTATGGGATATGCTACCTTCTATTAATCTCCTCAGAAAAGGAAAATGTGATAATTTTCTTGATGTAGGGAGTTGCATGTTGATAATATTGGTGGTAGTAATTTGTAACATTATTTTTTTAATACCTGAAATCTATTATAATATATTTGTGTATTATTTTTTTATTTTTTATCAATGGATTAAAATTTTCAAATTTAGTGTAATATATAAGGGTTCATTATCTAAATCCAAACACAACTTATAGTTTTGAATTTGGACCACTGGTACTCAAGATATGTACATTTGAAGTTTGTGTAGAAGTTGTATATTAGGTATTTTGAATAAAACTTTGAAGTTATTTGCATTTTGAAATTTTTGAAAAACTATATTTTATTAGAATAGACCCATTCCACATGGTAGATTCCCTTTGTTGGTGTGATTTTATTTACTCCAAACAACTATAGTTGACTAGGATTTTTCTGAGTTGGTAAGTAGGTTTAGTTGCCAAATTATTATAAATTTTTAATATTTGATTTTTTTTTTCATTTTGCGCATGATTTTTGATATTTAAGTTAATTAAAAAAATTGAGTTGAGTTTTGGGACACTTACATCAATAATTTGATGTTAGTGTCCAATATCAGATGAAATCATCTGATGTTACCATCCTATAGTAATGCTAGTGTTTAATGCTACCATCTTATAGTGATGCTAGTAGTTGATGCTACCATCCTATCCTAATGATAGTATCTGATGCTACTATCCTTTTATTTTTTGAATATTTAATTCTCACATATGTATTTTTGAGCTAAGATCTCATTGATAATGAGTATTCAATGATTTGTTCTAGGTTGCATAAGGATATACATATTTAGGAGTTTTGGAATGATAGCCATTTTTTTACACTAGTAGAGTTGGGTCTGGATGTAGCCAACTAGGCCATTTCAAATCAAGCAGGGTTGGATCACATGGCCCATTTGTGATATATTACATATTTTATCCACCTCCTCACATCCTTATAAAATAGATATAACCTAGACCCATGCACTTTATAGCTCCCTATAGGGGAGATAACGATCACATTAGATGATTTGTATTTGAATTTTCATCTTCTTATTAGAGGTAAGAGAGTTCATGTTGTTTGACATGACATCCATAGTTATATTCAATGCTATCACATATATTTTAGTGGATAGAGGGATATAGACATAGATCTGAGTATTATGATTCACTTGGAAAACATTATCAAAGGTGATGTTTAGTAGTTATGGATGTTTATTTGTGTTTTATTAGCATCATTCAGTAATAGAGGGTGGCATAGTGGGTATCTCATATTATATATACCATGTATTTCATCATATTGATCTTGATAATACCATATATTCCTAAGGTCATAGTGTATTGGACCACTTATATAGTTATCTTTATAGATTTGCACTAGTTCACCAAATATTTTATGGCTTTTGGGGATTTTCATAGAAAACACATAAATCAAGAAAATATTTGAATTGGGTGATAATATTTAGATCTACACTAAAATATAGTCAATAATATATATCTTTCCTAATTTATAATGTGAAATAAATACATCAAGTACAAGGAAGCTAAGGGATAAGGGAGAGCATATCTTGTTTGATATTATTTTCTAAGGTATGATAGTGATTAGGAATCCTCACATGACAACAACATAGGTTTTAACCTTGTTTGTTCTACATTTTGACTATTTTTTTACCCACTGTATGGTTGTGTCAAATAGGGGCAATAACATTAATGCAGGTGTGCAATCAAAGATACACACAAGAATGGATCTAAATTTTCACCATGACTACACTATCACTTTTATAACTACCATGTGCCTCAAATTATCCTTATTTGTGTGCCAAATTCATCCAATGATAAAAATCCTAGATTTTTTACATTGGGCCTACTGTATCTTGGTAAAAATGGGTTAGCATGTGATTCGAGCTAGACCTAGTAACCCCATTTGTTTCTAAGTTCTCCCTACATATCTAGTACTCCAAAGAGGGATTTTGAATCACATGTTATTCTCCCTCCTAGGTATGTGTGCAGAATTGTAATTTTGAAATTATATGCTCTTTCTATTATTAACCCTTGGTAAAATAAATTCAATATTATATTCAACCTTTTGAATGCTTTATATTTTCAATTATGTAATATAATGCAATTTAATAACTTGAAATATACAATATTTTCCAATATTCTAATTTTCAAATCAATTGGTTAGTTAGTATAATTAGACTATAGCCTTTATATATATATAGGGACCTCTTGATTTTATATAAGGATCTAGTGATATGAAAAAATCCAATAATGTGATGGGAAAAGAAAGTTAAACAAATGATCACAAAGTGAAAGATATAAAAAGGGATAAAAATATGAACTTCAAAAATTGCATCATAGTTGGACACTAGCATCAATGGTACTGTCCAAAATGGATGCAAGTGTCTAAAGGCTATATATATGTATGTATATATATAATAGGAAATAATAGGTAGGGATCCATATCATACATTGGATTAAGAATAATAAAATAAAATATATTCCCAAGGAGTAGGTAAATCATTTGAAATAAGATGTAACCAAAGATGTTTACAAGGGGTGACATCCCTAGCTATCTAATCCTTATTCAAGAGTTGTATACATGAAAAGAGTATATAAAAACATGATTTTAAATTGTGGTTATGCTAAATATGGGTGTATATAGGTGTGTACATCAATCAAAACATGATACAAAGGGAATATTTTTATTATGCTATAGTAGAAAACACCTAAAAAATAAAAATGTGACAAAAAACCAAAATTGAATGTCCTAAGTCTATCACACAATCCATGTGAATAATTTTTGTCAAAATTCAATTGATTTATTCCCTCAAATTCATAACCAATGTGAATTCAAAATAACATTACAAATTTTAATTATGTTTAGTCAATAAGAAAGGATATTAGCATTATGTCCTGATATGTTATTATATGGTGGGATGCACTTAGAATTTTTTTTAGATGTCCTCTCTAATGACATTGGTGAAGAACATGGTTCAATTTTACCCTTAGAAAAAAATGAAAAGAGGTTTAATATAGTGCATGCTAGATAACCTCTTTGTATACATGCCCATAGTATTTAAATTTACATTCAGTTATTTATGCAATGATTATATAATTTAAAAAGCATGTCCATAACAAGGATGACCTAAAATACATAATTTCATAATAAAAAATAAATATAAATTGTAATTTTTACATACACAACAACTATTGTAGTTCATTACTTGTTCAAAGTGATTGAAGACATATTACAACATGTGATTGATGCTCCATGAAAATTATGTCAAGAAAAAATGGAATGGACCTATGCACCCAACTATGGTTGCCCACACTCATCAAAACCATTATATAATCTATATATCCATAATACCATAGAAGAAAAAAGATTAAGTGAGAGGATACTCTTGAAACAAGTCAATAAAAGTGCATGAAATAACAAAGTTATAAAATGAGAAAAAGCATTAAATGGATTATATTAATCGCATACCACTTAAAGGGGGAAAACTCCTTTGAGAAAAATCAATACAAATAATTTTTGGTTGCCTTCAGTGGCCTCAAAAACTACTTATATATGAATTATAATCTAAAAAACTACTATTTCCCATGAATTTGGGATTAAAAAAATGCTCATGGGATGACTTACAAAACATATGCATCCATATCAACTACCAAATGAACAAAGTAAAGAGAAGAAATATAATGGGTTCATAACATCCCCTCCCTCTTATAAAAATATTTGTCCTCAAAGCTTTATATGTGGGAATTGGTGTTGAATATGAAATAGTGGTTCCCATGTTACATCCTCTAGTTGTATTCCATGCCATTGAATTAAAACCTCAGTGATGGAGTGAGAGTGAAGTTGGCATTTGAGCTTATCCAAGATTGCCTCCAGATCAAGAAGAATGGATCCTTCATTACAAGTTCAGGTAAAATAGTCTATACTCTGATGTTTATGCCAAGATAATTCTTCAAACAAGAGACATGAAATACTAGGTGAACTCAAGAAGAAGGTGGGAGCTCTGACTTATAAGAAACTGACGTAATTTTTTTTAAAGAACCTTATAGGCCCATAAATCTTAAGAGATAACTTATGGGACCCTTTAAATTGTAGGGATGATTGTTTATAGGGATACAAGCAAATAAAAACCATATCACCTATTTGAAAAGTGAACTCAAAATGATGTTGATCTACCTATTATTTCATTTGATTTTGTGTCATATGAAGATTTTACCATAGGGTACTGAGGATGTGATCCTAGGTTTAGAGAATCATGTCAATTGATTATACTAATGAAGTATTAATGCTATATAGAAGGATCACTGGTAGTGATTGACCATAGACTGCTTCATATGGATTCATTTTCATTGAAGTGCAGTAGGAGGTATTGTACCACAATTCAGTGAGAGCGAGCCACTTTTTCCACTGATGTTGTTCTAAGGTGAAGCAATGGTGGAAAGTTTCCAATCATTTGTTGACAATTTTAGTCTGGCCATCTATTTGTGGATGATACCTAAAACTCATCTTCATTTGAGTGCCAGTACATCAAAATAGTTCTATCCAAAAATTGCTAGTGAAGGTTGTATCATGATCTGAGACAATGGATGAAGGAATGCCATGAAGATCGAAAATGTAGTCTAGGAAAATTTGTGCAACTATGGAGGTGATATAATGATGGTTAAGGGCACAAAAATGACTATATTTGGAGAGGTGATCAACAAAAACCAAGATCAACATTTTCCTTCTAGATTTAGGGAGCCCCTCAATGAAATCCATAGAAATATCTATCCAAATCCTAGTAGGGATAGGAAAGGGTTCAAAAAACCTAAGGATGAGTGTTATTTCACTTTTATTGCATTTATATGTATCAAATTCATCCACCATCTATTGAATTGAATTTTTCATTCCCTTCCAAAATAAATTAAGTCATGCCCTCTCATAATTTTTGAGAAACCCTAAGTGCCCTATGGATGGAGAAGCATGGAGTTCATATAATACAGCCTGCTATAGATCTATGCTCTAGGGAAGCACCAAATGACCCTTGTATCATAGAGAAGTACCATACCAAGAATAATGCAGTATATTTGAGGGGTTAGTGGCCAATTATTGAATTATTTTAGATAATGAGGAGCCATTGACATACCCCTACTTTATATTTTCCAATCAGTTTAGAATAGGTATGGAAATAGCTAAAAGGGAAGCTTGATCCAAAAATGTGCAAGATAGAGCATCAGCCACAATATTCTCTTTACCTTTCTTGTAACTTATCTCATAGTCATAACCCATGAGTTTGCTGACAATTTCTATTGTGATGGGGTAGAGACCTATTATTTTAGTAAATATTTTAGACTCTAGGGATTAGTTTTGATGTAAAAATGATTACCCAATAGGTATGGCCACCACTTCTATACTACATGTAAAATGGCCATCATTTCCTTCGCATAAGTAGAGAGAACTAAATTCTTGCTAGAAAGGGATTTGATGATGAATGTAATTAGATAGCCTTCTTGGAAGAGAACAACACCTACTCCATTATTTCAAGCATCACTCTCAATAGTGAAGGTATTGCTAAAATCTGACATAGATAGAATAGGTGTAGTACACATCTTATTTTAATACTTAAAATACCCACTAAATATCTTGTGTCCAAGTAAAATAATCATTTTTCAACATAGATATCAATAGAGTTGTAATCTTCCCATAATCCTTGACAAACTTGCAATAGTATCTTGTTAGCCCCAAAAAACCATGAAGGCTCTTGAGTGTCTGAGGATGTAGCCAATTTGTCATAGTAGTTATTTTTTAAGGATCCACATGAACCTGGCTAAATAATCTACCAAAGATACTCCACTTCATCTTGGCTAAAATTACATTTGGACTATTTTTCACAAAGATGATGGTTAGAGAGAAGTTGTAATATGAGCTCCAAATGTTAGAGATGCTTAGACCATGTTTTACTATAGATGAGGATATCATCAAAGAAGACCAGAATGAATTTATATAGGTATGATTACAATATTTTATTCATCAATGCCTAGAATGTTGAAGGAGAATTAGTGAGGCCAAAGGGCATGACCAAGAACTCATAGTGGCCATCATGCATTCAAAAATTTATCTTAGGGATATCATCCTCATGAAGCCAGAACTGGTGATATGTATAGCGGAGATCCAACTTAGAGAAAAATTGAGCACCATGAAGCTCATCAATAAGTTCATCAATAATAGGGATCAAGAACCTATCCTTGATTTTGAGGTGATTAAGTGCATGAAAATCAATGTAGAGGAACAATGACCCATCATTTTTATAGACAAGGAGAACTGGGGAAGAATATGGGCTAGTACTAGGGCAAATAATTCCTTGCTTTAGTAAGTATCAAATGAGCATCTTGATCTCATTTTTTTACTAAAATGGGTAGTAATAAGGCCTGATGTTCAGAGGAATGCTTCATATAAGGAGTTAAATATGATGTTCCTCTAGCTGTGAAGGTAGTAATCCTACTGGTTCAGCAAAAACACATGCATACCTATGCAAAATAGATTGGAGGTTAGGAGTAGTGGAGACTATTAAGGGTTGAATTTAAATGAAATGGAGGTAGGAAATGACACCATGTGAATTCTTCTTAAGAATATTTTCCATGTGATTTGATCTTATGATGTTGAGAGATCTAGGTTGTAATTCTTTCAATGTGTGTTTTTGCCAATTATCTGAAAACTACATCCAAAGTTCAACAAAATCCCATAAGATGGGTCCAAGTGTGCATAACCACTAAGCTCTTAAAACAACATCACATCCACTTAAGGGCAAGGTAAACATGTTAGAGTGTAAGGTATAATCTCTAATAGAGATATGCACATTATGACACTTCCCTTTGAAAGGTAATGTACCCCCATTAGTAATCACGACTTCAAATTTGGAACAAAGATGGATAAAATAATCAGCCTATTTGGTTATCTGAGGGTCAATGAAGTTATGAGTGTTACCCAAATCAGTGAGTATTGTGAGAAGAAGATTTTTGATGTAACCCCTGACCCTCATAGTTTATGGGGTAGTGACTCCTTATAAGGCATGGAGAAAGATATCTGGTTGGTCTTCTTAAGAAGTAGGTTCCATAACTAGTTGAGCTTATTTTAGATCATTTATTGTATCTTAAACATCTTCCCAATCTTTAGTTTTAGGTGGAGATTTTACATCCAATAGGTAGATATTTTTCTCAACACATCAATGTCCCTTAGTGAATTTATCATCATAGTTATAACATAGTCCTTTTTCTCTATGGGCTTGCATCTCTACTTTAGTCAAATGCTTAATAAGAGTGGTTTTAAGGGATGGCATCATTTGAGATCATTGCGGATCTATATTTTTTAATGGAATATAATTATATTTGAATCATTTTTGAGCTATGATCTTGTCCTTTACCAACTTATCCAGCCTTACGGCTTCCATCATCATGTTGGGCTGGAACATTTTGACCTCAAATCGAATTGCATCCTTCAGCCCACTAATAAAGTAACTCCTATAGAATTCAATAGAAAATACCTTTATATGATTGGTTAGTTTTTCAAATTTAGTTTGATATTCTTTCACTATTCCTATTTGGTAAAGTTTAGTGAGTGCTCCAGTGAAGTCATCAAAAGTAGTAGGGCCAAATTGTTATAAAATGAGGGTGCAAAAATTGGTCCATATGGGTTCATCATGAGCCTTGGTATACCAATGATACCATTTAAGGGCTTAAAGTTCCAAATTAAAAAATGTAACTAGAACCTTGTTGGCATCAAAAGTATTATGCAGACTAAAATATTGTTCAGCTTGATAGATCCATCCATTTGGATCTACACCATTTAATCGAGGGAAATTAATCTTTGACCCATGATAATTGATGGAAGAATAAAATGTAGTGTCTGATGAAGACTCTAGATGTCATCTATTGTTCATGTTAGTATGTTAAAGACTAAGGTCAAGAATATTTTCATCAAGATATTTGATATGGGTCTTGAGGGTGGAAATTTCATCCTCCATGGTTTTTGCTCATGTTCAGGTTACTACCATGACCCAAATAATATATTTTACTTTACAATGGATAGGAAAACTAGAGTTAAGACATGTTTAGTAAGGAAGGTTTTGAATTTGGGCAAAAATGGAAGGTGTAAAGGGGCTTTTAATAAAAAATTCTCATAGTGGGAGTATGATTGATGAAGGTGAGGGAAATTTTAGGAGTGAAAATGGAAAAAATAGAAAATTAGTCAAAGAGGGACAAAGGCGTAGAACAAGATGATGAACAGAGTGGAAAATTTTTAAGGAAAATATAAGAAATAGAAGTTATGGCAAAATCCAAAAAAGGGAAATTTATGATTTACGAGAATTAGGAGTGGAATTGGGATATGGGATCTCAAGGAATAAAATTTAGGGAATGTAATTTTAGGTTTCCAAGTAAAATTTGAAGATAAACAAGGATAAAGATGGAGAGATATTACAAAAAAATGTTAAAAAAATTACTCTTGTTTCTATTTCTATTGCTGGTTAGTGTGCTCTAGAAAACATGTCTACTAGGAATATGTTGAAATAAGTCTATAGATATACTATGGTGATTTTTTGATACTATTCTGATATTTATGATACTCTATTGGTAATATTATAGAACTGATATAAATGGACCCTAAGTTTCAATGGTTGCCTAAGTGTTTAAATATATCACTCTAGCAAACAATGCCATCTACATGAGTACTAATTTCCAAAAAAAATCTAGCCATAGATTTTTTTCTCAATGATAGCTCTTGGTATTCTTCATAGATGGTAACTATTCAATTAGGTAGGGGTCATTTCCCATTTCATTGGTAGGTCCTCTCAATGGGATAGCTACTTTGGTGTTCTTGTGGTACTCCTCACAATGAGTTTTAGGGCTTTCACCCAAGCACTTCCCATAGTTATGTGGTCAAGTTTTACCTTGATCCAAAAAATATTATTGTGATGAAAAACAAAGTTATGTAATAGAACAACATTAGGAATTTCTAATAAAAATACTATAAAGAAATTATGCATTAGAACAAAGTTTAAACATTCTAGAAAAAAAGATTTTGTGGCCCTGGAAAGGGATCTAATACCAGATGAGAGGATCCTCCTACATAAATTCAACAAAAATGCATGAAATAACAAAATTATAAAATGAGAAAAAGCACTAAATGGATTATATTAATCATAGACCACTTCGAGGGGGAAACCTCCTTTGAGCAATCTCAATACAAATAATTTGTGGATGCCTTCAATGGCCTCAACACTTACTTATATATGAATTTTAATCTAAAAAAATACTACTTCCCATGAATGTGGGATAAAACAAAATGATCACAGGATGACTTAAAAAAAATATGTGTCCATAAAAAATATTAAACAAATAAAATAAATAGAAGAGATATCATAGGTTCATAACATTAAGGTGCCAACAAATCAACAAATCAACTTAAAATTATTGTGCTCTAGAAAACATGTCTACTAGGAATATGTTGAAACAAGTCTATAGATATACTATAGTGATTTTTTGATACTATTCTAATATTTATGATACTCTGTTGGTAATATTATAGAGTTGATATAAATGGACCCCAAGTTTCAATGGTTGCCTAAGTGTTTAAATATATCACTCTAGCAAACAATGCCATCTACGTGAGTACTAATTTCCAAAAAAATTCTAGCCATAGATTTTTTTCTCAGTGATAGCTCTTGGTATTCTTCATAGATGAGAACTATTCAATTAGGTAGGGGTCATTTCCCATTTCATTGGTAGGTCCTCTCAATGGGCTAGCTACTTTGGTGTTCCTGTGGTACTCCTCACAATGAGTTTTAGGGCTTTCACCCAAGCACTTCCCATAGTTATGTGGTCAAGTTTTACCTTGATCAAAAAAAGATTATTGTGATGAAAAACAAAGTTATGTAATAGAACAACATTATGAATTTATAATAAAAATACTATAAATAAATTATGCATTAGAACAAAGTTTAAACATTCTAGAAAAAAAGATTTTGTGGCCCTGGAAAGGGATCTAATACCAGATGAGAGGATCCTCCTAAGAAAAGTAAACAAAAATGCATAAAATAACAAAATTATAAAATGAGCAAAAGCACCAAATGGATTATATTAATCATACACCACTTCGAGGGGGAAACCTCCTTTGAGCAATCTCAATACAAATAATTTGTGGATGCCTTCAATGGCCTCAACACTTACTTATATATGAATTTTAATCTAAAAAAATACTACTTCCCATGAATGTGGGATAAAACAAAATGATCAAAGATGACTTACAAAGCGTGTGTCCATAACAAATATTAAACAAATAAAATAAATAGAAGAGATATCATAGGTTCATAACAGAAGGTGCCAACAAATCAACTTAAAATTATTGATATCATTAATAAAATGTCATAATATTTGTATTATCAAAATGTGTTTGGCACAATCCTATAAAAGTTTTTATTGTAGTATAAATGGTCAATGGGTAGCCTACTAAGGTTTCCCCCTTATGTCTTAAACTTATGCAACAATACACATCAACAACATTTTAAATTAAAAGGACTTAAACTCAAATGAAATAATAAAGTTTGCATGTTAAATTAAAGTTTAATAATAAATGTATTATCATATAATTATAGTTATAATAGGGATGACCTATATCACTTTAAACCTTTAATTTTATTTATATATATAATAATTACTACATCCATGATTTTTTCAAGTATTTTTTAGATTTATAGAAAAACATCTCAACAAAAAATTTTATTTCACCATAAAATTAGCATGCCTTATTTATGCTTCCAATTTTTACCACTATTATTACATTAGAGGGTATGTACCTTACACAATGTTTTTATGTTGTTACATAGTGGTATGTACATCCATAAAATAAAAATAAAAAGTGGATATTTATCTTATGTTGTATTTACATTCACTTATATAAGTAAAACATGGGAGAAAATGTTGGATCATACATAATCTTGAATAGTTTGACAAGATGTCTCAATTAAATTGGGTTACATGATATGCTATTATTATAACATGAAAAATGTAAAATAATACACAAATTAAGTGAAAATTTTTACATAATCTCTCAATTTAATGTTCTAATTTGTTAAAAAATTTAACATGCCTTCTATACATTTCCATATTTTGAAACTCATTATATCGAAGGATATTTTAGAAAATGAAAATGATAGAGGAGAATTATATTTATAAGAGAGAGGGATTAGATTCATTATAATAAGAGTTGATTTTATAGATAAGGTCTCATATTCATAGTTATCACCATGTCATCATAGTTCAAAATCAATAATTAACTATTATAGTTTATGTATATTTTGTATTTTAATTTTATTTCACAAAGATTTGTGTTGTATTTATTTTTTATTAATGTTTTAAGTGTTGTATAGGATTTTTAAGGGATCACTAGACAATGTTTTTAATGGGAAATAAGCTTTTTTAGGGCACATCTGAAAATAATAATAGTTTTGATTGATATTTCATTATGGTATTTCATGTTTTGATTAAGATTACATTATCATATATCACATTTTGAATAATATTACATAATGGTATATAATCATGGTGTTAGAATATCTTATAATCATTGTATTATTTTATCTAATAATTAAATATTTAATATATAGAGGTACTAAACTATTACATAATAATCTTAATTAAATGAGGTCACATAAACTACAATGATTGAAAAATAAAAAATGTGGATACATGGAGTGTAATAATTTTAAGATGAAAAATGTGGGAGAATACAAAAAACAAGTGTATTGTCTAAAACATATCTCAATGAAATGGTTTAGTTTGTTAAATTATTTTCACATCCTCTCTATGCTACCAAATTATTAAAATACTATTATATAAAAAGGTTTGTACCTTACATAAAAATAACATATATACTTAAAAAACTAGAAACCAAAAAAAAATGTTGTGCATATCTAATAAATATTTCACAAC
This sequence comes from Torreya grandis, assembly GCA_037957365.1. Classification (NCBI taxonomy): domain Eukaryota; kingdom Viridiplantae; phylum Streptophyta; class Pinopsida; order Cupressales; family Taxaceae; genus Torreya; species Torreya grandis. The sequence goes on from JARHVA010000490.1 coordinate 4,579,387, forward strand.
ATGATTATTTGTAATAATTTAGTGGTGTTGATAATTTTAAGCATCTTCAAAAAGTATTTTATTGAGAGTGTTGGAATAAAAATGTCATAACAAAATGACATAATAATGGATTCTCTTTTTTCATAAGTTAATTTGGCAAAAACATAATTCAAGATTAACAACATGTATTAAATTTATAACTTTTATGTTAAAATCAAAACATTAGTATAACACGTAAGCTATAATATAGGTTAACTTAGAATTATTTGCATACAAACTTTTTATAAAGTGAATAGTCAATGCGTCAATCTCATCAATTAATATTCTTCCATTTTTTGGATAACTTCCCTCAAACTTGATAAGTTAAGATCTCAAATGTTATTAATACAATTACATGAGAATGATAATCAAAATAATTCCATGTTAAATTAGATGTACAAAATAGAATACAAATCCAAATATTTAAACTATCTAAATAAGGTCAAATTATACTATGATTAGTTGAAATAAGGTTAAATTATAATATGATTAGTTTATATAATTTTAATTGTATTAATCCTAGTTTTAACTTCACCTAATTCCATTTATCTCTCTCTATAACTAATTTTAATTATATTTAATTTATAAAAATAAACCCAAAATCTAAGATATTCATCTATAATTCCATCACAAATTTATTTCTTGTCCTCATTTCTAAATGGATACCCTTTTACTAATTTAAAATTTTTTCCAAAGAAATGACAAATAAATAATATTTGGTTTAGAAATTATTATTTATTAACTTAAATTGGGATGTAATTGACATAAAAAATTATGGAAATTTACTCTTTACCTTGATCATGTGCATCTGTCATTTTTGGCTCCTCTTGTCCCTAAACACCCAACTCAAGTCCCAACTCAAGTCCCATGTCTATTGTTTCCTCTCCTATTGCCTCAAGGAATTAATTATTTGGTATAATATTTTAAATTATTGAGATATTATCATAATTTAAAATAATAATGAAATATTGAAAATATTAAATAGTATGGTCTTAACTATACCTCATAATCCTCATAATTAAGGAGTAGTATGGTTAGATTGGATACTTATCCACACTCTATCAAAATTTCATGTATAAAATTGTACCCATATTTCAAATCCAAGGCAAACTCCACTTCCTAAGGCTCCACTTTAAAATGTTTATAATTCAAGTCACATTAATAGATGTTGAGTTAGAAGAATATAATGAAATATAGTTTAAAACTAGGAATATTAAATTAGGATATAAAATTTTCATACCATATTATATGTGACATAATAATATTATGTAGCACCAAGTTTGTGTTGGCCCACATTTATCTTTCATGATTTGGTAGACTTGGAAGTGTCTCTCATTATTTTCATTTCATATAGTTAGTAATGTTGTTACATTAGAAAAACATAATTTATAGAATAATTATAGTCCATTAAAATTGGTGTAGCTAACACTTTTTTCTATAGAAAATGCTCACATGGATAGATGTTGAGTTAGATGCCTATAATGAAATCTCTGGTAAAATGTTTAAAAATATGGATATTGACTTGTGGCTTATGTATGTGATATATAGTTTACCAATCATCCTCAATATTTAAATTCTAAGTTTTTTAGCACTAGGGATTCATGATTTACTATATTTATTGCATTTATTTTAGACCCCCCATGTACCATTATTTTAATTAATTATAATAGTGTTATTTAACCCTAATTTTATGTTTGAATATTTTTTTGGGTGACCCTCTTTATTTTTTCACCTATCAACATTAGGGTTTCATGCCCTCTTTTACTATAGGGTTTGTTTTTTAGTCATTTTAGATCTAATTTATCTAAGGTTTTTATTCATGATCACAATATAATTAGCCCCATATTTTATATGTTACCTAACATCACTTTCCAATTAATAAATACGTATATAAAATTATTAGTTATAAAAGTGTTTGATTGAGTGACGTAAAAATTTACCTAATTTAACATCCTTTGGTTAGTGTTAATGTTTGTTTGAAAAATAACATTCAAATTTTTATTGAAATTCCTACTTCTTATATGGTTTTTGATAAGTAAAATGTTTCAAATGTGAATAGTCAATATGCATATGTTTAGCATGATTATAATTATTATGATAATACTTGTGATGAAAATATAAATGATTATATTTCCAATGATTGTAATGATGATTATTTACCAAAATTTAACATTGAATAAAACTAATTTTAAAACTATATTTTGGAAGCTCATAAAAATATACATACTATTATTTATGTTGTTAAAAATTAAAAAAACATATATAAGGATTCTACACCTAATAATTAACATGTCATAAGAAAATATTTAAATGCATATATTCCACCTGCTAAAGGTTATCCTTATAAAATATGCCAAAATAATAATGTTCCTATCACTCCATCAAAAAAATTTCCTCATTATACTACTTCTCCTCAGGTTAATATGATTATTCCTTCAAAACATACAATTATTTTGTGCCTCATACTATAAGTAGGCCTTCTCAACCTACTTATAATGTTATATCAATTGGTTATGGTCTTGGAAATAATGTTATAGAATATATTCCTACATGTGATCCTACATAAAAAATTTACATTTATTTTATATATATATATATATATATATATATATATATATATATATATATATATATATATATATTCAATATATGTAAGTACAAATTGAAAACCTAGACCAATGATCTCAAAGACCTAGTCATATGGTCACTTCTCATGATATAATACAAAAACCTATTAGTTCATGAGATCCTTATCTAGATTTTGGCTATTTATTTCATTGTGCTTGAATTTGAAGTATACAATGACAAGGGTGATCCTTCATATCATATTCAATTCTTTTATTCTTCATGATTTGGTTTTGTAGATGATGATCTATTTATGACTAATTTGTTTCCTAAATTTTTCAAGGACTATGAATTGGATTGGTTTTATTCCATACCATTAGGTTATGTGTGTCATATCAATGATTTGGTCAATATAAACTTAACTCAATTATATATAAACATTAGCTAAAATGTCTTGTTTTGAAAAAAATATTAACTTAAACATGGACCTAGTATAATTTTAGTTAGCATGTGGTTAAATTCAAAACTATTCCTATAAATATATATCACCAAATACATGATATAAAGTTTAAAAGTTTCTTATCCAAAAAATTTCTTCAACCTTTCAAAGACAAAGCTATGTTTGACACATAAGTAATTTGATGATCTTTTCCATATGGTTTGAAATTACGTGATTAATTTTTTTTGAATAAAACATGCTTAAATATGTGTTTGATTCCCATAACTCTAGTAACTCAAAATATAAAGATAAATCAACATTAAAGTTTGAGGATAATTAATATCCTAAATTTTAAGCTAATGATGAGGTAAATAATATATTAAATTTAGTATCACAACCACATGACATTATTTTTCTTTCTTCTTTGGAACCTAGGAAATTCACATGGTTATCTGATAATCACCATCAAGTGTTTAAATAATTTATTAAATCCAAAATGATATATTTACCTCCACAACATGAGTTTATACATCTTGGCCTTTATCTATAAACTATGATGTGAATTCATATTACGAGTACATATCTTCATGACATACCAATAATAAGTGTTTTCAATCAAAACATAAGATACAATATCTAATTGATATCAATGTTATTTAAGAGGAAGGAAAAAATAGTAAATTTAATGAACCTGTCACTCCACCAAATGAACATTTTCAAATATTTAACAATCCACTTCAAAATTATGATACTAAAGATAAAAATAATGTTTACATATAAATACATACATAAATTTCTAATGATCATACTATAGTTAGTGTCATAGGTATGGTTATGGGTTCATCAATTTATTCTATTACTTCATATGATCATGATATTGTAAATATAATTCTAATAATGGTCTATTATTTATACATATTTTTATTTATTCACATCCGAATATTACACATGGCATTATGGTTTATAATGGTTTTAGATTAAACTTATGCACAATTCCATTTCTCACTAATAGAGGGTACACTAAAAAATAATTTGTTCTTAAACTTATTTTACACCTAATAGATATGAAATAATGTAAACTATGCACTAATTTAGTTTATAGTAATATATACAATAATTTGAATTGAAAAAAATAATTAAAATTGAAACTACTTGATTTATAAATGATAAAGAAAGATAGGGATGATGCACTTAGATAATTATGCTTTCTTGTTTCTCAAAAAAATTCCTCTAAATTTTGAAATCGTGTGTGTGTGTGTGTGTGTGTGTGTGTGTGTGTGTGTGTGTGTGTGTGTGTGTGTGTGTGTGTGTGTGTGTGTGTGTGTGTGTGTGTGTGTGTGTGTGTGTGTGTGTGTGTGTGTGTGTGTGTGTGTGTGTTTCATCAATTATTTCTATTAGAATAGTGGCTAAAAACTTGATTAGAGACTATCATCAAAGTTAGATGCATGTGGTAAATAGCACTACCAAGGTTTACTAGAAGTGTCCCTATACATAGTGACTATTTGAAAGTTATAAGATCCTTTCACATATTCCTAAAATTATATTCTATGTGTTCTCACTTTATTTTTTCATTCAAGTACTTATTTTATATCTCTTTATTATAAACCCTAATTATGCTTGATTGACTATAGGATTCCCTTTGGGGTTACTAATTTAGGTTGGACTAACTCCAACCAATCCTAATTTAATGGTAAATTTTTTAATGTATGGAAAGAGTGAAAATAAGTTTTGATTTATTATTAAAATTAAGTTATATATCACCCAATCTATCCCATAATTACTAGTTATTAATCTATTATTGTTGTAAATGTGATTGATGATAAAATATGCACTGAATAAATTCAAATTAGAATACATAAGTTTGATATTTTTCATCTATGAATACCTATAAATAAAATCATATCTAAAAACATGGAAAAATATTCTCCAATATGAAATGTGACACCACACTATTGCAACATCCTTTATTAACAAAAAAGGCTAAAACTTGTCAATTACAAGTAACTTGCATGATAAGTTAATGTTAAATTAAGACCTTAATTCAAAACTAAGTGAAATAAAAATAGACTCACAAAAATACAATATAATATGACTGAAATTTGACCCAAGAAAATGATATTGACTTAATGATAAGGTTAACATGCAATATGCCTTTCTCAACAAGTAATCATAAACATGCATGGTAGACAAGCTAGGCACCCCATATCCATACAAAGTAGGAAATTACATTAAAAAATATTAAATTTAGTTAACTAATAGTTTAAAAGTGAACCTCATCTTTTTGTTATGAATCAATAAATATTTGAGCTTAGTTAAGTACACATTTAATGAACTGAACTTTAACTAACACTTTTAGATATTTTTAAGAAGTTATCAAAAAGAAATCAAAATTGACCAAAAAATTAATATAGGACATAATTTAATTAAATAAACTTAACAAAAAAAATAAAATAAAAATAAACTAAATCAAACATTAATAATAAATTTCTCATATTGGGATTATACTTAATATTCCCCCTTTAATGCAAAAAACAAAAATGTCTATCATCTTCTATGAATATTATTCAACAATGTATCGGTAAAAATATTATCAAATTAACATTAAATCCTCACATACTTAATTAAAAAATGTTTATCTTTAACCAAGTATTTTTAAAAATGATGTTTGTGTTCAATATTTTTGGTTCTAGTTTGGAAAACTTGATTGTTGGACAAGTGTATTGTCTCATTGTTATCACAAAAGATGTGTTGGATCAAGTTGAGCCTCTCTAAAATAAGTGAATATTATTCTCAACTAGAATCCTTGTGTGTAATTTTATGTAAGGGACATATATTTAAATTCAATATAATATAATATAATTATTCCTAGTTTTTTAAGACCATGAAACTAACCCAATTCCCAATGTGAAATAATAACTTGAATTTGACTATCTGTCATCAAGAGATCCTCCACAACATGAATATATGTATTTAATTATACAATGAATTTTATAATATAAAATGAATACCATGATTATAATTCCCTCTTATATATCTAAAAATTATTTTCACTACCTATAAATGTTTGATTGATGGATTGCCCATAAATGTATAAACTAGTAAACCCCATAACTGATAGCAGGTCTTATCTTAGTGAGATACATCAAACCTTCCACCATGTTTCTAAAATTATTTTCATCAGCTAAAGGACTTTCATCCTATCTCATTATGTTTTTTCCACTTGAAATTTGAGTTTTCATGGGCTTAAAATCTTAGTGAGATACATCAAACTTCCCACCATACTTCTAAAATTATTTTCATTAGCTCAAGGACTTCCATACTATCTCATTAGTTTTTATCCACTTGAAATTGGAGTTTTCATGGCATAAAAATCTTTAAGATTATATTATTTAACATGTCATATACATCTTTGGATTGGCAAACGAATACTTCCTCTTTATTTTGATAGACTTACATACCAATAAAGTACTTCACAATTTCAAGATAAATCATCCAAAATTATTATAATATATATTCTTTGAATTTATTCAATATCTCCATAGATCTTCACATAAAAATCATGTCATCTACATAGATACAAATTTATAAAAAATTAGAACTTGAGTCTTGTATGTAAAGAGTTGGTTTATTTTGAATTATTACAAAGTCTTGATCCAATGAACAAATATAAATTTTTGAGTAACAAGTTAATGGAGCTTTATTTATACTATAAAAATCATTATTCAACTTATATACCCAAAAGCATTTTCCCTTTACTTCAAAACCTCGTGGTTGATTCACATATAATTCTTATTCAATCACTCTAATTAAGAATTATTTTTTTACATCCATTTGATGTATTTTCAATCCTTTATGAGGATATACAACAATAATTAGTCTAATATTATCTTTATGTGACACATATGCATAAGTTTTCTCATATTCAAGCACATATGTTTTTGTAAACCCTTTTGCAACTAATCTTGTATTTAACTTCTCAATTATACCATCACTATTGACTTCAATTCCGTAGACCTAATTAGTTTCAATGAAATATATATTTAATGTAAAATGAATAATATTCCATGTATCATTCATCTAAATTTAGTCCATCTCAATTTTTATAGCACAAGACCTATTGATTTGATTTATTCTTAGCTACCAATATCTTGAAATCTTTATTAAAATGTCTTGGTTTTTTTCAATAATAACAAGGTTTATTTTTATTTTAACTATGAAATCAGATTAAAATTTTATAATTTTGATTTTTTTATCTCCATTTAAATTTGTTTTTATATTTATTTTTGGTCTTCTAAACCATTTCCTTGATTTCAAGTGCTTGTTCTATATCTCTTGCATATAGTCCCATCTTATTCTCAAGGGACAAGAGAGAACATATTAAATCATAATCACTTATAGTGTTCATTTCCTTACACTCATCAATATTGATCAAAATATAATTCCATATTTGAGTTAAATATCTTAAAATTTTACTTACTATAGAACTATATTATATACTTTCTCCATAAACCCTCATTTTATGTACTAAGTCATTTATCGTCATGTAAAATTATCTAACTCCTTCATTCTCTGACATTATTAAATTTTAAAAATAAATTTTAAGAGTCTAGAGTTTTAATTATCCTATCTTAGTGGATCCTTGATATGAAATTTCCAAGGTATTTAATTCCTCGTGGGAATTTTTGTAACTAAAAATTCTTGAATAGACGCTTGCATTTATGACACTATGAAGCTAGAAGGAAGCTTGAGCATATACTTTTTACTCTTCCCATTTTTTTATCTTTTTATCTTGAGACAAATAATTATAATATTTAGGTGGTTTTTACCCATGGATAAAGTAATACCAAATTCATTTACACACAATAATTATCTTCAACTGATCTCTCTAATATTCAAAGTTATAACCTTTAAAAATAGGGATATTCATATAAGTAGAACTCATTGAAGCCATAACTATAATAATAATGCATTAAAAAAATTGTGAAAATTTTTTGAACAAGGATATTATTATCAAAGTAAGGTTTTTATGTATGTAAATAATGAAAATCAACTTTTATTTACTCTAAAAAATGAAGCTATATATCATTCAATTTGTCCTAGAATTACTAGTTGTTAATCTAGTATTGTCATAAGTGTGATTGATGAAGAAATATCCACTAAATAAATTAAATATAAAATAAAAAATATTGATTTTTTTACCTATAAATAAAATTAGGGATAAAAATATGTAAAAAATAATTTTTAATAAGTACTATGGCACCACTTTTATTAACAAGAAATGATAAAATTAACCAATTATAAGTAACGTGCATGAGAAGTTAATGATAAATTTAGACATTTATTAAAAAATAAATTAACTTAAAATCAAATATAAATTAAATTTTAATCAATGATAAGTTTAACATGCAAAATGACTTTCTCAACAAGTAAACACAAACATGCACACTAGTCAAGCTAGGCACCCAAATCCCTATAAAGTAGTAATTTGAATAAGTAAATATTAAATTAAATTAAACTAGATATTAGAATCATGTACCACCTATTTAGTATGAATGGATAAATATTTTATATCATTTAAGTACACATTTAGTGAACTAGACTCTAATTGGCACTTCTATCTATTTTTTAGGAAGTTCCTAAAGAGTGTTGTAACTTGACCAAATAACTAATATATGAAATAAATAAATGAAATAAACTTATTAAAATAATAAATAAATAAATAAACTAAATATAAAATTAAAAATAAATTTACCATATTGGTATCACACTCAACAAATGAATGATTGTTTCCTACCTTGTAAAAATCTGAAGAGGGCTCAAAATGCATGTAGTTCTCTAATTTATGTTTGTGAGCATGTATGAAAATATTGAACTATATAAAATGAAATTATATATTTTTATATTTTATATATGGAAACATGAAAATTTTACTTTTCATACTCATATTTTCCATATGCACTTATTTAGGGCTACTTCTTGAAATTTTAAGATGTGTATACCTTGTGATGATATTCTAAAAGAGTGCTAGGTTATTTCTCAATGTTGCTAATAAATTAAAAGTGAATAATAACCTTAGGCTGATATTTATTTATTTATTAATATTCATTAACTTATCTCTATGAATAACCCATGAAATGTGTGTAGGATGACCTAATGTATACTTCTTAATTTGAAAAATATCCATTTAAGACCCTTAGACATTGTTGATAGTGTAAGACTAATTTACATTACTTGGGTTTTTTATAACTATCATGGAGGTGAAAAATAGGGATTTTAAATATGGATAATGTATATTTATGATTATAAATGGTTTATATATAGACTAAACTAATAATGAATAAATATATCTAGTGAATAGAGGTGACTAAGATAATAGATTGGGAAACAAATAGAGGGAAAGTGTGCTCATGATTAAAATACATGTGCATTGTCAAATTTTGTCAATGTATGTCAAATTTGATGTTTCCAAATACAAAATATGATATTTAAGTGTCTTTATATATCCCAAATTTAATATAGTATTTAAAATATTAACTTAAAAGGATAAAAAAGAGTAAAATTGGTACCTTTGATAGTTGTGATTGGTGTTGATAGGTACAAAAAAAATGTATGATTTTTTACATATAAAATCTGCAATAAACATGTATAAATCAATGTCCACTAATAATAATAAATATTAAATAATTTTAATTGTTAAAAATTTGATATTGAAAAGCTGAGTGAATACATTGAATGGTATGTGAACGTAACTATTACTTTTTGAACTCGATTTGAAAATTACATGGGGTGAACATGCCACAAGGAGATGTAACTAATAAAACTATGAGTTGATGGGTGTAAATTACCTAGCTTCCAATTAAAAAGGTAGTGTTATAAGTTTACCAAAATAATAACCTCAACCACACTACTTTGAGAACAAAATAACCCTTTTATGGATCCCAAAAATTAGGTTCATATATAAAATGATCAACTAATATGGATATATTTATGGACCCAAATTACTTATGTATTAAAATTATTCCCCATTTATATTTAATATAGAAAATAAAAAATATTTTAATGAACAAATTTCATACCCCAAATGATCCACGTGTCCTTCAAAATGATGTAGGATGTAAAAATCTATCTCAAATTATTGTAGAATGTCTCGGTTGTTCATCACAATCATGTAGAATATGTTTCAATATGTTTTATTTGACCCATATAAACAACATAATATTTATCAAAATATGAAATGATTTATATAACATGTCTTGAATCTCTAAAATAATCCTTTTGTATCCCCCCATTTGATATGAGGGATGAATCTTGTGAATCACTTATCTCAAAAGAAAGAATTATACACACCATGTGCTATATATAAAATGTAAATGCATATAAATTACATATATAAACATGATGATATATGTGATTTATAAATAATTTAAACACTTTAATCATGTATGAATCACGTAATCTAAAGTAAAGTTATTTTTTTGTTATTAGCACACAATATATATTCATGATAATTATTTTGTAGAAGTAATTGTTAAATTTAACTAGATATGTCATTGAAGCACATAGTAATATGAATCATAATGAATAAATGATATAAATCATGTAAATGGAAAATAAACATATATATAAAATAAAAGGGACATGCATGATATAAATCATAACATAGATAAAATAATTAATAGGCATTTTTTTACATAGAAAAAGTATGTAAACACACACACATAATATCTTAGTGAAAAATATCTAAGCACATAGATCATGACCAAGAAACACATAAGAATAAAAGACATGACATTGACACAACATGTCCATTACATGGAATAAAGGATCTTTTGACATAAATAAAATAGTCATTGTACTTATAAAATATAGAACACGTAGTATTGAATAAAAAATGACAAAAAATAGTCACAATAAAAAAATCAAATAAACATGGAGCAAGAAATGCTATTATTCATAATCAATATTTGTCATAATTATTATATAAAAATAAAATATCCATGGGAAATAACACACTAATAAATATTTTCAAAAAATTTGGCATTTGGCTTTTCCTCATATTTTTTGGAGTCTTTAGAAGGAGAGGAACTCTAAAGTTTTCATATATTATTATAATTAGATTAAGAGGGTTGAAAATAAAATTAAAGGTTTAATGATTGAAAATTAGAGGTTTAATAAACTATAAAAAATGATTTTTTTTAGTGAATTGGAGTTTAAAATTTCTAGTAATTGGTAGTTGAGTAATGATGGGAAGACTGGTTTTAATCCTATAATGGATTTTGGGAAGAGTGTGAAATGGTGTGTCCCTTAACTAGGATGGGTCAAACTAAAACTCAACAAGGCTGACAAAGGATATCCAAGATTATCATGGGAAATTTGGTAAGATAATAAGGGAGAATTAGTGGTTGTTTATGTAAGTAACATGGGTATTGAAATTGATCACAGGTGAGAAGTTTTGGTAGTATTTTGGGGCTTAAAACTAGATAAAGAAGTTAGTGTAGATAAATTTATTAATATAAGGATATTTAATTGTATTTTTATGGAAAATAAAGTGAATTATAAAATTAAACATTTAATGTAAGAGGCTAATAGTGTCATTTATTCTTTTAAAAGGGTTAGTATGCAACATGTTTATAGGGAAGGGAACCAAATTTTGGATTAGTTTGTAAATTTTGGGGTGGCTTCCTGAAGTTTCAATAAAGGGGTTATAAGGGATGATTTTTATGATGGTATTATACCAAATATTTATAGGGAGGCTCTCGATTAAATCCTTTGGACATATTATAAAGGAACATAAAAGGGAGGAAGGTTACTATTATCTTAAGGGGAGTCATATGGTAATTTTGATGTGGGATAACATCATGTTAAGAATAAGTTAAGGAAGTTAATGAATAATAATGAGTATGGATTTTTTTTTATCTTCAATCATTAAATTAGGGATAGTGAGCATGACATTTTCATGATTATTTTTATGGTTTGGTATGATCATCAAAAAGTGTGCATGGGAAGGATTTGAAGAGCCATTATTTATTTATTATTATTTGTAGACCATATTTTATTAGAGGTAATATGGATAGTGTGGATAATATCTGATAAAATGTTTAGAACATTAATATTTGTGGGATACCATTATGGCCTACACTGTTTCATTTAATAAATAATATATTTATTATTTAATACAATACATTATTTAAAAATTGTTGTATGAATATAAAATTATGTTTTATATTTTATTGAGTGAAATGTTAGAAACTAACTTTATTTGGGTCCTTAATATAGTTCATAATACTTATTTTAAGTCTTATTTATGTGTGTATTTATTTTATATATATATATATATATATATATATATATACATTTTATCCTACTCTTATGAGGTGTCTCTCACCTCTTTAGTTCACTTGTTAGATATGGATTTACTTTCTTATAACTCCTCTACCCTACATGTCACACACATCCTCCCTACTTGTAAGAGGATTAAGGATACTGATAACACATTATAAATCTTGAATATGTAACTCCTTATTTTTAATATCTCTTTTTATTGAGCTCTTATCATCATCTCATCTTGAATTTTAGTATTTCTTTAATCTTGATCTTAAATTTTCATTATTGTGACTCTCTCTCTCTCTCTCTCTCTCTCTCTCTCTCTCTCTCTCTCTCTCTCTCTCTCTCTCTCTCTCTCTCTCTCTCTCTCTCTCTCTCTCTCTCTCTCTCTCTCTCTCTCTCTCTCTCTCTCTCTCTCTCTCTCTCTCTCTCTCTCTCTGATTGTAGGATTTATCTATGTTTGATGGTTTTCTAACTTTTCAACTTTCATCTCAATCAGGTCACTTGAGTCTTTTTTGAGGTAATATTATTTCATTATGCTTCATTTATTCACTTTCAATGTCATTTAATTTATATATTGGGATAAACCATAATATGAAAAGGTCAATAGAGGTACAACCATTCACTCACCTTATGAAGTGATTTTACATTTGTAATTATATCATGGGATTGTGAAATATGCCAAGAATTTATGCCTCTAGTTATTTTGTGAATAATTTGTCAAAGAGAAAAAGTGAGTTGAAAAAAGATTTACTAGGTCTTTAAATATTTCTCAAATAATGGAATAACTTTGTGAATTTTTACCTTGTTCAAGTTTTCTCACATAAAATTGTGTAATGTACCATTTTTTTTTCATCATTTGAGTAATATTTCAAGTTATGTAATTATTTTTATTTATTAAGATATCATTCACATTCAATAATATTTGATTCTTTTCCACTAGTTATTCTAACATGGTACTAGAGATATAATTATTTGATCATTATTTGCAGTTAGTTTTATTTATAGGTCATTTAGATAACTAAGTGGAGCGAATAATTTGAATTTTTTGTTTTATATATAAAAATATGTGAGAAATATTTTGTAAATCATTCAAAAAAATTGTTATGCTAAATATATAATAATAAAAATTATTGTAAGCATTATATATATATATACACACACACACACACATATATATATACATATATCTAAAAGTATGAATTATAGTATATAAAAATATATGCTATATTTATAATAATATATATATTATTTATTAAAAAAATGTATAAATGGGGGGAGACAATCCTCCACCCATATTTTTATATAAAAAAGAGGGTTTGTGTTTATAATAAAATAAAATGTTTGGGATATTAAAAATATTAAGCGTTGATTTACTTTTATAAACACTAGTATCATAACCCTAACTATTTATTTTAGTAATGTTATTTTAATATGTTAACATAAGTTAAAATTAAAAGATCAAGTTTTATTTTTAGTAATTTTTTTATTATATTAAAGCTTTCCTAAGAATTTTTTATTAGTGTTAAAAATTTCATTATGGTAAAAAAAATAGTATTTTTTATAGTACTTTTTTTTACAATGTTATGTTAAAGGTTTTCATAGGCAATTATTATTAACCTTAAAATATTTAGTTACCATAAATTTATTTTCATTATAGTAATTTAAAATTTATATTTTATGATAATCACTTAAAAATAATATATTTTTTTGAGTAATTTATGTTAAAAATATTCTTGAGTAATTTTTTAGTCTCAAATTTATTTTCATTATATTAATTTTATTTTACTATTTTATGATATTTTCATGTAGTAGGATTTTGAGCTTAATGTGAATTATCAAAACTAATTCAAACTCAAAACACAAACTACCTATTAGGAAGGATTCATAAAACAAATCAAAATGATATGAAAGCTTACTGAATTTCTTGTTTTATATTACCTCCTTCTAGGACTTGCAAATGGATTTATGATTACATGTAGACTCAGATTTGGCATAGTGATGGCATGATTTTTTGCTTGATCATGGATGCTTGATGATAGGATAATTAGACATGAAGGCTCTAGGATTTTGTTGATTTTCCAAATGGACATGGAGGTGGTGTGAGAATTCTACATTGATATTTAAATGGACATGAATTTGCCATGAGGATTCAGGTTAGTTTGAGGGTGGAGGGAGAGCTTGTTTAAAATTATTTAATTTTAGGATATTTTAAAATTATTTATAAGTCTCTAGTTTATGTACTTATAGAGACTTGGAGGAGCTTATCCAATTATATAATGTTATTGATTTTCTTAGGGATAATAGAGGATTATGTGAGAGTTAGATGGGGATTAGGATAGGGTTAGGGACATAGGGATGTAGAAAAGGCTAGGGCATAGGTTAGTAGGTGGGGTTAAGGAAATTAAAAATTGTAATATAATGGGTAACTAAGATTAGATTAGGATAATAGGGATTATTATATAATTAATGCAATAGTAGGATTAGACTAAGGATGGTGAGTGAATAATTAGTAAAGGGGGATATTAGATAAATGGCTATAATTAAGATAAATTAGTAGGATGAAGGGGGATATTAGTGATAAATTTGACTAAGTTGAATTAGTGTCATTGAATAATAATATTATTGATAGTAATTAATCAATCAATTTTAGGTGCATATATTTTACCCGTCTTTGAAAGGGCATTATGAGTGTAGTGAAGTGGAAGGAGTAATGGCCTTTCAAAGAAAAACCATGTCATGGATGAATGTTAGTAGATGATGATAGGGTATATGATGCCCCCTTGAGAGGATATATGGGGAAGAATGAGATAAATGGCCACTTTAAAGAAGAAATAATGGGTGGGATGTAATAGAGAGATGAGAGGATGGGATGCCAAATGTGGGATAAAAGATGAGGAGGATGAGGTCAATGTTGAGAAATGAGTTACAAATTGATAATGATGCCCCTGGTAAGGACACATGCATAGGGAATAGAGATGATGGGTTTCATGGTTATAGATACATGCCAAAGGGGAATCAACAACAATAAGATGATGATATGATTAATAAGCTAAAAGATTTAGACGTATCCCAAGAAAGAATGTGTAAGGGAGAGTTATTGGCTAGGATAAGACTGATGATTTGATTAGATTAAGGATGGGTGTAGCTCAAAGCTAAATCGATCAAGATGATGTAGGTGATGAGAGATAAAAATAGATATGATCAAGTGAAAAAATAATTAAATTAATGAGGATATAAGAAAGAGTGGTTGAAGTATCTTCAGGCATAAATAAGTGACCACATG
This sequence comes from Torreya grandis, assembly GCA_037957365.1. Taxonomy (NCBI): domain Eukaryota; kingdom Viridiplantae; phylum Streptophyta; class Pinopsida; order Cupressales; family Taxaceae; genus Torreya; species Torreya grandis. Next base: position 4,595,019 of record JARHVA010000490.1, read on the forward strand.
TTTCCTACATAGTTTAAAAAGACTTCAAGATGATGTAGTTCTTACTAGGAGATGATGATAATGATGATGAGGATTAGTGATTAGAAATAAATGATGATTGAGGATGTTTAGACATGTTAGTGATGGAATGATGAGATGAAGATGATAAGGATAAAATATGGGATGTTAGTTTCATGAGTCGAGAGGATTAGAGTAGTTATGGGGTTAAGGATGATGAGATGAATTATGAGATAAATCCATCACAAATGTCATAAGTCTCATCATAGTCTAAGTAACCTAATAAATATGGCACTTGGAAGTATGTCCCATGATATAGGCATGACCAAGAGGATGGTGTGCCAAAGTTCATAAGCAAGTAGTAAACTATGAATCCTCAAGGGAAATTTTGATGTTTTCATAGCATCCTTGTTCATTACCCAATATAAAAAAAGATGCAATGTAAATAGAACATAAAATAAACAAGATATATACATGATAGTCAAACAAGATAAACAAAACAAACAAGTAATACACATAAATATCTACATGTAGTGCCATAATATCTTGTCTAAGGATAGGATAAGTGATTGGACTAAGTGGGTTATGATGATGATTATGGATTTGGATTTAGATAGGATGATCATGATTAGGAATAGGATGAGGTATTGTCTCTACTTTAGGATGAAATTATCTAGGAGGGGAGAAGGTCTTTGAATACTAGTTTGGTCTTGAAATCAAATCAAAAAATGGCCACAGAAGGTGATTTAGAAAAATGATGATCAAGGATTACCTACACACAAGGCCTTGTAAGGATCCATTCTAGCAATGAGATTAGGAGATGATGAGATAAAATAAATTTCTCACTAGTAAAGAATAATTAGATTGGTGCTAGGTATGAAGAAGTAAAGATAGGATGTGATGGGATCAAGTACCTTCCATACTAGCAAAGGGTAATTGGATGGTTTCCAAGTATGAAAAGGACCTAATAAGAGGTGATGGGTGCTAGATTAGAGTCTTTGATAAGGTGATGTATGTTGATAAGACCTAGATAATAGGATGAGATGTGAGATATAAAGGTATGGGTGAGCACTCCAATTTCATCTTAAGATGGAATGTGGTATCCAAAGATAGGATAATATGAGATGGATAGAGATAGATGTGACTATGGGATTAGGCATAAGAAAAAACATGATGGACTATTTTGGATTTTTTCAAATTTTATTATTTTTAGGTTTGTTTATATATTTCAATTTTTAGGTATTTTTGGATATGTATATACACTGTACAAATGAGGTTACTATCAAAGGGTATACCAAGCCTAGCAACCAGGAGAAGGATGGAGGGATGATGGATGGGATGAAAAAATATGATAATGATGGGGGACCAAGGATGAATGTAATAAGGATATCAAATGACCACATCATGAAGGAAATAGATGTTTATTAACCCAAATGTCTATTGGAGGATATGCCAAGAGGAGTTTGGGATAGTTATCAAGACACCTTTCATTTCCTTACAAAGGAAGACAAGAAAGAAGAAGAGATAAGATGCATGATATGATGGAAGATGATGGATATGAATAATAGATTAGGGGATAAGATGATGGGTGAGGTGAGCAAGGGATGTGACAATTTGGATGGATGGATGAGGATATGAAATAGATGAATTTTCTGCCAAGTGTTGATGAATAATGTAAACAATTGATTATTTTACCATGACATTAGAAACCAATTTTCATTATGGTATTTGCCCAAGGTTCTAGAAGATTGGTTTTCACCATTGGATGAATTATTTTTTTTTAATTTATTTATTTTTTTAATTTTTTTTCTATTTTGTTATTTTGAAGACATCTAAATTTATTTAAGGAGGGTGAGATGCAAGATACAAATTCTTGATGGATTGTTTAGCCAATACCTATTATAGAAAAAGGTGATACTAGGACCATGTTGCTAATGTTGGGTATATTGGGGTCCATGTGACCTTCATTGATACTTGATGGAGACCCCTCTAGATATCTAAACTAGGTATTATAATTTCCCTTAAGAGAGGCAATGTTACATGGGAGGGTGATGTGAGGTATAGATTCAATTAGAGATTGATGGGGATGTATGGGATGTGAATGGGTGATAAGACCTAATAGGATTGTGTGTTTATGATAAGACAATGTGATGAGTGATGGAAGATTAGGAGTAGTAGTCATATACATCATTGTTGATGTGGGACATGCTTCATTTTATTGGTCTCTTATGAAAAAATACTGTAGGAGATTCAATACACTTTGATGATGTGGTTAATATTTGATCTGATTATCGGCTATGATTTTGACATTATTTGGATTTTCTAATTGGATTTGACATTGATTACCTCTTAGTGCCTAATTTTGGGCTTCACTAGGGGAGATTGATTGCTTATTTTAAATTTGATGGGTCCCTAGTACCAATTTGTGGGCTTCACTGGGGAGATATTCTTTAGGATTAGAACAATGATTTGAATTTTCTTTACTTTGACTGATAGGATCAAATATGACTTGATTAATATAATTGAATCCTAGAATATTGTCTTGGACCTTTATACACATTAATTTTCTCAAGAAAGAGTCCAATGATGCATTTTCCTATTCATCTTTATGGAGGGAGGTAATTAAATGGTCATCAATGAGAAGAAAGGGGTCCATGATGGATAAAGGTGGTGGTGAGGTTATGTTGAGGTCAATGAGTGGTGATGGGGAAACATAGTCTTCATAGGGGTTCCTTGGAGATCTAGTTTTGACATCAGATAAGATATCCTCAAGACCAACAAAAGGGTCACTAGGACTAGCTATAGTAGACACATCCAAAGGAAGATCAGATTTACTCTTACTATTTTTGAAAGATAAAGCTTGTAAGAACTCATTTATGATGTCATAATTTTGAATGAGACAAAAATATATTCCTAGTAATGGATCAAAGGTATCTATATAAATAAGGGATGATGATTTTGATGAGGAATTTGAGTTAGATATGGGTGTTAAACATGATCCTACTGAAGATAAGTCCTTTGATGTATACTTTGATGCAAACTTTGATGTAAAAATTGAAATGCTGCTAATAAGAGATTCATTGTATACAATTAACCTCTCAACATGGGGTGTTTGATGTGATGGTAGAGATGGTTTTTGAGAGATGGGAGGACTAGGCTCATGGGGAATAAACTAGGTTATGATGGAAGATTTATCGAGGATATGGGATCATGTAGGATGGGTGTGGTGTCTTGACCTTGGCTTGGAAGGGAAAGGGCTTGACCATGATTGGGAATGGAATCTTGATATTCCTATTTTTATTCACCTAGGGATTTATATTCATATAATTCATCCTTACTTACTATGTCACCACTATTAATGAGGTCCATGACAAATTTTTTTAAAGGTTGACATTGATTAGTGTTATACCCCTAAGTTTGGTGATATGCACAACATTGATTGTCTTTATACAAAGAGGGCTTGGGTTTTGTGGGATCAAAATTTCATAATGGGTGGATATAAAATCATGTTAGTCGCAACAAGTTATTAGAAAAGGGCATCCAAATATATAGGAAGGGGAGTATAATAAATCACTTTTATTTGTGACTTTGATGTGGAAGCATTGGACTTTATATCATATGGTGTTTGATATGGTTGAGTGGAGGGATGGGTGGCCAAGATTGGATTCCCTTTGCTAGAAGGAGTAGATAATTGGATATGACTAGTGGATGGGGGATTGGAAGGAGACTTACACAAATGGGTTTATGGTGGAGGTGCAATAAGTTTAAAGGGGTGAACACATTTAGTAAGTGGAAGACCCATCATAATTAATTGTTATAGGATTTCATCCTTGTTGGTAGCTATGTATTGATATATGAAAGTGGGGTCCAATTGCATGGTGGTGGGTGATAAGGGATGAGGGAGTGGTTATGAATTATGATTAGTAAATGAAGGATTTGATTATGGATAAGTACAAATTAGAGCTAAGGGTCTAATGGATGTTAGAAGGGAATGGGATAATGGTTGATGGTAAACTAGTGTCAGAAGTGACTTTAGGATGATGGGGTCAAAATCATCAAGAAAGTGAGCACCCATATTACATACCCATAAAATGAATTCATCTTTATTCACTATGATGTATTTATTGATTAGGGTGACCACATCAATGAAGGTTAAGACAAATTGTATGGGGATAAAGGATAGTGATTTGGGGTGAATGGGATCAAGGTCTAAGGGTAGGTGAGCACTTAAATCTAGTTCCTAAAAAATGATGTCATCCTTATTGGCTAGGATGTATTGATCTACAAGAACAATATCAAAATCTATGAGGAATGGATGATGAAAGACTGATGGATGAGGTAGACTAAGGATTGGATATGGATTTTTGAAAAAAATAGATTAAGGAACTAAGGTAGTATGATGATGAGGATAGGATGGATGATAGACTGGTTGATTATGTGCTATGATCAAATTTTAGACCAATATTGTAATAGGTGATAATGACCTATAAATAATGCCTAGTTTTTAATCTAGAAAAGAGGATTAGGAGATTTCATGGGTGCCTAAATTCAAACTAGTAAGAGGATGATATGATGGGTTACTAGTTATGAATAGGACAAGATGATTAGAGATGATTGATTATTGATGGCATTTGATGGGTTTTCTAGATTAATACTGACAAAATGATATGATTATAACAAGATATTGACTAGGTATGAGATCTAACCAAATGATGAATGATAATGGACTAGGTTGATAAGATGATGTGGATGATAAAACTAGCCCAAGGCCTTAAACTAATTGATCAAGATAGGATAGGATTATTATGTGATGAAGGTAATTGGATAATGGGATAAAGGAAAATATAGATAGATGATGATGAAATAATAAAGGGGTAATGAAATATAGGTGGTTCAAACCCAAATATGACCTAAGAAGCCAACTAAGGCAAGATAAAATGAGGTTAGATTTGATGGGTGGTGAGGATAAGGTCAAGACAAGTGATGGGATATGAACTTAGGACAAGATGTGTATGATGAAGTATGATTAGGATATGTAGGTGATGGGAGGATGTCCAATGATAGGGTATATTAGGATAAGATATAACTAAAATAATGTACAAGAGAACAAAAATATATACAAGATGATGATCAAAATTATGGGGAGTGACTAGGGATAGGTTGATATAGTGGGACTAGGAAGGGATGTATAATGGGATGATGACAAGGATTTTCAAGATGAGATGTGGATGATAGGAGATGAGAACAATTATGAATGGGTATAGTTAGACTAAAAGGAAATTAAGACCAAGATATAGAAGAGGAAAATATGTACAAGATGATGTTAAAAATGTACAAGATAAGATATTGGTGATGGGGGATGTGGCTAATGATGAATGGGTATGAATATAATGGGACAAAATAAAGGATTTTGGATGTGAGAAGGATGCAAGAGAATGATATGTATAAAATGTTGATAATAGGATAAGGATGTACACGATAAAATATAGGTGATGTGACTAATGATGAGTGGGTGTGATGGGATGAGGACAAGATGGGGTACAGGATAAGGACAATAACAAGGATATAAGAGGATAATATGTATAAAATAAGGATGTACAAGACAAAATGATATATGTAAGATAATAATGACATAAGGATGTATAAGATGTTGGTGATAGGGTAATGACTAAGGATGGGTGAATATGTTTAAGACAAAATGGTAGATGTGATAAAATATAAAAGGATGATACATATGAGTTGATAGTGAGATAGGTGTGGACAAGATGATGATTAATATGGGTGAGTGATGGATGAATGATATGTGGAACTAAGATGGGATAAGAATAGTAAGATGTACAAGAGATTAAATTAGGTACAAGGTGATGGGTTTAGGATATATAAGATGTGATTAGGATGGAATGGTGATGATGATAATATGGTGTATGATAGGGGGTATTATAGATAATAAGTGTATATGGTTAGGTAAGATGGGATATAGAATAGGACTAAGAAAAAGATAGCCAAAGATAATGTGTATGATGGGCTAATGACTTATTAGGATATATACAAAAGATGATGTGATAAAGATGTGGTAAGGATATACAAATGATATGAGATGATGCAAGAATATACAAGATGACAAGATGTATAAGATGAGTTGTATAAAAAGACCTTGATATGTGTGAAGGTTGACTCGACTCATGAATAATATGAGTCTAACACAACACACACCCAAACAAGCAAACCACAACCTATGATTAATAAACTTAGGGGTATGTAACATAATGCCCATACCATCCAATGGATTTACAAGTGAATTTTTTGGCTAGTGACCCATTATAGTATTAACTAAACCCTCTCAATCCCACTTATACTTGATGGCTACTTTAGATCTGATACTGAATTTTGTAGTGGCATACCTATTATGATTGAAATGTTTTATTCTAGGATAAATGGGAACTCTAGGGCTATCCCTAATATACATATAGGTTTGTTGGGGTCCAAGTCCATGTAGGGTGATATCTAATACTTGGTTTAAATAGTTAACTCTTCCCCTTCATGGCTGACTTGTATAGGGTCAACTACTTAGCCTAATGATAGATGTCCGTAATTTTTATACTCCATCATAATATGGAGTTTTGTTAGAGTGTAGTGGTGAAATAGATGACACTAACACCTATATACTAATATTGTGCATGGGTGTCAATTCCATGTCACATGTTATCCTAGAAGGGAGGGGTTAAGAAATAGGCAAAACACATGATACAACTAATTAAATGATTTAATTACCTATGTGAGGGGCATGATAAAATGATTATTTACATGTTGACACAAGCAAGTATGTACAATAAAAAATTAAAAAAAGATATGTACACATAAAAATATAATTAAAAATAATATATACAAGATAAAATGGATTAAAATGATTCCAAAATGATTTTAAGAGTGTCAAAATGGATCTTTGATGGGCAGCCTACAAGCACCCAGGTTAATAGTTTGCAATAATTTGCCTTTAACAAGTGATTATGAAAGATGAATGTTATATTGAAATTAAAATAATATTTTTAGTTGATTCATGGACCAAACATTTAAAAATCAAAATATTACTTTTGACTAATTCACATTGTTATTTCTAGATTTTTAGATAGGACTTTCAAAAGTGACCTATGAAATAGCACTAGTAGTCTGAGACTTAAATTTATCAAACATAAAATTTGGATTTTTTAATAATTGATACTTAAGCCAAAAATATTGGACAATTTTCATGTGTTGACTTAAAATATCTTCATTTCACATACATGAAAAAAATATTTTAGATATTAATAACAATCAGATCAAACTTGTGCACTATTTTCATAATATTGAACAAAGATGCTTTAAATCCTACATGAAAAATGTTGCCACAATAAATTTATTAAAAATTAATTTTCCATTCAAATTATTCAATCCATAATTTTATAAAAACATTACTTTCCCTTTGACATTTAATGGATAACTTGGATGAACTAAAGTGGATGGAAATTTTAGACAGTGAGCTCATATATGCGATATGGAGGCTTCTAGACTTATCAATAAAGGCCACTACAATTAATGGAGTCACATCCAGATAGATACATAATTTATAATGACACCTAGCCTATTTCTTGTTGACAAAAATTTCATTAATAAATACAAGCAGTCAATCAAACTTAGGTTGATAAAGTCTTAGGACACCATATAAATAATAACATTTAAGGCACCTAGTTGGTTCTACCATAGCCTAATTGATAGATATTTTAAGGCCTCATTCTCCACAAAATCTAGATTTCCTTTAATAATTTTCAATGGTGGTAATGTGTATGACTTGATCCATTCTTATGACCGTCTTAAGGAGTGACACAAATTGATGATTTATAAATAGTGACTTTATGGGGATGGATTATCCAAGGCAAATTGGGTCTATTTCTAGTGGAGAGATGATTTGTTCCACCTTGTTTCTTGGAGATGATAGCAGGCCAGATATTGTTAACTCAATTAAATAGGTTTGTTTAAATCAACTTGTGTACCAACAAATTGGGAAGAACCATATGTAGGGGTTTGAATAAATCCTCACACTGGTAGTTTCCTAACTTGGAAAAGTTTAGAGTTACTGGGGGAAAATGGTATTGGTTTAAAAATGGCCATAGATACTCAAATTAGAAAGGGCCATAGGTCACTAAATCTTATTTTACAGAAGGAGATGGGTTCATATGCCAATGTGAGACCTTTCCACAATCTTCTTGGTTACTATATATGATGGAATAAATCTTATCACTATTCATGAAAATATATAGAGAGAGTATAATGGCCTTATCCTCTTATATATCCTTGTCTTATCATATCATCCTATTTTATCCATATCCTATTCCCCATTTTATCTTCATCCCACTATGGTCACCAAAATGTAGTAAGATTTTGAGCTCACTATGAATTAATCAAAACTAATTCAAACTCAAAACATAAAATACCTATTAGGAAGGATTATAAAATAAATATGAATAATATGAAATCTTACCAAATTCCTTGTTTCATATTACTTCCTTCTAGGACTTGAAAATGGATTTGTGATTTCATGTAGACTCATATTTGACATGGTGATGGCATGATTTTTGGCTTGATCATGGATGTTTGATGATAGGATAATTGGACATGAAGGCTCTAGGATTTTTTTTATTTACTAAATGGACATGGAGATGATGTGATAATGGTATATTGATAGTTAAATAGACATAGATTTTCTATAAGGATTTAAGTTGGTTTGAGGGTAGAGGGAGAGCTTATTTAAATAAGAAAATGGAGGGAATTTTAGGGTATTTTAAAATTATTTAGAATTCTCTAGATTAGAGACTTCTAGAGACTTGGAGGAGTCTCTCCAATTCTATAAGATTCTTGATTAGCTTAGGGATAATGGAGGATTAGGTGGGAGTTATATGTGGAATAGGATAGGATTAAATATATAGGGATGTAAGAAAATATATGGTGTAGGTTAGTAGATGGGTAGGTGGGGCTATGGGAATTAACATTTTCCATATTATGGATAACTAAGACTAGAATAAGATACTAGGGATTAGGATAGAATTAATGAAATAGTGGGATTATACTAAGGATGGTGAATGAATAATTATTGAAGGGAGATATTAGATAAATGGCTAAAATTAGGATAAATTAGTAGGATAAATGGGGATATTAGTCATAAATTAGACTAAGCATAATTAGTGTCATCTAATAAGAATATTAGTAGCAGTAATGAAGTGAGAGATTTTATGTGCATACATTTTGACCCTCTTTGAAAGGGAATTGTGAGTCGAGTGAAATGGAAGGAGTAATGGTATTTAAAGACAAACATGTCATGGATGAATTTTAGTAGATAATTATAGGGGTTATGATTCCCCCTTGAGGGGACATATAGGGAAGAATGAGATGGATGGCCTCTTTAAATAAGAAATAAATGGTGGGATGCAATGGAGAGATGAGAGGATGGGATGCCAAATGTGGTATAGAATATGATTAAGATGAGGTCAACATTGAGTAGTGAGCTACAAATTGATATTGATACCCCTGGCAAGGACACATGAACATTGAATAGAGATGATGGGTGTCACAATTGTTGACACATGTGAAATGGGGAATCAAGCATAATAAGATGATGATATTATTAATAGGCCACAAGCTTTATATGTATCCCAAAAAAGGGCACATGCAAGGGAGAGATATTAGATAAGATAATAATAATGATTTGATTAGATTAAGGATGGGTGTAAATCAAATATAAATTAATCAATATGATTTAGATGATTATAGATAAGAATTGATATGATTGAATGAACAAACAATTTGATTGATAAGCAAGATAGAAGAGATAGTCTTTGAGCTATCCTTGGGCATAAATAAGTGACCATGTGTTACCTACATAGTTTGAAAAGACCTTAGGATCATGTTTTTATGACTAGTAAATGATGATGATGATGATGATGATGATGATGTTTAGTGATTATAAATTGATGATGATTAAGGATGTTTAGACTTGTTAATGATGAAATGATGAGATGAAGATGATAAGGATTAAATATGGGATGTTAGTTACATGAGTCAAGAGGATTAGAGTTGTGATTGGGATAAGGATGATGAGATAAGTGATGAGATCAAGAAATTAAAAATTTAATAATAATCATCATAGTGTAATTAATCTAATAAAAATGGAACTTGGTAGTTTACCCCATTATATAGACATGACCAAGAGGATATTGTGCCAAAGTGCATGGGAAATTAGCAATCTCTACATCCTCAAGGGCACTGTTTAGGTCCTCATATGACCCATATTCATTTCCTAATTAAAAAAAGATACAATGTAAACAAAACATAAGATAAACAATATATATATATATATATATATATATATATATATATATATATATATATATATATATTCATGATATTAAAACATGATTAACAAAACAAACAAGTAACACACATAAATATCTACATGCAGTGTCAATGTCTTATCTAAGGATGGGATAATTGATAGGACTAAGTGGGTTATGATGATGATTGGGGACTTAGATTTATATAGGATGATAATTATTAGGAATAATATGAGGTATTATCCCTAGTTTAGGATGTAATGATGGAGGATGGGACAAAGTCTTTGAATACTAGTTTGGTCTTGATACAGAATTAAAAATGACTAAGGAAGGTGATTTAGAAAAGTGATGACCAAGGATTACCAATATACAAAGCCCTAAAAGGATCTAATATAGAAAGGAGACTAGGATATGATGAGCTAAAATACCTTTCACACTATTAAAGAGTAACTGGACGGGTGATAGGTATGAAGAGGAAATGATAGGACAATGATGGGATCAAGTACCATCCATACTGGTAAAGGGTAATTGGATGGGTGGTGGGTATGAAAAGGCATTAATAAAAAGTGATGGGTTCTAGATTAATGTCTTTGATAAGGTGATGTATGTTGATAATACCTAGCCAATAGGATGAGATAGAAGATATGAAGGGATGGGTGACTACTCCAATTTGGTCTTAAGATCGAATATGGTATCTAAAGATGGACAATATGAAATAGATATAACTAGGGGATTAGGCATAATACAAAACATGATGGACTATTTTGATTTTTTTTTTAAATTATGATTTTTACGATTTTTGACATAGTTTAAATTTTAGGAATTTTTGGATATGTATATACACTGTATAATTAAGGTTACTAGCAAAGGGAATACCAAGCCTAGCAACAAGGAGAAGGATAGAGGGATGATGGATGAGATGACAAAAGATGGTGATGATGGGGGACTGAGGATGAATGGAATAAGGATATAAAATTAACACATCATGAATGAATTAGATGTTTATTGACCTAAGTGTCTATTATAGGATATGCCAAGATGATTTTGGGATAATTATTGAGACACCTTCCATTTCCTTATGAATAAGATAGGAAGGAAGAAGAGATAGGATGCATGATATGATGGAGGATGATGGATATTAATAATGGATCAGGGGATAAGATGATGGGTGAGGTGAACAAGGGATGTTACAAGTGGGAATGATGGGTGAGGATATGAAATAAATGGATTTTCCCCTAAGTGTTGAGGAATAATACAAATAATCGATTATTTTACATGATGTCAAAAGCTAGTTTTCATCATGGTACTTGCCTAAAGTGCTAGAATATTTCTTTTCACCATTGGCATACTATTTTTTTTGAATTTATTTATTTCTTTCTTTATTTTTTGGAATTTTTATGTTTTGATGGAAACTCAATTTATTGAAGGAGGGTGAGATGAAAGATGCAAATACTTGATGGATTTTTCAGCGAACATCTATTCTAGAAAAAGGTGATACTAGGACCATATTGTTGATGTTGGATGTATTGGTGTCTATGTGACCTTCATTGATGTTTTATGAAGACCCTTATAGATATCTATACCAGGTATTGCTTTTACCCCTAGGAGAGATAATGTTACATAAGAGGGTGATGTGTGGTATGGATTTGATTAGATCTTGATGGGGATGTGTGAGATGTGAATGGGTGATAAAACCTTATGGGATTATGGGTTCATGATAATACAATGTGATGAGTGATGGAGTAGTATGACTAGTAGCCACATACATCATTAGATATGTGGGACATGCTTCATTTGATTGGTGCCATGTGAAAAAATACTATAGGAGATCCAAGACACTTTGACAATGTGGTTCATATTTGATCTGATTGTCGATTGTTATTTGAAATTATTTGGATTTTATGACTTGATTTGACTTTGATTACTTATTGGTTCCTAATTTTGGGATTTACCAAGGGATATTGATTGATTATTTTGACTTTGATGGGTCCCTAGTGTAGTTTGTGGGCTTCACTAGAAAGATATTCTTTTGTATTAGGTCGATGATTTAAATATTATTGACTTTGACTGATAGGATAAAATATGACTTGATTATTATAATTAACTTTTGGAATATTGTCTTGGACCTTTATAAACATTAATTGTCTCAAGGAATATTCCAATGATGCATTCTCATGTTTATCCTTATGAGGGAGATAATTAAATGGTCATAGATGAGAAGAAATGGGTGCATGGTAGATGAAGGTGGTGGTGAGGGTATGATGAGGTTAGTGAGTTGTGATTGGCTATCATAGTCTTAATAGGTTCTTAAGAGACCTAATTTTGACTTCAGAGAAGATATCCTCAAGATTATCAAAAGGATCATTAAGACTACCTATAGTAGACACATCTGAAGGAGGATTAGATTCACTCTTACTATATTTGATAGATAAAGCTTGTAAAAACTCATTTATGATGGAATCATCTAGAATGGGACCAAAATATATTCCTAGTAATGGATCAAAAGTATCAAGATCAATAAAGGATGATGATTCTAATGAGGAATCTAATTCAAATATTGGTGTTGAACATGCTCCTACTGAAGATAAGTCTTCTAATGTTGAATTCGATGAAGAATCTAATGTATAAATTTTAATGCTACTAATAGGAGATTCATTATCCATAATTTATCTCCCAATATGGGGTGTTTGATGTGATGAGAGAGAGGGTTTTTTATAGATGGGAGGACTAGGTTCATAAGGAATAAACCTAGTTATGATGGAGGATTTATCAAGGATGTGGGGATCATGTAGGATAGGTGTGGTGTCTTGACCTTGGCTTTAAAGGGAAAGGATTTGATCATAATTGGGAATGGAATATTGGCATTCCTTTTCTTGTTCACCTAGGGACTTAAATTCATCTGATTCATCTTTGATTACTATATTAGCACTATCAATGAGGCCTTTAACAAAATTTTGTAAAGGTTGACATCAATTATTGTTACTCCCCCAACTTTGATGATATGAATAATATTGATTATCTTTATACCAAGAGGGGCTTTGGTTTAGTGGGATCAAGATTTCACATGGGTAGATAGACCATCACGTTAGTGATGACAAGTTGTTGGAAAATGGCTTCTAAGGATATAGGAAGGGAAGTATAAGAACCCACTTTGCTTTGTGACTTTGATGTGGATGCATTGGAATTTAGATCAAATGGTGTTTGATATGGCTGGGTGGATGGATAATTGGCCAAGATTGGATTCCCTTTGATAGTAGGGAAAGGGGTATATGATTTGATATGATTAGTTGATGGGGGATTGGAAGGATATTTACACAAAGGGGTTTGTGATAAAGGTACAATAAGTTTAAGGGGGTCAACACCTTCAAGAAGTGTAACACCTATCATAATGAATTCTAATAGGATTTCATCCTTGTTTGCAGCTATGTATTGTTATATGAAAGTGGGATCTAATTTCATGCATGTGGGTGATAAAGGATGAGGAAGTGGTGATGTATTATGATTATTAGATGGAGAATTTGACTATAGATAAGTAAAAATTGGAGCTAAGGGTCTAATGGATGTTGGAAGGGAATGGGATAAGGGTTGATGGTGTACTAGTGTAGGAGGTGACTTTAGGCTTATGGGGTCAACATCATCAAGAAACCCATCTTTCATAGCCAAAAAATGAATTCATATTTATTCTCTATGATGTATTTATTGATTTGGGTAACCGCATCAAGGAATGATAATACTAATTTTGTAGGGATATGGGATGGTGATGTAGGGTAAATGGGATAAAATTTTGAAGATAGGTGAGCACCTAACTCTAGTGCCTATAAAAGGACTTCATCCTTGTTGGCTAGGATGTATTGATTTACAATAACTAGATCCAAATACATGAGGAATGGATGATTAAATATGGATGGAAGATGTAGAGTAAGTATTGGATATGGCTTCTTAAATAAAATAGATGAAGTGATCGAGCTAGTATAATGATGAGGATAAGATGGATGATAGACTAGTTAATTATATGCTATGATCATATTTCAAACCAATAGTGTAATTAGTAATAATGACCTATCAATTATTCTTACTTCTTAAGATAATAAAGAGGATTAAGAGTTTTTATGGGTTCCTAAATTCAAACTAGCAAGATGATGATATGATGGGTTGTTAGTTATGAATAATACAAGATGATTAGAGATGATTGATGGTATTTGATGTATTTGATAGATTGATACTAAAAAGGTGACAAGATGATAATAAGATATATACTAGGTATGAGATCTGATCGAATGATGAATGATAGTGGACAAGGATGATAAGATGATGTGGATGATAAAACTAGCCCAAGACCTTAAACCAATTTTCTCATGATGGGATAGAATTATCATGTGATAAAGGTAATGGTATAATGGGATAAGGTAAATATAGATATATAGTGATGAAATAATAAAGGGGTAATGAAAGGTAGGTGGTTTAGACCTAAATATTACCTAAGAAGATAAAAAGGGCAATATAGGATGAGGTTAGATTAGATGGGTGGTGAGGATAAGGTCAAGACAAGTGATAGGTCATGAACTTAGGACAAGATGTGGATGCTAAAGTATGATTGAGATATGTATGTGATAGGAGGATGACCAATTATGAGGTAGACTAGGATAGGATATAACTAAAAGAATGTAAAAGAGAACAAAAAGATATACAAGATGATGATCAAAATGATGGGGGATGACTAAGGATAGGTGGTTATAGTGGGACTAGTAAGTGATGTATAATGGGATGATGACAAGGATGTTCAAGATGAGATATGGATGATGGGAGATGAGACAAATGATGAATGGGTATAATTATAATAGAAGGATATTAAGACCAAGATATAAAAGAGGATAATATGTAAAATATGATGTTGAAAATGTTTAAGATAAGATATTGGTGATGGGGGATGTGGATAATGATGAATGGTTATGATTATAATGGGAAAAAATTAAGGATGTTGGATGTGATAAGGATGTACGATAATGATATGTATAAAATGTTGATAATAGGATTAGGATGTATAAGATTAAATATAGGTGATGTGACTAATGATGAGTGGGTGTGATGGGATGAAGATAAGATGGGGTAAATGATAAAGACAATAATAAGGATCTAAGAGGATAATATGTATAAAATAAGGATGTATAAGATGAAAGGATATATGTAAGAGAATATCGAGATAAGGATGTATAAGATGTTGGTGATAAGGGTATGACTAAGGTTGAGTGAATATACTTAAGAAAAAATGGTATATGGGTTAAAATATAAAAGGATGATATGTATTATTTGATATTGAGATAGGGGTGAACAATATGATGATTAATATGGTTGAGTGATGAATGAATGATAGGTGGAAATAAGATGGGATAAGACTAGTAGGATGTACAATAGAATAAATCAGGTATAAGGGGATGGGTTTAGGATATATAAGATGTGATTAGGATGGAACGGTGATGATGATAAGATGAGGGATGATAGAGGGTATTGTAAATGATAAGTGTATATGGTTAGGCAAGATGTGAGATGGAATAGGACTAAGACAAATATATCCAAAGATAATATGTATGATGGGATAATGATTGATTAGGATATATATAAAGTATGATGGGATAAATATGTGGTAAAGATATAAAAGATGATATGAGATGATGTAAGAATATACAAGATGATAGGATGTTCAAGATGAGTTGTGAAAAAAGACCTAGATATCTATGAAGGTTTGGGGGAAGGTTGACTTAGCTCATAAGTAACATAGGTCTAACATAACACACACCCAAGTAAACAAACCACAACCTATGATTAGTAAACTCAAAGGTATGTAACTTGATGCCTGAACCATCCAATGGCTACACAAGTGAGGATTTAGGTTGACAACCCATTATGATATCAATTTAACCTTCTCAACCCCACTTGTACTTGATGGATGCTTTAGAGTTTATATTGAATCCTATAATAGTACACCAATTATGGTCAAAAGGTCTTATGCTAGGTTGAATAGGATCTCTATGGGAATCCCTAATATATATAAAGGTACATTAGGGACCAAGTCCATGTAGGGTGTTGTCTAATGCCTATTTCATAGAGATAACTCTTCCCCTTCATGGATGACTTGTATGGGGTCAATTGTCTAGCTTAACAATAGTTGTCCCTAATTTTTATACTTCACCAAAACATTGAGTTTTGTTAGAGCATGGTGGTGAAATCCATGACACTAACCCCTATATACTAAGCCCATGTGTGGGTGTTAATTCCATGTCATGTGATATCCTAGAAGGGAGGGGTTACAAAATAGGCAAAACACATGATACAGTTAATTAACTAATTTAATTACCTATGTGAGGAGCATGATACAATGATTATTTACATGTTGACACAAGTAATTATATATAAAGATAAATTAAAAATAGATATATACACATAAAAATATATGATATTTATAAGATAAAATGAATTAAAATTATTCCAAAATGATTTTAAGAGTGCCAAAATAGATCTTTGACCAGTGGCTTGCAAGCACATAGGTTAGTAGTTTGTAATAATCTGGATTTAACAAGTGATCCTAAAAGATGAATGTTAGCTTAAAAATAAAATAATATTTTTATCCAATTCAAGTACCAGTTATTTACAAAGTAAAATATTAACCATCAACTGATTCACATTGTTGTTTCTATATTTTTAGATAGGACATTGAGAAATGACCTATAAAATAGCCTTAATAGTTTGAGACTTAAATATATCAAACATAAGTTTTGTATTTTTCAATAATTGATACTTAATTAAAAAATATTGGATAATTTAATGTGTTGACTTAAAATATCTTCCTTTTACATACATTAAAAAAAATTGATATTAATAAAAATCAAACCAAACTTATGCAGTCTTTTCATAATATTCAATGAAGATAACTTAAATCGTACATGGAAAATGTCACCAAAATGAATTTATTAGAAATTACTTTTTTTTTTCAACTTGTTCAAACCATAATTTGATAAAAATAATATTTTCCCTTTGCCATTTAATGGCCAACTTGGATAAGGTAGGGTGGATGGTAATTTTAGATGGTGAGCTCAGATATGTGATCAGGATGCTTCCAAAATTATCAATAAAGGACACCGCAATTAATGGAGTCACATCCAAATAGATACCTAATTTATAATTTCACTTATCTAATTTCTTGTTGACAAGACTTTCACTAAGATATACAAGCAATCAATCAAACTCGGGTCACTAAAGTCCTAGGACACTATGGAAACAACATTTAAGGAACCTAGTTGGTTCTACCACAACCTTTTTGATATATATTTCAAGGCCTCATTCTCCACAAAATCTAGGTTTCATTAAACAACTTTCAATGCTGGTAGTGTGTGGGGCTTGATTTGTGCTCAGGACCATCTTAAGGAGTGACACAAAACTACCAATTTATAAATGGTGACGTTATTGGGATAGATTATCTAAGGCAAATTATTTCTATTGCTAGTGGAAAGATGATTTATGCCACCTTGTTTCCTAGAGATGGTATCAAGCTAGAGATTGTTGACTTGATTAAATAGGGTTTCTTAATGCAACTGGTGTACCAATAGATTAGGAAGATCCATATGTAGGGGTTGAAATATATCCTCACACTGTTAGTTTCTTGACTTGGAAAAGTTTATAGTTAGTGGGGAAAGATGGTATTGGTTTAAAAATGGCCATGGCTACTCAAATTAGAAAGGCCATAGATCACTAAATCTTTCTTTATGAAAGGAGTTGGGTTCATATGCCAATGTGAGACCTCTCCATAGTTTTCTTGGTTACTAAATATGATGGCATAAATATTATCACCATTCATGAATATATATATATATATATATAGAGAGAGAGAGAGAGAGAAAGAGAGTATAGTGGCCTTATAATATTGTATATCCTTGTCTTATCATATCATCCTCTTGTATCCTAATCATATTCCCCATCTTATTTTTATCCAAATATGGTCACCAAAATGTAGTATGATTTTGAGCTCACTATGAATTAAGAAAAACTAATTCAAACTCAAAACATAAAATACCTATTAGGAAGGATTTATAAAACAAATCATAATGATATGAAATCTTACCAAAATCCTTGTTTCATATTAGCTCCTTCCAGGACTTGTAAATGGATTTGTGATTGAATGTAGACTCATATTTGACATGGTGATGGCATGATTTGTTTATTGATCATGGATTCTTGATGATAGGATAATTGCACATGAAGGCTCTAGGATTTTGTTGGTTTTCTAAATGGACATGGAGATGGTGTGAGAATGCTAGATTGATAGTTAAATGGACAAGGATTTTATATGAGGATTCAAGTTTGTTTGAGGGTGGAGGGAGAGATTTTTCAATTAGGAAAATGGAGGGATAGGTCATTTTAAAAATATTTAGAAGTCTCTAATTTAGAGACTTCTAGAGACTTGGAGGAGCTTCTCCAATTCTAGAAGCTTCTTGATTAGCTTAGGGATAATGGAGGATTAGGTGGGAGTTATATGGGTATTAGGATAATATTAGGGACACAAGGATGTAGGAAAGGATAGGGTGTAGGTTAGTAGGTGGGTAGGTGGGGTTATGGGAATTAAAAATTCCCATATAGTGGATAACTAGGATTAGATTAGGATTATAAGGATTAGGATAAAATTAATGAAATAGTGGGATTAGACTAAGGATGGTGAATGAATAATTATTGATCAGAGATATTAGATAAATGGATAGAATTAGGATAAATTAGAAAGATAAAGGGGTATATTAGCGATAAATTGGAGTAAGTGGGATTAGTGTCATCTAATAACAATATTAGTGACAATAATGCAGCAAGTGATTTTAGGTGCATATAGTTCATTTGAAATAAACTATTTTTTTGAGTAATTTATCTTAAATATTTTCAAGGGAAGTTTTTATTAACATTAAAGTATTTCATTATAATAATATTTTTAACTATGATATAGTAAATATTTTTACAAGCAATTTTGTAATGAATCAAAAAAGGACTTATTTTTTATATAAGTCTAAGTATTTTTTGATAAAAGTATTATAGCTATACTGAATAGTAATAGTCATGTTAAATTTATATTTTTAATAAGTAAGTTTAGTGATTTACTAACCATAAAATCCAATAGGATAAAACTTTATAAATATGGTTAAATAATTTGGTAGTATGTCTGTAGGGTGGCATAATCTTGAAGGTGTATAGGGCATATTAGTATTGATATTCAACTAGTTGTTTTATGAAAATATGTGTCTTATTCATTGAAGGTGAACATCATGGGCCATGGAAACCATGCATAAATAAGCCTCAACTCAAAATTGGAGTTAACATGCAAAATTCAAAACTCTAAAAATAATTAAAACTTGACCTACTATTTTTAACAACTATTATTTAGTAAATTTTGCATGCAAATGCACGTAAATCTAAAAATTTCCAAAAAAATAATAATATCTAAAATTAACCTATCAAACTAATTTTAAATTAATTTCATGTTTGGTTATAAAAATAAAAAAATTATTAAAAAAAACCTAAAAATAGAATTAAAGTATAATTTAGAACCTCAGATGGTCATGTATGGCCTCCAAAAAATATGAAAAATGTCCCATAACCAAAATATAAGGTTATGGTTTAATTTAATTTTTTTATTAAATAATTTTGGTGTGAATATGGTCTCAAATATATCTATGAATCAAAAGTTATGGCCTCTAAAAATTCAACCTCTTTTTCTGCATCATTCTCATCTAGTTGAAAATAACTCAACTCTTACGAGTTATTCTAATTGTACTAGTGCCATTTATTCTTATCAACCTTATTCATCTCCCATTATGTAATACAAGTGTTTTATTCTTATTGTAATCCTTCCAAATATACTAAATACCAGTCATAACTTTCTTATCTTGTGTTTACAATCTTCTTATCCAGAACCTACACTATCTTTTTACTTCTTCTTTGGCACCTATTTCTACCAGTCTAATATTAACCTTCACCATATTCTCCATGGAAATCATATAAATTTGAAACATTAAATACTAGTTAGATATCAAAATTATGTGGTAAACTCACCACATAAGCATTTCCATTGATTTTATTCACAATTTTGCATGGTCCAATTTTCTTGTACTTCAACTTGTTATATGTGCCTTTAAAAAATCTCTCATTCCACAAGTAAACCATCACTAAATCTCCTTATTCAAATATTTTTGACCTTATTCTAACATTTTTTTCTATTTAATACTTTTCATTACTTTTTTACAACTTTCTTCTTACTTCTTGTAACTGTTGTATATGTTTTTCAAACACTTTTGTATCATCACTAACTTGTTCTGCAATTGGTAAATATACCAAATCTAAAACACTCATAGTATTTCTCCTATAAAAAAATTGAATTTTTGATTTAACTACTAATCTATTCACTAAAATATTATACGCAAACTTAGTTTTTTTAAAATCCAAGTCCATTTGCTTAGGATTCTCTCCAACTATGCATCTCAACAAATTTTATAATCTCCTATTTACAGCGTATGTCTATCCATTTATTTGGGGATGGTATGCACTATTGAATTGTAGCTTAGTCCCTATCTTCCTCAATAAATTCATCCAAAAATGACTTAAAAATTTTGTGTCCCTATATAATGTAATGGTTTTTAGAACACCATGCAATCTCACAATATCCTTAAAAAATAGTTCTATAACTCTAGTGGTATCATTGGTTTTTTTACATGTAATAAAATGAACCATCTTCAAAAACCTATCTACAAAAAAAAAAAATCATTGTTTCTTTGTGTGTTTGGCAATCCCAACATAAAATCCATACTAAAATCTATCCATGGTCTTATTAGAACAAGTAATGGCATGTACAACACTATATTTTTTGCATGTCCTTTTTCCACCTAGAATATCCTACACCTTGAAACATATCTTGTCACATATCTCTTCATCTTTGGATAAACAAAATTATCCTCTACCAAAGTTAATGTCTTTGTCTTACCAAAATGTCAAGACAAATCACCACTATGTAATTTTATTATTATATTTTCTCTTAGAGACCCAATTAGAATACATAATTGTTTCCCTTTGAATAGATAACCATCCTGCATAATATACTCTTCATAATTATTATTTGTATCACCTTTCAATGGATTCTTGCATTGTTCAACTATCTTTCCAAAATATGGATCAATATCATATACTTATTTAATATATTCAAATCCAACTACTTCACTCACATAGTAGTTATCAATCCCACTCGCTTGCTCAAAACATTAACTACCTAATTCTATTTTCTTGATTTATGCTTCAACACAAAAATACAACCTTGAAAGAAAGACATCCACTTTGCATGCCTACTATTTAACTTCTTTTGAGTGTTCACATACTTCAAATCCTCATGATAAGTAAATAAGATAAACTCCTTAATCATTAGGTAATTCCTCCAATGTATTAATGCTCATACAATGTCATAAAATTCAACATTATATGTAGAATACTTTATTTTTACCTCATTTAGTTTCTTATTTAAATATGTTATTTCCCTACCTTATTGACTCAACATGACACTAATTAACACAAATAAATCATCACAATAGACCTAAAACACTTTTATAAAATTTGGCATTGTTAATATAGGCTTTTATATAATTTTATTCTTCAACAACTCAAAGATTTATGTTGTTTCCCTTGTCCTTGAAATTTTTTTCCTCTCATACAATTTGTTATTAGTGCAACAAGACTACTAAAATTCTTAATAATATTTCCTTAAAAAAATTATAAACCACAAAAAATTCTTACCTATGTGATGTTCTTTTGGATAGGCCACTCAACAATTCCCTTTACATTTTCTTCATTCATTCTTATACCATCTATTTAAACTATAAATCCCAAAAATACCCAACTATTTTGCATAAACTTGCACTTTTTGAAATTTACATAGATCTTATATTTTCTTAACAATTCTAAAAAAATTCTCATATATTGTAAGTTATCTTATTTAGTCTTACTAAATATTAAATTATCATCAAAATAAACCACCATAAAATTACCACTATATTCTCATATCACTTTGTTCATCACCCTCATAAATGTGCTAGGTGTGTTAGATGACCCGAATGGCATCACCATCCACTCATATAAACCATCTCTAGCCTTGAATGTTGTTTTCCATTCATATCCTTCATGATTATAAATATTATATTAACCACTCCTTAGATCAATCATGGTAAAATACTTCATTCCTACAAGAACATCCATCATCTATATTATGTATAGGAAACCTATACTTGATTGTAATTTTATTGATTGCTTTATTATCGACACACATCCTCCACCCTTCACCTTTACTTAGAGTTAGTAACATTGGTTTTCCCCATGGGCTCATTCTCTCCCTTACTAAACCCTTCCTAACCCATTCATCAACCTATTTATTCATTTATGCATGTTTTGTTGGACTTAACCTATAAGTTTCTTTATTAGGTAATCTTGGAATCAAATCAATATGATGATAAATATCTCTCTTTGGTGGTAAGCCATATGGCACCTCATTAGGTATTACAGCATTAAGTTTTCTTCAGCATTAAGTTTTCTTCATTTGTACCACTTATATGTCTTCTTTATATCCTACTAATGCATAGTAAAAACCTATCATCTTTATGTCTTTGATAAATTATTGTGTACTTATCATGCTTTCAGCCCACCCTTCTTCTTTAATAGGTAATAAAACTACCTTCACACCACCTTTACAGAAAATATATGTGTTCTTTGCTCTATCATGAACTATTTTTCTATCAAGTTACCATGGCCTTACTAATAACACATGGCAAGCATCAATTGGTATAACATCACACCATATATCATCTTTGTAAGTTTTACCTATATAAAAATTGATTAATCACCTTTTAATCTACTATAACTTCATTCCCTTTCTTAAGCTATGCAATATGATAATTATTAGGATGATTTTCACATTGTAAATCTAGTTTTTCAATCATATCTTTAGAAACCATATTTTCACAACTACCACCATCTATAATTATTTTTCATATCTTACCTCTTGAAGTACACCTTATTCAAAATATATTTATTTTTCACCATGCATAACCACCTTATTTATTTTTCACATGTTCTTTCCTTGGATCAATCATTATTCTTCTCATCATGATATTTTCTTCACTATCTACTGCTACAATTTCAATAATTTTCTCTTTTAGTTTCATCTTCAACTAAATTCACTCTTGGGAAATCCTCCTACCTACTTTCTTGATATTGGTAGTATGGAAACTCAAGCTCTCTATAGAACTCTTATTCACATCTATAATAAGCATAAGACCTACATTGATTTGGAAACCATCTTCTATAACCACCATAACTTCATTCTCTTTGAAATCATCTTCTTATTTGTTGGTATTGAAACCCTTGCCTATTATCTTCTTGTATTTATATACCATGTGATTATTCTCCTCTAGTGGTATTAAACCCACCTCTATTTTTATTAAATCCACCTTCTCTCCTTATTATATGGGATTGTCCTCTTCTTGGCCCAGTAGATTTTCTTCTAAAATTTTGTCTATTTTATTTTTTCTTCTACCTTTAAAACTAATTGAGAATCTTCTTCCATGAAAACATTATATACATTCTTAATTCATATTGAATATAAAAATATAAACTATATACAAGCCTTGCATCTATCTGATCTTCTATCTTGTCATGCTCCACACATATGGAAATCTTGTAAAATTCATCTGTATAATCTTGTATACTATGATCATTTAGCTCCAAATTTTGTAATCTTTTATATAGTGTTTTTTCATAGTACACAGGAATAAATTTCTCTATTAGCTTTTTCTCCATCTTTTTCCATGATTTAATATTATCTTTACATTTTATCTATCTTTCTTTCTGCTAGTGATCCTGCCAAATCATTACATGACCCTTCAATTTATTGCATGCAAACTTTACCTTCATGTATTATCTCATAGTTCTCCATTCAAAAAGATTCTCCATGTTGTTCATCCAATATATCACCTCCTTTAGTTTTAAATTTCCTTTATAGTCTAGAACATCAACCTTGATTCCTTCATTCATTCCTTTTAGATCTTTAACCATCCTTTCTTCCATTGATGTTGGCTATTCTTGTTGCTCCTCTTTTAAAATTTCTTATTCATGGTATATGTCATATTATACATCATCTTATGCTCTCCTTTTTCTTTTATTCATAACAATCTTAGTTAATTTTTCTACTTACCTCTACATCTCTTGCATAGTATAATTTATTTGAGCAATTCTTTCTTATCCTCTCACCATTTCTTACACATCTAAGATTTGAACTTGTTCTAATACCAAATAATGAACCAAAACACTATGAAGATAAATAAAAATATAATAGGCCAAGATTCTAAATAATAACTAGTATTGATTTCTATTGAATGATTAAAATAATTAAAAACTATGAATAAATAAGCCTTAACCCATAATTGGAGATGAGATGCAAAATTCACAACTCTAAAAATAATTAAAACTTAACTTATTATTTTTAGCAACTACTATTTTTAGTAACTTTTTTATGCAATTATGCGTAGCTCTAAAAATATCCAAAAAAAACTAAAATCTAAAATTAACCTATTAGATGAGTTTTAACTAAATTTCAAGTCTAGTTACAAAAATAAATAATTTATAAATTTAGTAAAAAACTCAAAAATAAAATTAAACTATAATTTTAGACCCTTGGATGGTCATGTATGGCCTTCAAATTTGTTTGAAAACATTCCATAATTGGAAGAGAAGGTTATGACTACATTTAAATTTTTGAGCTAGTTATTTTGGCACTAAGATGGGATCAAATAAAACTATGGATCAAAATTCATGGCCTCCATAAGTTTGGCCTCTTTTTCTACATTAGGGCATATTAGTGTTGATATTTTACTATTTGTTTTATAAAAATATGTGTCTAATTCCTTGAAGGTGAACATCATGGGCCATGAAAACCATGATTTGGGTGATGTTATGCACAAACAATACCACCTAAACCCTATTAGCCTTAAACATTTGAAAAACTCTATTTTTGGATAATCTTATTTTATTTATTTATTATTTCTTTTTCTACATGAAAATACATATATTCTCATGGTATATAATTTTCCATTATAATAGATTACTATTAATATTTAGTTATTATTTTAAAAATACTAACTAAATTATTAGTGTCTACACTATAATGGTATTAGTTAGTAAAAATATTTAGTTTATTTTTTGAAAGATGTTTATATTGTAATATATATTGGTCTTAGATTAAAAAGTGAAGAAAATATATAGACATTATATTGTTTTCAAAATGATTACATTTATAATTATTTTCAATTTATATGAGTTTGATTAAGGAAATATATGAATATAAATAAGGGTGTTATTAATTTCAAAAAACTATACATCATGATTTATTTGACAAGATGATCATTTTTATTTATTACATTTGGTAAAAAGATCATGCTCTGTTAAAAAGGATCTTTTGTATTTCAATTGTTAAGATGTTTTCATTTGATAAGTGGAGAAAGTTCATGATAACATTATTAGATGTTTAATTTGATAAAAATATATGTAATGAAATGTAAAGTATAAATGGAGTTTATATTATTAAATAAGTCCTCATTATTTAATTTACTAAGCATTATGTTCATACATATCTAAAATTAATTGTTTTAGTTTCATAACTATTTGATTATAGATTTTATATCATGATAAACTTATCCATATTTGATATATGAGAGGTTACATACCCAAATATTTTCTTAGATACATTTATTGATCATTTAAAAATGGAAAAAAAATAATAAGCTTGTAAATTTTATAAGATACAAATTACAAAAAGAATTATTTATAATAAGATATCTAATGTTCGGCTAACTTAATATCATATTAATAGTGATATTATTATATGTAAATCACATGATAGTTTTGAACACCCATATTGTCAATATTAGAGACATCTAATAATTAATTTCATATAATGATTTATGTGTGTCATTAACTTAGTGATCAAAGTAGTCAACTGGTTTACCTAAAACATGACTTGATTGTTTAAAATATGTTATACCATAGATAAATATGTTCCATCATTTATATTTTTTTATTTGGTTGTTGTGATGCTAACCATATTATGATATCGTAAATTTATTTTTGGATATGATTTAAATATGGTATATGATCTATCACAAGGAAGTTGCTAAAGAAGCTATATGGATGTGAATATTGTTTGAAGAACTTGAGTGTCTCTAAAAATACAATTATTCTTTGTGATAGTAAAGTTATATAACATTGGTGAAAAAATTTAGTTTGACACCAAAGAACAAAACATATTAAAGTTCATGTGTATTTTATCTAATAAAAAGTCTTTAATGGTGATATTGATATCTAATTATGTCCTAAGTATGAACAAGTGGTAGATGTATTCACAAAAACACTTGGTGCTAGCAATTTTTACAATTTTCATACAATGTTGGGCCTCTCAAAGTTATCATTAAGGGGGAGTGTGCATGACAATGTCACCTCCTAATGGTCACATGTTACCTATCATATATATACTTATTATTTATTGTAAAATCATTATAAAAAGTCACTTTAAGTTATTTTAAGTAAACTTCACCTTGTATGAGTTTACATCTATACCCATTAATCAATTATATTTTATAATAAATGTCCTTATGTTATAAAAGGATCCACATTCTTGTAAACATATCCATGAGAAACTATGGGATGTAGTTGCACTAACATGATAGCCTAAAAGACCCTGTGGCTTATGGATTATATTTTATTTTGTATAAAAATATGATATTGACATGATGAAAGTGTTTTAAATACTTCAAATGTTACATTCTAGCCTAAACTCATCGTGGATGGTTTATGGATGGTAATTATTTTTGTATAAAAAGGTGACTATGAAATGTAGCCCCATTAAACATTAAGGGGAAGTGTTGGAATATTAATATTTGTGGGATGCCATTTTGTGCCACATTGTTCCATTTAATAAATAATAAATAATATAAAAACAAAGTATTCAAAACTTATTGTGTACATGTAAAACTTATGTGTTATATTTGATTGGGTGAAAAGGTGAATCAATTGGTTACAACCATTCACTCAAATTATAAATGAATTTTAACTTTTTATTCATATCACAAGATTGTGAATTATTTTTATTGGTTGTAAAGGATTTATAATAATTTGTCAAAGAGAATAACTGTGAGTTGAAAAGGATTTATTGGGTTTGTAAATATTTCTCAAATAATGGAATAACTTTATGGGTTTTTTACCTCATTGAGGTTTTATAGCGTAAAAATATGTAGTGCTTAATTTATTAATTTATTACATTATTTGAATAATATTTCAAGTTTTATAATTATTAATTTATTTATTAACCTATCATTCATATTAAACAATATTTGATAATACTAAAATTAGAGGAGTGACTAGGGGAGATGGTTGCGAGTGGTGGTAAGGAAGGAGACGGCCCAGGTGAGGGATCTGGAAGTGCACAAATGCTGTAGGAGGAGATTCAGTGTGGGAAGGAACACATTTTTGTGAATGAGTGACCCAAGATTTTGAAAATCAATGGATGTTTTCCAAGGTCTCAGGATATACCTATTCTGGTGATACCCGTTGAATCTATCAAGGAGGATGTGGACTATCTGTCAATGCATACCCTGATATGTAAGTTTATGGGAATTCAAATTACCCAAGCGGCTTTGGAAACCTGGTTACGCAGTTCCTGGTAGGTAGATGGCAACATGGACATCATGTTGGCTGGAAACAGTTTCTTTTTGGTAAATTTATCCTCTACTTCAGACAGAAATTGAATTTTTGAGGGTGGACCCTATTTCTATGATAGAATTGGACTGTTCATCAAACCCTGGCATTCAGGCTTTAATTCTATGGATGATTTACCAATAAAGGTACCAGTGTGGGTCCATCTTCTGAGGCTCCCTTTGGAATTTTGGAGAGAGGACATTCTTCATCAAATAGCTGCACTGTTGGGGGCCCTAATTGCTTTAGCGCACCAATCTCTAGACATGAAACTCATTTCCTACACCCAAATCTATGTGGAAATGGACTTGAATAACCCGCTACCGGATGTTATGAAAATTTGCCTAGGAGGCTCATCCTGGGTCCAACAAATTAATTATGAGTCCATCCCCTTTTGATGCAAAATTTGTCATATTTATGGTCACTTGCATCGCCAATGCCCCCAAGCCAGGAGATTCACCAGGATGGAGGCTAATAGAGGCAAGGAACCAGGCCAGTTGGATAGAATGGGCTCATTTGAAACTTGGTTCAGATAAGTCATCAAAAGGTAAGCCTCATTCAAATGTGGATAATACGACTTATGGTCAGTTAGATGCTAAGGGTCTTGATAATGAAGGCTTCACCCTTATAAAATGGCATGTGAAAGGTCAAGGGAAGAAGTGCAAAAATCAAGGCAGACCCCTTGAGGGGGGATTTAATCATTTTGAAACACTAGATTACATGGCCATTGAGGATGTCATTCCTCTAGAGGAGCTGGCAGGACCTTTGGAGGGCGAGGAGAAGGGCTCCCTCTCCATGGAAACTCAAGTTATGGTTACTAAGACGAATAAGCAGATAGAGGATGCGCTGGTAAAAGGGGCATTGGCAGCCCTTTTAGAGCACCAAAATAATGATACCAGTTGGGTTGATTTGGTAAAAGACAATGATACATCCTAGAAAGACAGGGGGTCTTTGTCAGCACTGGGTATTATGCAGAGGCCACTTAAGAAATTTTCCTTCAACACCCTGGCTAAAGTAGGGTGCAAGAAGGATTAGGAGAAAATCCAGTGGATGGGGGACTTATTGGTGGAATCAGGGGCGGTCAAGACCCTGGATGAACACTTCACCCAATCCACCCAAAGATAATTCTCTCATGGAATGTAAGGGGACTGCATAGTATCCCCAGGCAAAAAACTATGTGAAAGTTGCTTAGGGAACATTCTCTTGATATTATCTGCATTCAAGAGACCAAGATCCTTGTTGATGCTATGTTTAGTTACTTGTCAAAGTTCTGGACCTGGGGGCAATGCCAGTGTGTGGGTGCCTTAGGTAATGTAAGAGGACTAGCAATTTGTTGGGATCCAGTGAAGATCACCCCACAACTGTGGATGACGAATCCCTCAGCGCTGACCATGGTTGCTTCTTCTCCTAAGTGTGGGGAGCTGATTATAATCATTAATGTCTATGCACCTAGGGATTTATCTAGTCAGAACAAGCTTTGGGATCATTTATAGTATGTGTGAAGCTGCTTTCCTTATTTGCCTTAGTGAATGAAGACTTTAATGTTATTCTGAGTCTAGAGGAGAAAAGGGGAGGACTAACATGCCTTGACCCTACGACAGAACTGCTAAGATATAATATTGATAGGATGCACCTGGCAGATGTTAAGCCCATTAATAGGCTCTTCACCTGAAATAATAGAAGATCAGGTAAGGATGTTATTTCTGAGCACTTAGATAGATTATTAGTGTCTTTTTATTGGCTTTCTAGTGCTTTTTCTTTGGCTTCTAAAATCTTGGATTGGCATGGGTCAGATCATTGGCCTATCAAGCTGACAACTAGGTTTATCTCTAGGCCCAAGAAACCACGATTTAAATTCCAGCTTATGTGGCTTCGGGATTCTTCCCTTCATGATCTCATGATTAGCTGGTGGAGACAGGGAGGACCTGCTTATGGCACAACCATGTATTCCTTTGCTAAAAAACTCTAATTTGTGAAGCAGAAGTTACAGGACTGGAATAGAAACAGCTTTGGGAACCTCCATGTTATGAAGAATAAGGCACAAGAAAGGTTGAATCTTATCACCAGACAAATTCTTGACTTTGGGTTGATGGAGGACCTGCATAAGGCTGAATTTTCAGCTTTGAATGGCCTTTCAGAATGGGAACTCTGGGAAGAGATCTTTTGGAAGCAGAAGGCCTGCATTGAGGATAGGAACACTTCATTCTTCCATAAATCAGTCTAGGTGAGGCATAATACAAATTTTATACCTTCTTTTGTGGCTTCGGTTGGTACCCGAGTTACTTCATCTCTTGACATTTCTGAGGAGGCGGTTAGATTCTACTCCAAACTCCTATCTGGCAAACCACTTCCTACTGATTTAGAGGAGAATGAGATCCTGGCTTGTATACCTGCTATCATTACACCAGATATGAATGATGCTTTATTGAGACTGATTGACAAGGAGGAAATGGAACGAGTAGTCTTTAGTATGCATAGAGGAAAAGCTCTAGGCCTAGATGGGTTCCCAGCTAAATTTTTTCAAGAGTTCTGGAGCATTGTCAACCAGGAATTAGTAAAAGTTATGTAGGAGTCTTTCCTCAACAAAGAAATGCTTAGACCGTTTAATGCTACTTTCTTGATGCTCATCCCAAAGGAGAAATAGGTTAATCAGCTTGACCAGTTCAGGCCCATAGCACTTTGCAATATGGTCTACAAAGTTATCACTAAGCTATTGCTGAACGACTTAAACTCTGGCTCCCAATGATCATATCAAAAGAACAAGGGGGCTTCATGGCTGGGAGGCAAATTCTGGATGGAGTGGTGATTGCTTCGGAAGCAATCCACTCTATGTTCAATTCTCAAGAGAGGACTATGTTCATTAAGCTAGATTTGGTGAAAGCTTATGATAGGGTAGATTGGAATTTTTTTAGGAAAATTCTGCTAGCATTTGGCTTTGGGCAGGACTAGATAAATTGGGTGTTTAGTTGTGTTACAACGCCCTCTTATTTAGTCCTCATTAATGGGATGCCATCCAGATTGTTTGGCACCTCTAGAGGACTACGCCAAGGGGATCTGATTTCACCTTATTTTTTCATTATTCTTATTGAGGGACTGGGATGTTTTATTAAGAATCGAGCTTCACAAAACATGATTCAGGGATGGCAGTGGGGAACTGGGTTGACTAAGCTGACTCACCTCCAATTTGTGGATGATACTATCCTGGCTGGAAAAGTTTAGATTAAGGAGGTGAAAGCATTTTGAAGTACTTTGGATGTCTATCTTGCAGCTTTTGGTCAAAAAATCAATGATCATAAGTCCTCCATTTTTTTCTTTAATACTCCTGAGGCTA
Organism: Torreya grandis; assembly: GCA_037957365.1. Lineage (NCBI taxonomy): Eukaryota > Viridiplantae > Streptophyta > Pinopsida > Cupressales > Taxaceae > Torreya > Torreya grandis. The sequence goes on from JARHVA010000490.1 coordinate 4,626,516, forward strand.
TCCAGCAAAGGATTGTTGCTATCCTTAGATTTCAGATTCAGACTCTCCCAGTCACCTATTTGGGGGTCCCTATTGTGGTTGGCAGGTAGCCCAGACTCTTTTGGCAAAATGTACTAGATAGACTGAGGTAGAGGGTTAACCATTGGACCCACCATTGGCTCACAACTGCAGGGAGGGTGACTCTTTTGTAATCTATGATTCAAGCGCTGCCCATTTATAGAAGTATGGTCCAGGTTGCTCTGGTGTATTTTCTTAAGGAGTTTGATGCTCTTGCTTGGCAATTCCTGTGGAGCAGTAATCTTAGGAATTTGAAGTGGAGTCTTGTTAGTTGGAACATTGTTTGCAGGCCTAAGAAGGATGGTGGTCTTGGGTTGAGATCAGCTATTTTGTCTAGTCAAGCTCTTGCGGCTAAATTGTATTGGCAGTGGTGTACCAGTGAATCCTAGCTTTGGGCCTGTATCCTATCATCCAAGTACTTCCTAGGAGTTAACCCAACTAAGATTCCTAGAATGACTATTAAGGGTAGAGGTTCCTTGGTGTGGAACACCCTTAAGCTTGGAGCGCAATTGGTGCAGCTAAGCCTATTTTGGATTTGTAACAAAGGTTCTGAAGCACTTTTTTGGGATGACTCTTGGAATGGAGCCCCCCCTTCAGTCCTCCCATCCAAAACTACATCCTTTGTGTGATTCCTTTATCAATGATGGATGGACTTCGATGGAGCATTATAAAGAAGCGTATAGTGTGGGGCCCTATATAGCTTATAAATGGAAGGATCAGATGGATTGGCCGTAGGGAGGTACTGTTGAGACCAGATAGGAGCTATCTCAAATTTTGGCTAGTAGAGCTTGTAGCACCTTGATGGAGAATGATATCTTGGCTTGGGGGAGGGAAGCCAATGGGCAGTACTCTGTCTCTACGGGATATCATGAACTCATAAAGCTTTGGTTTGGAGGAGTGGACTTTGTCTGGGGAAAGCAAATCTGGAATGCTGTCTCTTGGCTGAAATGCAATTTTTTCATTTGGACTCTCTTCTACAATAGGTGTTTGATAGGGGATAATCTTTGTAAAAGAGGCTACCATGGTCCTTTAATTTGCTTCCTCTATCGCAGTAGTGAGGAGAATGGGGTGCACCTATTCTTCCAATGTTCCTTCGCTAAGAGGTTATGGCACCTATGGTGGGAAGCATGGGAAAGACCATGCTAGCACATTTCCTCTTTAACAGAATTCTGGCAACGCCTAGGCCGACCTCCCTCTAAGGCATCTATATTGCAGATAGCATGGTTTATTGGTCTGGTTTTTATACTATGGAATATATGGATTGAACGCAATGGGAGGATCTTTTGGGAGACCTGTAGAGATATCAAAAAAGTTTGGTTGAAAATTCTTAATACACTCCAAGAAACACTCCTGGTAAAATGCGATAAGGTGGATGACTTAGACCCGACAGATACTAATATCTTGAGGTGGTTATCCCCTATTTTGGTTTATGTGGATTCCCTCCCACACATTTCATGTCCCACGCTAAGGACCAAGCAACAGAAGCAACTGACCAACCACCTGGGATGATGGACTCTTCCTGAGGAAGGATGTATTAAAGTAAATGTTGATCGATCTTCAAGAGGCAATCTCATGTCTGTAGGGATTGGTGGAGTTGGTAGAGACAATAGTGGTGTGACCCTGTTCTTATTTTCCATCTATAAAGGCCAATATACCAATAATTTGATGGAGGCTCTTGCAATTCTGGAAGCGGTTCATTTCTGTTGTAAAAAGACATTTCTTAGTGTTATTTGTGAGTCTGACTCGCAGGTCATTATTAACCTGTTGAATAGTGGTAACATTGATAGCGTGGATTGGCAGTTGGCTTTGGTCATTAAACAAATCCATCAGATGAGTGCAATTTTTGAGTTTATCTCCTTTAAACATATTCCTTGTGAATGGAACGGAGTTGCAAATGGTTTAGCCAATTGGGCCTCAGAGAATGGGCCGAATTGGTGTATTCAGGATCAGCAGATGATCTCGGATGATTTAACCCTTGTGCTGGCTCAACTTCTTGAGCAGGACTTGGGCATGTAATTTCTCATTTTGTGTGGTCTTTCAATAAATTTTTACCCCTTTTAGTTGCATATTAAATAATATTTGATTCTCTTTTATTGGTTATTAAGACACATTTATAGGTGGTGATTTGTGTTGGGTGGAGTCTTTATTGGAAAATAATAAAGAGATATGTGGTATTTTTTAATAAGGAGGTCTATCCAATACCATTCAAAGAAGTCAAGGGTATAATTCACACATCTTGAAGGAATTTGAAAATCAGTGGAATAATAGTGTTTGAGATGAAAGGGGTTAACATTAAAGTGACAAGGGATCTCATTTATCAGTATAAAAGCATAAAAAGGTGTAAATTAAATACTATATAACTAACTTGGATAATAATGGGGATAAGGAGATGCTCTTGATGGGTGATGAGAAACTCATTGATTTTCAAGAAGGCTACTCACATGATTCATTCCCACATTATTATGATGAAGTAGATAAATAAATCATTAATTTTATAACTATAAAGAGAAGGTAAATGGTTGTATATGATTTTAATTTTATGTTTATTAACTTTTCTAGGCACCATGTTACTATTAGTTTGTCATTTTACATTGTAAAGTATTTGGAGAGATCTATGAAGAATGTTAAGATGGTAAAAAGAACATTTCCTCTACATCAATATTTAATATTCTTGATATAAAAACATTATAAGTCCTTGAAGTATTTCCTAAATTGAAAGGATAATTTGGTGGTAACTCAAAATAGGGAAATATTGGTGAATAATAAAACTCTCATAAGTGATGGTAAGGGGAAATAACTGAATATTGATGATATTAAGGGTTTTGAGTTGAAAAAGAGGAAAGTCAGAGATGGAAGTTATAAAGTCATAAATAATAGTAAGTATATGATGAGATATCCAGATGAAAAAATCAAATAAGTGGTTATAGCACTAAAACTATTGAAAGGCCAAAGTGTTGATGATTTTGAGAAAGATAAGACATATGAGGTTACTAAAGGGAGAGATAAGGAGGTGGATGAGTTATTTGTAATTATAGAGGATCTCAATAGGTAGAGTAAGATGAATGAAATTTTTTAAGATTTTTATTTACATAAATATTTTTCTAAGGTGGTTCATGAAGGATCATAAATTATTGAAAGAATCCACTGGGAATCACAATGTTGAGTGTGGAAACTTTTGTAACAAAGAAGAATTGAAGGAGGTATTGTTAGAGGCAAAGAGGATGGAGGATAAACTTCAAAATATAGATAAGTATTATGAGAATCAAGGAAATAATTGGTACACTAGTTTTTTATAGTAAAGCAACTATGAAAAATTATTTAACAAACATTAATGGGATTAGGTAGTTTATTAAGAGGAGGTAGGATTATCAGGGTCTGAGCATGATAGGTAAGAAAGTTAAGGGAATGATGAAGGGTAAATATGGATATATATAAATTTAATTGATGAAACACACGGTATCAATCTTTAATAATATGGTGAACACTTGGTATGAGGCCCTTGGTGTTCTAACAAATTAGCTAGTTCTTGTTTATTTAATTTATTATTTTGGTGTTGTGTAGTTGTTTTTTGTTGTTTTTTGTTAGTTATTATGGGTAAAAAATTATATTTTTATTGGATTTATTTTCCTATTTACTTATCTCTTGTAAAAGGTTTGGGTCCCTATAAAAAACCCCTCCTTTACCAATAATAAAAAAACACATTAATAAGCATGAAAAAAATAAATTCATGTATAAAAAATATATTAACCTAATATTATAAACGTAATGACATATAAATATATAACATAAACGTGTACCAATATTCCCCTAACATAGGAATTCCTCTAAAATATAAAGTTTGCATGTGGGTGTGAGCATCGTCACACATATGTATGTCCATGTCTCATGTGTAATGTGTATGTCTTGCATATAAATCATGTATGCCATGAAAACCATGTGTGTATAAAATTGATATATAACTCACCATGTATATGATAAAATACATTAATAAAGTAGGTGTTCTATTAAATCTAACCATGTATAGGTCCAAGTTTTATATTTTTTAATATTTGAATATTTTACTTTTTTTTTTAAACAATTAAATTTTTTTTATACTTTTAAATATTGATATAAATAATTAATTATTAAATTAATAAATTTAAAGAGGAAAATTATAATAAAATATAAAAATAGAATGGATATAAATTGTTAAAAAAAATAGGTCAACACATAGTGTGCACCAAATTTAATAAAAAAATATATTAAGAAGTCAAGTGATATACCTCCACTATATGGTAAATTCATATGTCAAAGGAGTATATGATATAACTCAAAATATTTGTATGTCCATAGTGGGAAGAATCATATTTATAACATCATAAAATGTGTAGGCATAGAATATATATTATGGTGTAAGCTCAATGCATGCCATGAAAAAATTAAGCATAGATAGTCAATATGGAGAAGTTGGAAAGTAATATGTTGCATCAAGGTGTAATATGTCTCCAATAATGTGTATGGAATCACACTACTATAAAATTTTGTATATGTATATGTAATATTAGGATAGTTAGTTTGAATACCCAAATCAGGACAAGAAATCAAAAGGAAATGGAAAATTAAAGACATAATAATGAAACCAAAACCAAGGGATAAAAGAATAATAAAATAAAAATAATATGTACATGTCCATATAAAAATATAATAATAAAATAATTAATAATTAAATGCAATAGAGCTAGATAAATAAGGAAAACAAAAAGAAACTATGTACAATAAACTATGTCAAATCTAACCTATGATCCCATTAGTGGGATGCTCTTGTGTATGTATTTCATCAATTGGTGTAAATTTTAGACACCATGGGTGAGGATTAATTTTTATCATAATTATATTCTAATGATATAGTGTTTAATCCCAATGCATGTTCTAATTTAGACTATATAATGAATTATTCACATTCAGTAACATCAAATGAGATGAATCGCTCTGGTAAACTATGTATACCAAATAAATATTCTTTAATCAATGTATTATGTTGAATTAACTACTTTAAATTATGATTCTATGCATAATTTATATATATGATAGAGGTTTATATAATTATATTTGTATTATATAATTATCTTGGATCCTCTTGAGATAATTTATTACTTAATGCTTGATCCTTAATAAAACTTTGAGATTATTGACTTGCTTGATCTTCATGTATAGTAGTATTATTTAATACATGCTTATGTTGATCATTTTTTATGTCTTACATTACTTTTCCATCCATAATTATGTAGTTAAATATTTTAATATACCCACGGTAGGATGTTTCTCATGTTATTCTACATATGTATTACCTTATTGAAGTGTGGTTAAATATCCTTGGAAATCACATGAAATAATATTTTTTATGCTATCCAATATTGCTTCCATTTTCTCTAACCATGATTTTATAGATATAAAATTAAATTTTATTATATTAGGTATTATTAATAATACATTTTATACTATGTTAGGCCCAATAGAATCCAAAAATATGATATGCCATAATGACCCATCATGGGTGTTTTCATCTTATAACTTAATCTCATCACACATTAATTCATTATGAAAATAAATATTGTATGTATTATTTTTTATTCTATCATGAAACATAATTCATTCCTATGTTCACTTTATATGAAATCTCTAATGACCATCGGTAACCTAGAAACCATGTGGGATACATCAGTGTCCTTATATTATGAAATAGATTAAGGTGGAGGAATTGAGTCAAGTGGTATTTCATTATATTACTCAAATGCAACTATACCATTATCCATGAGTTCTTCAAAAAAAATTGGTAGTGAAAATCAATTTTCATCTCCATTACCATTTATTTGATGATAGTTATAAAAATTCCTTGCCGCTACTCATGTTAAATGATGTACAGGGAAATTATTAATATAAAGTCACATGATTCACTTAATATCAAGTAACATTTTTATGATGGTTTTTGGTTTATCCTTGAGTATATAAAATTTTATAGGTTGATTATTAATAGAATAAGTAGGGATTATGAAGGGTGTTTCCTCTTTCATTTTCTTATATTTAGGTTCATTTTAAGATGAATAATCACCTTTGAGACTTGAGTTTGTTGACCTTTAGGAATTTGTAATGTCATAAGAAAGAGTGCATGACAAAAATATCATCTTCATCATGAATGATGTCATAATAAAGTTTTAGAAAAAAAAAAAACTTAAGCATGATAGTGATTTTTCCTTATGTGGGAGTAAATTAAATTGCTTATCTAAGTTAGTTGGTCAATATCATGTAATGTGATGCATTTTTAAATCTCAAAATTTAATATCTCATGGGTTCATCATGACCTTGTAGAAGGTTTTGTAGGTGTTATAATGCTAAATTATGGCATATACAAGTGTTGACATGAGATAAGAAATTATATTCTAATTTTAAGATAAAATATATAAACCCACCAAGTAGGGTTTATAACCAATCTAATGCATGAACTAATAAAATCTAGTGAAAAGTATTTTTATAATAACACCCCATTGTGAACATGTTTTCCAATGGAATATATAAAGTGTGTAATGGGTATGGTGATCTCTATGTCCATAAAATATGTGAAATTTTGGAATGAAGAATCCTATTAGATAAGGTTGATTAAGTATTGTACATACTATAGGTTGCCTTTGTATAACATCATGATATACCCAATCTTTATATTCTTTTGATTATAATGTTAACATATCAAATAATTTTTTAAGGTCACCCATTGCATGTATCATGCACACTACTTAACTAGTATGAATGTTTATAGATTATAAAGGTGTGTTGATGAATCTCATTTCACCATATATCTCAAACATGGGTGTCAAATATTCATTACAAATATAAGTATTAAAATAATTATGTTTCTTAAAAACATCATCAAATTACATGTAAATAGAAGAGCCATTATTATGCATACTATTAGGAAATAATTATGAATTACAGTATCATCCTTGATAGTATAATAATAAACATGTGTTTCATCTATCCCTTATTTTAGTTTTTATATGAAATATTGACCATGTTCATTCATAAGATTAATATTATGAATAAGTGTATGCATTGATTCAATTATACTATGTACTAGTTCTACTTCATTAATATTAAAATGATATATTAAAGGAAATGGAGATCTAGTCTCTTGCATGTGACTTAAAACATGAATTTTACATACTCCTCATTTACTACCATTATAAAATAATACATAAATAACATGTCAATATTCACTATAATCATTATCATCCATGTCATCATATGTATGATCATTATTAAATTCATTGGTATAAGTGTAGACATTTAAATTTGGTATTAGATACTTCAAAAAATTAAATTTGAAACACTTTGAAATACTTGTACTTGTGCATACATATTTAAATCTTGTACACACATTTCCCTATCTGTTTACACAATTATTGTCTTGGATAACTCAATTTACCAATATAAATATTTAGGAAATATCCCTACTATATGAAACAACCCTCTATAATTATAATCAATCTATTTCTATATTTAATTTAAATGATTTTCACTCCTATGATAATATAAAAAATAGTCAAATAGTTGTAGTTGTCACAAGTGCCTTCTTTCTATAGACAACATCCAAGAACCCTAAATGATTTTTAAATTTTAGATTGATAGTAAGTGAAATATCAATCTAAAATTTACATAATTTCATATTTAAAAAAATATGAATTTTAATAATTTTATATTATGAAAATAACATTAATCACAAAATAATTTAAAAAAATTGGTGAACGTGATGTGAATAAAAAATCAATGTATGTCTTCTTCCATTTTAAATTCAAGTACATTTTTTTTGTAAAGGGGTTAAGTATGTTTTGGTAGATAATGGATCACAATTCAATATTTATAATATATCATTTCTTAATATACTTTGTATAGGAGCCAAATACCTTACTTATATGGATATAACCATTTGTGTCTTTCATAACATATCTTAAAAATTTCTATGATAAATTAAACTGAATATCATTGCAGTCTACAAAAATAACATAAATATGCCAAGTTATACCCAATGATCTTGAACAAAATTTGCATGAATGGTATAAATGCAATTAATTATACCTTGTGTAGACACATGAATATATTCATAGGTACTTAAAATGCTAATTATTGACACATTTTAAACAACATGACTTGCACACACATTCATGACTCTTATTTGCCATTATTTTAAGATAGTATTCTATATGTGTTTTATTATTTTTTTGAATAATGGATTTTTATTCATAATTAAATAAATAGGTATGAGTAGGGTAAATTAGTAAATAATTTAAAATAATTAAGGAATTTATTTATGTAAATAGATTGTACTTTTACCTTTTCTAAAAATATTAATAATAGAGAGAAAATCAAACTTAGCTAGAAATTAACTAAGATGGATGTTGCAAGGTCTAGAAATTTATGTGCAATCTTAGGAGACTATCAAAAATAGGAGTAAAAAAAGTGGAACACTCTAATATTGGATGTTATAGTCCTTTTCTAGTGTTGTTGTCTAGGTGATCTGAGTTTTTTGGGTTCTACTCAGTAGGTCTATGTTACCCTATCAGTGAAATAACAAAGCCCAAAACTTTGTGAAGCTTGATGTGCATATATTTTAATCTTCAAAGCCCTAAGAGATTTTTGAACTTGAATTTAAATAGAAAATTTGGAAATAAAGATAATGGGTTAGTTTTTAAAGGATACATTGGATGAAATTCACACCCCATGTGTGGGCACGCTACCTACATACCAATACTCCAAGGAGGGATCAAGATAATGTAGTTCTCCCATTGAAGTGCTTGGTGAAATTATGTATGACAATGAAACTAGATGTGAAAATAGGTATATTTTAGATGGTTAGGGGTTGGTGTAATGGTTTGAATAAACTTTAAATAATATCAAAAGTTTATATACAGAGAATAAGGAAACCTAATTGAATGTAGTTGCTTGTATTCTTGCTTCCCTCTTGTAAATGAGTGTCAACCCTTATAAATGGAATTTAAATTGCATTTAATATGGAAATTAATGATCATGAGTTAAATGAATTAAGATTAGGATGACATGAATTAGGATAAGGATTCACAAAAACATGACCTTTAGAACCAAAAGTACACTTTAACAATAGTGTTAAAAATAAGGCACCATGGGTTTTAGTACTCCTATCTAAGTTGGGTGCTATTTTATAGAGGGAATGAGACTTGGGGGGATGTATCTGGGCCTAAAAGAGCTACTTGGCTCTATAAGGTTTAAGTATAGAAGGTTGTAGATGACTAAAAATCAATAAAATAAAAGCCTAAAAGGGTTGTGCAAGCAAGTAGGAGGACCTATGCATTAGGTGTCTTTATCCATACTCCAGTAACCAAATTTTGTATTTGATATGACTAAAGATTCCCTCCCTTTATTATAGTGATGTAGAAAAGTGAAATACTAAGGTAAAGGGAAAAAATAGAAAATGTACCTAGACTTACCTATAAAGGTGAAGCCCATGAAGCCTATGTGATGTTGAGTAATGTTGGATAGTGAATAGAGATTAAATTATGCAAGTGTGAATATATGAAATGAAACAAAGATTATATGAGTTCTTAGTATATGTGATATAAAACAAGAACATACAAAACTGAGTAAAAAATAAAGGAAGAGAAAGGAACAAATACACCTCACCAAGTATGCGAACCAATAAAAAACCTATTATGATCCTAGGTAAGGATGAGTAATTTTAGATTGTGTTGGATGATTCTATACCAAAAGTTATATCATGAATAAATTTTAGTGCTCAATTCCTCAAAAAGTGGCTCAAGAATATAAAGGCTATCCCTTTGGCTCCATCATCACCTACTGAGTGAAGCTAGGTGATCACACATGTGATAATCAATGTCTAGACTATGTTTCTAATCCCTTTGAATATGTGGCTCAAGAATACAAAGGCTATCCCTTTGGATCCATCATGGCCTACTGAGTGAAGCTAAATGATCATGCATGTGATAATCAATGTCTAGACTATGTGTCTAATCCATCTGAATAGGTGGCTCAAGAATACAAAGGCTAGCCCTTTAGCTCCATCATTGCCTACTAAGTGAAGCTAGATAATCATGTATGTGATAATTAATGTCTAGACTATGTGTCCAATCCCTCTAAATAGGTGGCTCAAGAATATAAAGGCTGGCCCTTTAGTTCCATCATCATCTTATGAAGTGAGGCTATGAATTGATACCAATATAGAATAGATGTCATATGAGATGGCTCATGAAGCCCATGGATGTTCTAAAAATATGAAAATGTGTCATGGATAACTAAATGTATGATAGAAACTAGGCCACTCTTAGCCATTTTGAAAGATGGAGATTAGGCTTATATGAAAGACACTTTAAAACTGATGTACTAGACTTATGTGAAAGCTAACTCAAGAACTTGGGGAGTTAAAATTGTATGAAATTTTAAATTGAAAATGATGCCAACCACATGTAGATGGATTAAGTCATGTAACCTTTGAGAATGCTTGGGTAATAAACTAAACTCAAAACAAAAGAAGACCAATGTGACACACACATTTCCCCAATCAATGTTGTCTGGAACATGGATTTTGATTTATAATTTATGTCAACTAACTAATTTGAAATTTGAAGTGAGATCCATCATTATGTGCATGATACCCCCTTATATCTGGATTCCTTGAGAAAAATTTACTAAAAATGATAATTTTGACTAATCTAGATGTGCAAAAACTATAATTAAGTTAATTTTTTTGGCTATTACTAGAAAACCTTGGTGTTTTTATACCTAGACAAGAGCACCAAAATGAGGACACCCTTGTGTTTTTCACTATTGTCCATTTTTGGTGATATCATCCTATGTTGAAACTAGTTGTTGATCTAGAATTGTCACTATTTTTCTATTCTATTCTGACTAGTTTGACCTATAGATTCTAAACTGGGTGATCTAAATGTTATTGTTTTGACTACTGGGAGTTTTGATCTCTATGAAAAAACCCCTATTTATTTCCCCCTCTTCTGATGGTAGGAATGATTAAACCTAAAATGACTATCTTTAGAAGAAAAGAGTCATACATGTGTGATATGCTACATATATACATGATATAGCAACAATATTTGACAAGATATCTCTAGATATAACAATGTTTTTATTGAGGGATTATTAGATCAATAGGTGTATTCCTAAATAGATATAATAATGTAAAATCATGTGTAATGTACTAAACTATAAATGTTAGATGTTAGTTGGAGGGATGGAGCATGATGTCCATCATAGTATTTGAGAAAGCAAGGTAAATGCATGATATGGATCAGGACATTACAAAAAAGGACAAGAAATAAAGTAATGAGCATACAAATCAAGAAACAGGAAGCATACAAGGTTGGCTAAGGGGCCATACAAATAAGGGATATGGGTACATGTCACTCAAACTAGAAAGTAATCATACAAGGCATGCTCAAATGCCACATACACATACAATTTAAAATAATCAAATATTGGCATAAGGTCCATAATCACATATAAGAGTACAAGCAAATTACATTAGAAAATATCCAAAGGTACACACACATGAATAGAAGCAAAGGACATTGGCAAGTGTCCTAAGACACACATAAGAAACAAAAATAGAACTAGAACTACAATCACATCTAACTATGCAAAGAAAAAAAGGAAATCATGTAAAAATTGGAAAGGAAAAATCACATCTAACTAATCAAAGCAAGATTGAAATTATACAAGACACATTTAGTACAAGACTAGGTATATGCTAGGAAATACATAAGTACAAGATACTAGTGAGTGTTGATGTGGTAATCTATGTAATCTATTAAGTAATGTATGTCAACATGATAACTAGAGTGTGTGGTGTAAGAATGGCATAACCTAGATGGTGTAGTCATGTAAAATATGCCCTTAATGGAAAGATTTATTAATGTGTATTTTGAATGTAGAAGTAGGATGCCCCCTCAATGAGTAGAATGCAGCAATCAAGGACCTAAAAGTCACTGGACACACTCAAAGAAGATCAAGTGAAGCATGGTAATGTAGATAATCTAAAAATAATAAAATAAAACAAAAATTGTAAGTGTAACATAATATTATAAATGTAAAACATGGATGATGCATATAATCTAAATATTTTTGGTATTTTTGAATTATTTGAATCTTTTTATATTTTGAAAATTTGTATTATTTTTTTATTTTTATATAAGTTATGTACAATCAAGCAAAAGAGATTATGTACATGTAGGCTCAAATAGGATTATATTAATTGATGAGTCTCATGTGAGACTTCATATTATGGTATACTATATCAAGGAGTAGAATCATGCATGAGTGTGAAGCATGATGAAAATGCTAAGACTATGGCTCTAAAAGTTGTATATGTTATAAATGCTTTGAAATATCTAAAGTAGAAATCAACTGTGGGGTCCTATTGTAACTTTGAGAAGTGGATGTAATTTTAGGGCTCTTAGGGACCATATGGAAGTAGGATAAGCTATTTGAACATGTGCTTTATGTGTAGACCCATGATATCTCAATAAAACTACTTTGTGTTTGAAAAATATAGCTAGAAATTGTCAAGAATCCTAAAGCTAGGAGGTGTATGAACCCTCTATACTAGTGATGGATGTGTCAATTGTGTTTTAATCTATATTAGAGGAAGAACTATAATGGGTGTGGAAATTGAAACTAGTGGAGAAGCTAGAACTGGTGACTACAAAGTAGATGGATCTGAAGTGGGTAGTGGTAACTCATACAAAACTCCACCAATTGTAATAACCTAATTAACATGAATAAATTACATGCATCTATGAACTATAGATTGTACTGATTGAATTTTTAGAATCCATTGGTGACCAAGTAACATATCAAAAACTCCCACATTGGGAACTATAGTGAAATGTGTGGTCATATGTGTTGGACCAAGTTGTAAAGGAAGTATAATCTCACCCAATGAACTCTATATGTACCCACTAAATCCTTTGATAAATATATTTATCATGGTGATATCTTGATTTGAATAACCCAAATGTTGTAATAATGTAATGGTAAACATGTTTAAACTAGAACCATTATCAATGAGAACACTATGAATGGGTTGATTATGAATATGTGCTCTAATAAAGAGTGCATTATAATTTGAATTATCCTCCAAAATATCCTAATATAAGAAGGATATCAAAGGTTTAGTTGTAACTCTAGACTCATACGCATTGATCGTATTGCTTAAAGGATGTTACTCAATTGAAGGTGCTTGGTATGTAACTAGTGGTGGATGTGCATAATATGCATGGTGAACCCATGATGTGTCCCCTATATCCTATTTTGAATTATATGGAAATAGATCTGAGAATATTTTCAAAGTTTTATCCTATGTTGGTTTTGTCTATGGAGGCTCAATTGAAGTGCCAAGATCAAGTAGGTTATCATCTATCAAATCCTATATTTTATGTCTCAAACTGATGCATCTATTTATGCTATGGCCTAGTGCCCTATGGTAATCACAAAATTCCTATTGATCATATCCCTTGGGAAGAGGTTTGGTTGGATAAACTTCCTGAATAGGAGGGAGGGATATGATATTACAATCCAAAATTTATTGTAAAACCCTGGCTAGAGGAACTATAAGATGTGAGAAAGTACATCGAGGGGGTGATAATAAAAATATACATTGAGGAGGATTTGATGTTGCATTTACTATATGTTGATTCTACCCTTTTGTATCATTGAACTTGACCTTGTATGGTACTTTGTTGTCACTCTTATTATTTATGTTTGGAATGCTCACATACTTGATTTTACCCATTGAAATTAGTTTCACTTATCTTTCCTTTAGTGTATGACATAATTAATGGAAAGAAGAGAATTGATTAAACATAATTTATGAATGAAGTGTTGGTAGAAGATTCTATTTGAAGAGGTCATGTAACTCTTGATATACCATGGGACTAGTCATCTTAGCCAAGATAGTCTTATATCGAAGAACATAGTCTATGAGATGCTCATTTGGTTGTTGTTTCTGTTGAGAAATTTAATCATATGAAACCTTATCACCAATTTCAATGTTGAAGTGTGATAAGAACATGTCTATTAAAGGATTGAATGCATGAACTAACTGATTTGGTAGACTATAGAACCATTGCAAATCATAATCCTTTAAGCTCTATGGAAGTAGGTTGGTAAGTAGCCAGTCATTGGGTACATATTCCAAGCATGCTACATGAAAATCTCTCAAGTATGTCTCTAGCTCACCCTTGCCATCATAAAGAGTAAGCTTGGGTTGGTCGAAACCAAATGTCAAGGGTGTAGAAGCAATGTGGCATGCCAATGGTGTATGCAATAAATCAAAATAATCCAATGCCTATGTAGGTCTAGAGACACCTTGCTCAATATGTTTTACCCTAGATTAAAGAGATATTATCTCTTACACAAGGGATTCCACATCAATAAATAGGGATGTACTAGCTATAACTAGTGGCATAGATAAGGTTGGGATACTATAAGGGGTTATTGAGACATAGTTGCCCCTGTAGTGTCATTTGCAACTAGTGGCTCTATGGTTTGAGAAGATTGACCATTATTCACTTTTTTTTATTCCTCTTTTATAATTATAAGCATGCCATCTTTCATATATTAATGTTTTGTTAAGATTACTTAAAGTTCTCTTTTATCAGTTTCATCAAAACTGATATATTGGGCCATTGTGAAAGTAGGAAGATAATTTATAATGTGTTTGAATGTTTTGAAATAAGTTTTAATAATCAATGTGCTAGAAAAATAAAGTATTAAATATAATAAATAAAAATTCATAAAAATAGTTAATTGGAATTCACAAAAAAAGGATACAGAGCTCCCAAACATGTAAGGTGATATCTCAAGAAGAAAATAGGTTCTAGTATATGCAACTAGGGATGTTTGAATGAATTTTTGCAAAATACTATGAATTTCTTTAATTTAAAATGAATTATTGAGATAAGTATTCAATAAAAAATTTAAAAAATTATGGTATAATTCCTGATTTAATGGGACCTATTAGATGCAACTAACGTTTTGAGAAAAATAATTTTTTGAAAATTACTATGAATTTTTGAAATTTGAAGTGATTTTTTTATTTTAATAAGCAACTAAAAATTCAAAAAATAATTGGAAAATTATTGGGAGATAGTTGATGCAACTAGAGTGTTTGAATGATTTTTTTAAAAATTAGTATGATAATTTTAAAAATATATATGAATTTATAGAAAATTTGTAGAATTTGCCTAAAAAATTTAGGAAAAATCAAAAAAAAAATCTAAAATTAGTAATATATTTTTTCTAGTGTTTGGAATGTGTTTTTATGTAAAAAGGACCTACTATGTGCAAACTAGGGTTTTAATAAAATATATGATAATTTTTCAATTAAATTTTTGATTTTTGATTTTTAAATATAGGAAAAATTAAGAAATTATGGAAAAAAATCAAATGTAATTTACCCTAGGTTTTTTGTGTGAAAGTTTGAGGTAAGTCAAGTTCACCAAATGTTTTATTATTTTTTAGAATAATGGATTTTTATTCCTAATTAAATAAATGGGTCTAAGTAGGGTAAATTAGTAAATAGTGTGCAATAATTAAGCCACTAATTTGTGTAAATAGATTGTATTTTTACCTTTTCTAAAAATAGTAATAATAGAGAGAAAATCAAACTAGCTAGAAACTAACTGAGATGGATGTTGTAAAGTCTATAAATTTTTGTGCAAGCATGGGAGACTATCACAAATAAGATCTTGGAGTTCATTTCTAGATTGGACATGAGTGCCAAAAGTGAGACACCCTATTTTTTGGCTTTATATTCCTTTTCCAATGTTTTTGTCTAGGTGAACTATTTTTTTTGGGTTCTGCTTAGTAGGTATGTGTTAGCTTATCAGTGAAATATCAAATCCTAGAAGTATATGAAGCTTATTATGCATATATTTTAATCTTCAAATCCTTAGGAGCTGTTTATGCTTGAACTTGAATGGCAAATTAAGAAAGAGAGAAAAGGGGTTAGTGTGTAAAGGATATGATAGATTCACTTCACACCTTATATGTGGGCATGCTACCTACATACTAATACTCTAAGGAAGGATCATGCTAATGTAGTTCTCACATTGAAGTGCTTCATGAAATTGTGTATGAAAATGCAAGTAGATGCAAAACTAGGTATATTTTAGATGGCTAGGGGATAGTGTAAGTGTTTGAATAAGCTTGGAATAATATTTTAAGGTTTAATGTAGAGAATAAGGTAAAGTGCTTGAATTTAGTTGCTCATATTCTTGCTTCTCTCTTGTAAATGAGTTTCAACCCTTCTAAATGGACTTTTAATGCCCTTTTATATGGAATTTTATTATCGTGGGTTAAAAAAATTCATGTTAGGATAACATGAATTAGGATAAAGATTCAAGAAAATATGATCATTAGGACCTAAAGTACACTTGGACAACAACACCATAAATATGACACCTTAGATTTCAGCACTCTTATCCAAGTTGAGCACTATTGTCTAGAGGGAATGAGACCTATGGGGATGGATCTAGGCTTGAAAGAGCTACCTAGGTTTATAATGGTTAAGTCTAGAATGTTGTGGATGACTATGAATCAATAAAAAAAATCCTAAAAGGGTTATGCAAGCAAGTAGGATGACCTATGGATTAGGTGTCTTTAGCCATACTCAAGTAACCAAATTTTGCATTTTATATGACTATAATATGTGAGCTTATAACTTTATTTTCCATAATTAATAAATGAATCCAAAATTAAAATTATCAAACTACATCATACTATCCTTAGACTATTCCTATCTAAGAATAATTATCCCTGCCCTTTTGGGATAAGTCTGAGCTGGGTAGACATGGCCACTATCATAGGCTTGTCCACCTATAACATCTATGTCTACACAAAATAAAGGTTAGTTTACAAAATTTGAATTAATATTTTGGGCCTTCCCACACATTTAATAATGTTGGCTAAATGAAATTATCAAAAAAAAGTATATAAATACAAATGAAATATCATTCATTATTCCTATCTTGGCACTATCTATTGAGCACTTTCCTATTATTTCACATTTAGCATATATCTCCTATTGTTTACAAATATAAGATCACTCGAAATAATCATTCATAAGGAAAGTCTAAAGCATGTCAAAATAAGTAAAGAGCTATAATTTTTGAGTATCAAATCCATATTTATAGCTACATAAAAATAGTCAAAGTACACATTTACATAATCATTCTAGGTGGGAGAACTACATAGGATTAATTTACCTCCTTGGATTATTATATATTTAAGAAAAAATCAATCAGTAAAGGGGTGATTGAGGTTAGATCAAACCTTTACACTCCACTCTCTTTTTTTTCAAGTTTCAAGATTTAAAGGTGCCATTAGGGTTTTGAATACAAAATAAGTTAAAAAATGAATTTTACATGGCATAAATAGGATTTTGATATATCATAATAATCATTAGACATAAGTGTAAAAGGTGAAATAGTTACATTTTTATCACAATTAACATAGATAAGTCCATAGTCAATGGATTTGAGTATCCTACACTACTACCCACATAGAGTGGTCCTATCTAAGAATATTCTTAAATTGTCACTAGTAGAATATTTATTTTTCTATCTTCTCATATTAGTTATTAATAATAATCAATTTGGATAAGTCTGTAATCAAAAGACTCAACCAACCCATATTTTTTTCTAAATATTGTAGACCTCTCCATAAGTAGTTATAGATGTTTTCTTGATCTTGATCATGCATATCCATATATTTTGATGATTTTTAATTTCATGTACCTAAAAAAATAAAAAAACTAATAATTTGAGCTAAGTACATTTATTCTTAGTGTTTTCTAAAAATATCAATTTCTATATTTATCAATTTTTAAAATTAAAAGTGTTAATTATTGTATATTTTTAGCACTATGATATATATCAAATTTTACACCTATTAGTTACAATACATTCATTTATTTTATAAAAAATATGGTAAAATATATTGTTGAACCTATATATTTATTTTCAAGCATTTTCTTCTTCTTTTCTTTTTTTGTTCCAGTGCTCTAGTTGAATTATTGATTGTTAAACACTACAAATAAATTATCTTTAACCTCAAGGCTTAAATATTACTAATTTCATTTCACAATTTTTTTTAATTATCTTTAAATTTATTTTTATTTCTTTCTTTCTAGAAATTGCGTTGTGATGGTTTTAAATCCATAGGAGCTATCCTTTTGGGCAAAGCAAACTTTGATTTCACTTGATCCATGGTGTAATGGGTACTTCCATAATACTCAAGAATATACAAATTTTAGTTTCCATGTACCTCATGGTATATCATAGATTACTAGAGTATTATTATTTAACCATAAGCATCCTTTGAATATTTTTTCTTGTACTGCACTGGTAAGTGGTTAGCTCTAAAAATTTACTCTCAATGTACCCTAGATCATGATAATTTATCTAGGGGATGGTGGAATCCTTTGTAGTTTCTTCCTTTATATTTTCTTTCACTAATTTATAGCTAAGAGTAGTATATTTGAGAGTCTAGAAATCAAAAACACCTTAACTAGTATACTACTAATCCACTTCACAATTTTGAAGTTTCCTTTTCATATTAAAATCATGGTAATAATGATTGATTTTATTTTTACATTTTTTAGATTTCAATATTACATTATATATTATTTTTTAGGTTTTATTTGGATTCCTTATATATTGGCACTAATCAAATCCAAATACAACAAAAAGTATAAAGTAAAATTTTTACAACCTCAAGCCTTCCTCAATACATATTATTATAATATTCAATCTAAACTATTACTCATCACCATTAGGTGCCAAATGATGTGTGTGAATCAATTTTATCCTCTTGATTATAAACATCAAGGTTATTTCACTCACCATATTACTATTATTTCACCCACATCATATATTAAATTCTAATGTTCATTCTATCAACACTAGATGAGGATAGGTACATACCTTGATGTGTGAGAATGAAGGTGGTAAACATGTTCCTCCTCACACCCCCCCCCCCCCGCCTCCCCCCAACCTCCCACATGGAAAAAATTAAATATAAGGGTTATGTTATAATCAATCAATTAAGGAATACAATTGATGGAATTTATATTTTAGATATATTAAAGAGATCAACAGTCTATGAAGATATCTTATATGATGAATTATGCAATATAATTATCTCTAGTGATATACATCCAACATCATTTTATTATATCATGAACATAATCAAGGATATAAAAAACATCATCACTTTGAATAATGAATACTTACATCATAAAAACATGATAGAGTAATATATTCCATTATTCATTTAGGCTTAAATACATGGAAAGATAATAAAGTATGTGTTATTAGACAATGGTTTAAGAGAGTATATTTTTAGATTTATTGTCTTATAAAAATTGGGTATCGAAACAAATATCATTAAAAAATAGAACATAATGTATAGGGATTTGATAATACTCTTTATTAAACGCTTGGATCTATCACATTAGATATATTATCAGGTCCCAATATTGTGCCTACTATTTTTTAATTCATGCCCAACTAATTACACTACAACTTACTTTTGGCGATAACTTAGATTCATGCCATGGAATATGTACCTTATATATTCCATAGATTTATGAGATTTATACATGATATATATGAATACAATCTTCAGGAGATTATACCCCTTTTAGATATGACAAAGTGCCCCAATCAAAATTTAAGGATCATTATTTTATGTCACCTACATAACCCATCACACTTGATCAAATACACATATATGAGGTAGATGGGTTAAGTAAAAAAATAACAAAGCACCAATAACAAGCATTCAATAAGATAATAGGAATCATTACAAGTTACTATACAAAAAGAGGAGAAAGTACTAGATATCCCTCTTTTGGATAATTATAAATATCATAATTTTATATTTATAAATTGGTGTGATAGTGATGATGATGATGATATGAAAAATCTAATAAATGACAAGTTGCATAAGTGAAATTTAAATCATGTCAATATAAAATAGTACTTATCTCAAACTATTTGCACTTTTGAGAGTTATAACATATCAAGATGATTCATATACAATAAAAGTGATAAATTAAAACATAATATAGAGACACAATATTCTAAGGACAAAAGAAAGTCTATATTTCAAGATAATCAATATAATTATAGTAAAAATACTTGTTACAATATTAAATCAAAACAACAACAAGAACAAATCCAAGATTTATGTCTAAGGGTCACATCACATGAAAAAAATATGGCACATACATCAAACCTTAACATGATATAGTCAATATTGCATATTCAAAAGAACAAGAGAAAGTAGAGCAACCAAATGAGCATATCGAAAAGGAATGACTATAAAAAAATTAGAGCAAGGCATATCATAAAAGGAACATGTTTAAATAAAAAGGTTACATAAGGTACCAATACAAAGGGGAAAATTTAAAAAAATGATAATTTCCTACATGATCAAGCATAAAAAGAGAAGTTAAAAAAAACTCAAGCTAAGCTAGACAAATTCTTCAAAAAAGGGTTTCTTATAAAAGACATTCAAAATAAAGACATGTGAAATAAGGCTAACATGGATCCAAAATAGGTAGCTAAAAAACATTATTAATATTTATAGCCATTAGATATTAATATCCACATTGATGAAAAGGAATACATTGAGGTTGATATTGCCTCTTTTCATGAGGCCAATATTTGTAGCATGACACTTCTTCAATATTTAGCATATGGAAAACATTTGGGTAATATTAATAAGCCTCAATGTTGCATTGGATCCATTGAGTTCCCAATAATATTTTGATAAAAAAATGTTCTATTATATTTAAAATTTATCTTACCTTAGATCAATGTAAAAAAAAATTAAATCATGGATGAGAGAGATGGGGGAAACATTGGCTAAATATCATGTCTCTATCACATTTGAGCACAATGTTACAAGGTTAAAATATTAATAGCAGATGAATCCTTCAAGAAAGAACATCCAAATGAAAATAATTCTTTAGTTTTTATAATATAAAATACAACTAATATAATAATACTATAAGCACATAATACAACACATTTACATAAGTAAAAGACATCAAAAATTTGAACAACACTTTATGGTGTAGTTGGATTTACATAGAAAGTTACAAAGAATGATCAAAATGAGATGAATATACTAAGGTTGAGATTCCTCTTTTCATGAGGCCAATATTTGTAGAATAACACTTCTTCAATATCTAGTGTATGTAAAAATTTGGGTAATATTATTGGGCCTCAATGTTGTATTGGATCCATTTAACTTTTAATAATACCTGGGTAAAAAAACGTTATATTATATTTCACATTGACCCTACCTTAGATTAATGCAAAGATTGTTTTTTAAAAATCATGGATGAGAGAAATGGGGGAAATTTTGGGTAAATATCATGTCTCTATCACATTCGAGCACAAAGTTACAAGTTTACAATCTCAATAGCAGATGAATCCATCAAGTAAGAATAGATAAATGAAAATACTTCTTTAGCTATCGTAATATAGAATGTAGATAATATAATCATAGTGTAATCACATGATACAACACATTTATATATAAGTAAAAGACATCAAAAAATTAAATAACACATTATGGTGTAGTTAGATATACATATACAGATACCAAGAATGGTCAAAGTGAAAATTTTAAATTACATGACCAAGAAGATGATTATGATCATGATTATACAAAATACTAGTGCAACACTCCAAATAACACAAGACTTACACAATATCATCTCATATAAATTAGTGGTTTAACATTTAATTTAGATGATGCTTACATGTGTTATGTAGCAACTTCATGCAAATGATTGTGGACCAAATCCTTAGTTAAGTTATAATACTTTCCAATGTACATAGCTTTTGCATACCTACTTATCCTTTTTTATATATCCCTTATTTTATTTAATTTATCTCTCTCCTTTTTATTATCTATCTTGATTAAAACATCCATGAAACTCACCCTATAGTTAATATAATTAACATATTTTGTGGCATGCTACTTAATCATTGTTTCATATCGACTATCTTCACATAATTTGGCTTCAATTTGAGCTTACATAATTGCATAATCTTACTTGTACATAATATTGACTAATTTGACCCCTTGGTCAAATAAGTCAACCCACCTATAAGTTTAAACTTTCATAAGGTCCCTTAGGTTAGAAAGTGGTCCATCATGGTCTTAAAGGGTGTCACTTACTATGTTTCACCTTGGTCACACTTGCTTATTGTCCTTAGTGTCATTTTATGTCCTTTTAGGTCAATTTAATGAGATTGTATTGTTTTACATGAAATTAAAAGTGTGTCAAGGAGTTTTATAATATTCCATGTGTTAGATAGGTGTTAGTTGTTAATTTTGTAACTAAATTCTATAGGTTCAATGTTAAAAACAAGAAGGTCACTTGAATAAAGATGAGTTTTAGTTGGTATACATATTGCAGGATAGTTCTAACACATGTGGAAGCTTAAAGAGTGTCAAATTAGATCCACATGGCTCATATATAATCTCATGAAGCTTTGAAAACTCCAAAAATGATAAAAACTAGATTATTTCTCTCATCACTCTCTTGTGCAAGTCAAAGAACTCAATCGGTTTGTAGTTGGTTAGATAAGAGAAGATGAGTTGTTTTAAATGCACTTGGTGGATGAAATTATTACCTTTGTAATTTCATTTTATGATCCAAGAATTTGACTCAAGACAAGATGGTTAGTATGGTGTTAGTTCCAAAATGAAAACAAAATGAAATAAACACACTAATATCATAACATCTCTAGTCCTAGACACAAGGGAGAGCTTAGTTAACAAAAGTAAATGACAAGCACAACTAAAAATCAAGGGATCAAGTACAAGAGTTATTTCACCTTCCTTGGATGCTCCAAATGCCTTTGTAGTGGTGACTTTCTCAGATTATGCTCATGAAGTCCTTAGAAATGGAAGCTTGGATACCTCCATCTCTCCTCGGCACCTTTGGCTTGTGGCTTGGCTTGGCTTGAAATCAATTTGGCATGGTAACATTAGTTTCATGAATCTTTTGTAACCAATATGGTAGTATAAATTTGCACAAATTAAGCTTATAAATGATGTTGTGAGGCCTCCTATTTATAGATTTTTAAAATTGATTAGAATCAACCTCAACCATCCATCTCAAGATTGAGATGTGTGGTTGAGGATTAATTCAATTTTTGGAATTAAGTTTTCAATTATCCTCATCATTACATTGGAAGAAGGGGAAATTAAGAGGCATGGAGGGAATCATGGAAGGTATTGATGAGGCATGGAAGGCATGAATCTTGATATTTGTGGCATTTATGACCTAGGGATGTCTTCCCAAGAAATGAGGTCACTTGTTGATGTAGATATCCAATATTCATTTATAAAACAAAGTATTCAACAAAATTTCATGAAATTATTTATTAGGCCTTGATTTGGGTTAATTAGCACTTAAACATGATTACGCACTTTATGCATAAATTACTCAAATTGATCAAAATACCTTATTATTGGTCTTAAATTTGACTAGATTGAAACTGGAAGGAAATGTTAGATAAATTGGATATGTTATCCCATTTAGGATGCTACTAACAACAAATAACCAAGGCATGCATCTTGTGTAGGAGATTTGATAGGAAAGAGCAGTCCAAAGCACATGGGTGCTAAATTGACATTTTGACTCAAAATGAATTGATCAAAATCAGTAGACCCATAAATTGCATTGCCCCATTTAGGGATACCATAGTCAAAATTCACACTTGAATATATTAGTTTCACATCATTTAACATGTTTTAGTGTTTTTAGGCCAAATTATGCATTTTGGGTGGAAATTGGCCAAAAGCCTAATTGGAGGTTATCATTGGCTATATTTAGGTGTCTACACATTTCATGTAAATATTTTCAATATTGGTGATATGTGATCTATGAACAATCTCTAAGAGTGTTAACATCTCAAAAATACCTGCATAACCCTAACACCTTTAGTTTTCTCCTTTATTTGCATTGTTTTGAGGTTTATAAGTGATTTATGAAGATTTGAAGAGTATGTTCACCTCTTATATGGTTATCAAATTAATTTTCATGTGTTAAACATGATTTTATATGTAGAATCACCCCCATTATTTTATAAGTGATCACAGTTGGTCTATAGGATAGAGTTTTCATTACTGACAAAGTTTGTTTTGTGAGAGTGACTTCATATCCAAGGTAATGCACCTATATTAAACCTATAAAAGTATGGAATATATTTTATCCATGGAAGGTTTTAATTTATGGGCTTTAAGGTTGTTTGAGATATGTTTTTAAAAATAATGAGTAAAGACTGATCAGAACTCTAGTATACACAGTAATCTATAGTCACTTGTAGGCATATATAGATAATGATAAACCTATATAAAACCCAAGAGATATGGTGTGAATATTTTCAAGACCTAAATGGATTTATCAAGTTATTCAAGTTTCACCATCATATCCGAGACCATTTCAAGCAACATATAGAGGTGTAAAGTGATAAATTTTAAAATGGGGTTGATTACCTTAAATTCTCTAAATAAGGTTTTGCTCATACAATGATTCATCTTTTGGTAAGTGTCTATGAAGTCTGTGCAAGTCTAATCACTCCATTATTTTAGTCTAGATGGAGAGGTATCAATTTAGCATAATGGGATATTATTTGGTCAAATGGAAATAATTAATGAGTGATTTTAATATATAGTCAAGTTTTCACTAAGACACTTAGTGAAATATAGTGATTTTAAGCTAGATAACTTGGGACAATAGTGACATATGGTATAATAGTAACATGATCTTCAGGCATAATTAAACTCATTAAAGTGTTAAATATACCTAATGAATATAAGAGGGATTAAATTTGTGGGACATAGTACTAATACATGAAACAAACACCTACAGGTCACAACTTCCTTAAAATTCACACCTATATTTTAAATTGAAATCTGTATGACCATTATAAGATAAGGAAAGATGCAATCTTCTTTAATAGATAGAGATTAATATATCTAGGTGTGATATACACTTATTAATATTGTAAGGAATAATATAGTTTAAAAATAATACTCACACATGAATATACACCTATAAGAACTTTGTGAATTTGGAGTTGTCACCTATAGTTGAAGATAATCTGTAGACTAGTTCATGCTTATGGGGATTGCAGGTTTGGTTGATGAGTAAAGATGCAGGATGGATAAAAATGTTTGAAAACACTCTCATAGTTGTAATGACACAATCTACAGTGTTTTTAAGATGTGGTAGCTTCAACCTATAATGATGAGCCTCAAACTTAGTCTAGTTAAACCCTGCATATACTCATATATAATCACATGTATAGAAAGCTAGTATTGAGAACATTTGATGTTAGGAACTCTAGATATATTATCAGGAAATAAAAAATTGTATAAAACATAATAATAACCTATATTTCATATCCATAATCTCCTTTAGGCTAGATTAATAAGGGAGGTACCCTCAATTTTGTCATAGACAAAGGGAACTCTGTGAGCAAGATAACATGTAGGTTTGGTATGTGAAGAGTGAAATGGATGAAGGAGAGAGTTTTGAATAATTTTATAAGATTTTTAAGGTTGTTAAAAAGGTTTAAAAAGATATAAAATTCTCTAAAGTCATTGGAAAACCTCAGAATGTCCAAATACAAAGTCAAACATAGTTAGGCCTATTAGGTCTAGAACTAGGCCTAAACACTTAGGTTGCTTAACTCTTTCCAAAATATTATGATATCCTTACAATACATTTGATAAGATTTATGGGAAATTGGAGAGTCTATATGAACCATTGGTTTGTAGGAAATGACACATAAGTGGTCATTTTGGACTAAAACTACCTCATACCTACGTAGAACATAGTCAAGAGCTCGAGAGGCCATTCTATTATGCTCACATATATACAAACAGTGTGTGTGGTGCCTCAAGGAGTTGGGAATAATTTATTGGGGTTCTTATCTTTCTCCTAGTGTAATTTTTTTAGAAGTTTAGAATCTAGATTTTATGAATCATTGTTAATAATTAAAACCTCCTAAAACCCTTGTTTGGACCTGATGGAGAAGATATGGTGGGAAATGCATTCAAAATAAATAATTTGGTCTTAAATCTAATTTGTAATTTATTATCACTCTCTAAATATCCCTTCTATTTAATTCTCTCATACTATCATTTGTACAAACATGCATATTTCTCTATCTTTTTTATTATTTGAAGTGTGTTATAGTTATAGAAGAGAATGGACAAGTGAGAACCATTATGGTAGGTATATAGGTACTTTTTATAGATTAAAATATTCATATCTCACCTTAATGAATCATGAAAACCTATCTATTAAACCATTCATTATAGGAAGTCTTGAATAACATAGTGAGAAGAGAGTAACTGCCTAAGCATGATAGTGAGAAGAGTGACATTGAAAATTTTGAGGTATATTTGATAAACTAGAAGACAAAGGTGTTTTAAAAATATTTCCTACATCCTCTATGATGCATCTCCATGAGTAAATGTAAGACACTTAGTTGATAAGTGTGAAGACAGTCCTAGAAGGCTAGTGAGTAGTTACAAGTAGGTGAACAACAAGTGTAATAAATAAGGATATCATTTGAAATCATAGATGATTGTCCCTCATCTCATTTCCATGTTATAATTTTAGATCATATGTTTCAACATCTTCCATAGGAAATTCAAGATATATGGACTACTCATCATCAGGAGGGTAGTTTCAAAGAAGAACATGAAGAGTCTCTATGTCAACCTGAAGGATATGTCATGTTTGTGATAGACATTTATCCAAAAGGACATTCATAACCTATTTATCATTTCATTCTATTTAATTATAACTAGTTTTATTATCTTGACACTTGGCCTTGTGACCCTTACACTTGTCGTATTCTCTCTCTTCTCATATGCTTTATAAATGCAAGCCATTTTGGCATTTATATCTAGTTCTCACCTAGTATGGCAAATCAATTCTATTTTGGGACATTATTTTGACTGTGAATAAGATTATGAATTTGATTTTATATTTATAATCTCTTGACTAAGTGTTTTAAGTGGTTTATGTGGTTGATAAGTGATGAATGTATTCTCTTTGATTCTATTTTACTCTTGCATGTTTTGTGTGAGTGATATCTCTTATAATAGGTATCATAAAGTGTATGTGTTTGATAAGTGTGTCTTTAAGTGTGAGAGAGACTATTAGTTTATATTATCAAACCTTTTTTCACCCACCTCTAGATATTCATAATAATCTACCTCTATAATAAATACTTATGCTAGAAGGACAATGAGTTAAGGTCAGTTTTAGTAGTCTTATTTCTTAATCCATATGCAAGTGTGTTTTATGGAATTATATTTTATGTATCACCTCATTATCATATGTTTGTTTTATTTCTCCTTCCCTTTTCACCCCTAATATTGATTATCCTAGTGTAGTGTGAACCTAAAAGATAAATCAAGGGAGATATTCCTTTAACCTAGAAGTTTACCTATACTATAGGCAACCTATGGGTCTATAGGTAATACAATGTTTAAAAAATATGGATAGGTCTAAAAAACCTCATCCAAGGGTGAAATATTTGGAAAAAACATATATTACATGAGGATACATTAATTCTTACCCATTATGGGCATGTAGATTTTTATCTGGACATACAATATTGTGATACATTATTTCAATACACATATGCATTGGGGGAATATTACTTGATTTCACTCTCACCACATTGTAATTATATCAAATTCAATGTAAACTACACATTACAACATGCTACGAATTTTTTGGATCCATCCTTTTATTTTATTTTTGAAGCCTTGCTATTACCATTCCATATATATAAATATGTAAAAAAATAGAAAAACATTCAATTTTTTTAAAAATACATAAACATTTAAAATATTCTAAAAATAAAATATAGAACCTAAGCATGAAATGAATTGTTAGTTTTCTCTTTTAAATATGTTATTTATCACATATTTTTGTAGATAACATATTATTTTTCAAACACACTTGTATTTCATGAGGTATATGAGTGTGATGTAGGACAAACACACTATACATGGATTTTTAGATGTTAGATTCTATTTACCTATTGGTCGTGCCTATGTTAGGGGCATCTTATTTTAAAAGTTATATTATAATAGGTTATATCTTTCTATGGGACCTCTACCATGCCTTAGGTATTACTTTATCCTTATCGTATTAACCCAAAGTGAAAATTTAAGGAGCTTATGCCAAGTCCTAGGTTTATCTTTAGCAGACTTCTTGATTTACTTCATTAGGTTCTTATTTTTTAACTTAGTGGGGATGATGATTGGATGAAAACTTGAGAGTGATGCCATTATCATAATCCCATTCATTCATCTCTATGTATACGAAGGTAGATCCATTATCACATACTAGAGATAATGGGGTCCCAAACCTGGTATAGATGTTCTCTTCCAAGAAGTTAATCACATCTTTAATCCCACATTATTTATTGGCTATAGATTCACTCTACCTTGTACAATAGTTTGTGGTAGTACAGACATATTTGTGAACCTAAAATGAGTTAGGGTTGATTATTCCAACAAATTATAGCCCTCATTAAGTAAGGGGTTTGTCAATAATGATTGGTTGTAGAGGCATTTCTACCTTTGGCTCCTTAGTGCTAAAAATTTGGCATGAATGCAATTCCCTCACATGTTTGTGGGCATATTTGAAAATAGTTGGCTAATGATAACAAGCTCTAAGAAGTTTGTGGGTTGTGGTTTTTCAATATGGATGTCCATTGCCTAGATTTTCATGAAAGGTGCTCATGATTTGGGTAACTTCTTCTTGTGAAACACATCTCAAGTAGATTCCTTTAGAGTTCCTTCTAGACAAGATTCCATCCTTGATCAAATAATGGGTTGCCTTCAATCTTTTAGCCCTCTTTTTGTCCCTATACAAACTTGTAGGATAAGTACCATTAATTATTAAATGTATTATTGGATCATACCACTCATGAGCTTGAAATGTTTTTTGATCCACCTGCATAATACTCAGCCTAGGGTTAATATTAGAAATCATCTGAATCAGACCTTAGCACTTTACCAACTTTTCTATTTTCATCTCTAGGTCATGTTCCTACAATATTTACATCCACTTACCTTTATGTTCTCCCAATTCATTCTAAATTAACATAACTTTGGTGGTAGGGTTAGGTAAGATGGCATACACCTTATTCTTAAGGATGCAATGCTTTAATTTCTTAACTACCTTGACTAATGCATATGCTTATTTGTTAATAAATGATTAATTTAATTCAACATTATTTAAATTAGTGATCATGAAATTTATTAGGTGGTCACACCCTTCAATTTTATGGGTTAATACAATAGCCATAGTATGGTCAGATGCAAATGAATAGAGGTAGAAGTCCCTTGAAAAATTAGAACTTGTAAGGATTGGATCTTGACTGATGGCTTCCTTGATATCATTGAATGATTTTATGGAATATTCATTCCATGTGACTTTGTCATCCTTCTTCAACATGTCATTTAGTGCTTTGACTATTTTTTCAAAACTAGAAATAAACTTTATTACAAAATTAATTTTACCAAAGAATGACTTTAACTCTTTTTTACTATTTGGAGGTTTTATTCTAGATATGGCCTCTACTCTTTTAGGATCTATAAAGATCCCATACTTATTTATAAAATGACCTAATAATTTCCCTTCAGACACACAAAATATACTCTTATTAGGGTTTAAATAAATGCTATACCTTCTACATATTTCAAAAACTTGTTGTAAATTCATGAAGTGATCTTCCCTATTTTTATAAAAAAATTGTTAGATCATCCATATATATGATAATGCACTTACCAATCAGACCTTGAAAGGCATGGTTCATATCTCTCTAGAAGGTGGATCTTGAATTGATTAGTCCAGAGGGTATTCTATTATAAGTGAAGGTTCCCCACTTTGTTGTGAATGTTGTTTTCATCCTGTCCTTTCTATCAACCAATACTTGGTTATAACTTGAAAATCCATCAAGAAAAGACATCATAGCTAATCTTGAAAAAACTTGAATTACTTGGTCTAGGGAAGGAAGGGGGTAGTTTTCCTTCTCTAATGCTTTGCTTAATTTTTTGAAGTCTATACAAATCCTAATCTCACCATTATTCTTCTTGACTATCACTAAATTGGCCACCTAGGTAGAGTGCCTAATGGGAAAGACTATCCTATCATCTATACGTCTCTTAACCTCTTTAAATATAGTTGGTTATAATACAAGGTTTATAGGCCTTTATTTTTTATAGAAGGGTTTATATCTCTCTTTAAGGGGTATAGTATGTGTGATGATTCTTGGATAAAATATATTTAGGTCATCATAGGACCATGCTATGACATCCTTGTATTAGGAAAGAAGTTCTTTTGCTTTCTTTTTTTTAAATTTGTGTAGGCCTTTCCAACATTTACTAGCTAAGGTTAATCATGGAGGCCAAGATCAACAATATTATAATCCTTCCCACTTACCTTGGGAACCTTAGAAGCCTCAGTAAGTTTTTCCTAATTAAATAGTCTCTCTAGAATAATCATTCCCTTTGGGATTTTGTTATCACTCAATTGAATGACTTTACCATTCAATTTATCATCCCTATATGTACTTTCATCAGCTTCATCCATCATATGAGCATCAAATGATCTATAATTGGTCATGAAATCCAATATATATTGATCATCGTTGAATACTTGTAAGTGGTTAATATTATCTGACACTGAAAATCATGAGATTAGTTCAATGTTGAAAATAGGGAAATCTTGATTGGGCATGAGGTTAACTATAGAAGATGCCAATTAATTAGTTGTTTGATTCTCTTCCCTTAGGATGGAAGTGATTGAAAATACATCAAGTCATTTAATTAGATCCCAAAATCTAAACTTATACCTTTTAAGGTATGAGAGCTTACATTTCTTCTTGTTTCTAACCTGGTAAACCACTAGTTCTGAGTCCCCATAAACTAGTAGTTCTTTGACCTTATTTTTTATAGAAAATTGCAAGCTAAAGATAAGGGCTTCATATTTAGTATGATTATTAATACAAGGTAATTTAATTCTATAATAATCATGGTACCTTTTTTTAGTGGGGTTAGTTAAAACAATACCAACACCTAATCTTTTATTACATGTAGCACCATCAAAGTGTAATTTCCACAATCTAAGTACAATATGATCATTCTTGGTATCACATACCTTGTTAGCCTCTAGGGTGAAAACCTCTATGTCTCAGTCTATTATGTTGACCCTCTCATTCACAACATTATATTTAGTTATCATATGATTCATTCTTGGATCTCTCTCAACTCTGATATGATTAGGGACACCTTTTCAAGGTAGCCATAAATGTGAGCAATTTATGGACATGTAACCATTCAAAACATTAGTCCATTCACTACTCAATAAGATTCCATAAACATTAGGTATTTAAACTACTTGAATATCAATGAATTATTGAACCCTAGGCTCAGAAGCCAGTTTCATATGAACATTTAATAAATCTCCTACAACTTTAACCCTAGATTTGTCTAATTGGGTGATAAACCTATCAAAATTTATAGGTGTTAAACCAAGTTTATTTCATATACATATAGGCATGATATTTTTAGATGATCCTAAAACTATTAATCAATTATGCAAGTTCTTACCAAACATCTTGATAGTGAGCAAGAAAGGAGGAGACTCAACATTAGCTTTATGTATAGTCATGTTAGCATGATCAGTATTTGGTGGATTGCTATGATTTTTTGACAAGGATTATATTAATATGTCCCTCTACTCCATGATTTACATGAGTTCATTCAATTTTATATTAGCCTTTATTTTCTTCATGTACTCAACTATGTTATAACTAGTTTTTCTACAAGAACTAGGAATCACAACATTGGGTTTATAAATACTCCCTTTTGGTGGCTCTAGATTATTGCTTGAAGAGGTGTTAAGAGGAGTTCCAAAGTTATTTGGAGACCTTGAGGTAGTTAAGGGCTACCTTTTCTCTCTATTCTTCAAGAGATAGATCTTCTTCAAGAATTTTTGAAAGGCTTAGATCTCCTCAAGGACCTCATCTAGTTCATTTTCCTCTTGAAAGGGGAAATCAAAGGTGTCTACCATGAAAGCCTACTCAGATGGCTTAGATCTAGAGGAACCTACACCACTTTTTTTATTATGGACCACTTCAAATATGTCTAATTCCTCTTGGAAACCCTTAAAGGCTTTGTAGAATTCTATACAATCAATTTCCCAATGCTTGGCTATGCAATGTACCCTACAATAGTTAGGTAATGCAATGTTAGTAAGGTTAATGTCCATATTATTATTGTTATAAGATGGTTTGTTAGCCTTATTATTGTGAAAAATATCATTCTAAAATATGTTACTTGGCCTATTGAATATTTTAAATGAGAAATTCCTACCTACCAAAGTGTTCTCTATTATTACCCACTTGTTTCTACAACTGAAGGAAATTAATGCTTAATTTTTGAGCCATTTTCAAGATGGATTCATTCTCATTTTTTGGAGTTTTAGAATTATGTACCTAGTTATTATTAGTAGATGGTACCAAATCCATTTGATCATTTGGGTTGAAGCCATTAGTGGGATGAGGTAAGAATCCTACATTTTGATTTGAAGCTATATGACTTAATGGTAACTGGGTTAGATTTGGGAACTAGTTTAAGGCTAGGAAATTTTGGATATTATTGGGGAACAAGTTCATCACAGGCATCTGTGGGTTCACATTTGGGATTGACTAAGCCATTTTCCGCTAGGGATACATTTGATCATTAATGATAACTAATTTAGAATAGGCTTGGGCCAATGAAGCTATAGTTGGGATGGATATTTTTAAGAATATATAGATTATTGGATCCACTACATCTCTGTAGATATCTAAAGAAAAAACATCATCAGGCTTATAAGGATCTATGGTTTAGCTATACATCTTTTCAAATATAACATTGAAGGACCTAATGGGCTCATTGTCATGTCTTTTAATAGTAGTGAACTGATGGTAAATAACACAAGGACTAATAATTTTAACAAATTGATCAATAAAGGCATTGTTAAAATCATTCCAAATTATGATATAGTTGTTAGGCAAATTCAATAACCATTCATAAGTGACATCTTTAAAATTTAATGGAAACAACCTAAATGCCACATCTTCATGCACAACATTAATTAATCTTAAAGTAGCCTTAAAATATTTTATATGTTCCTCAATAGTCACTACACTTATTGGACTAAATGTAGGTAGATATTTCTCAGGGTTTATTAAAAGATCATGAACCACCCCTAGCACATTAATGAAGGAATCCCCTAACCATGCCATACCTGGGTGAAGGTCAAAGGCATAGGTATCTTGAAGAGGTGAAGTTGGAAGAGATTTGGATCTCTTACATCTACCTTTGTCATGTCTAGATTTTATATGTACCCCAAGCTCAAGCAAAGGCTCTCTGGTTAATGAGTGTGAACTTGTTCTAATCTTAAGCAATTTTAGCTTGAAATTCAAAGATCCTACCAAAAAATATGATGTGTCAAGTTACATTTACATAGAGTAAGAGTTATACCTACACATTGAGCTTATTTTGGAAAGGTGGTAAAATAATTTTATAAAAGGACATTGATCCTTGATTGAATTAGCTCAAAGGTTCATCCAACTACATAAATATGGTCTATGTTTGTAGGACTAAGACTGAAGGAACTCATATCTATGAAAGATATGCCCACATTTGATCAAAATTAATCATTCTAACCTTATATAATATCGATCTTCAAGTTTAAATCTAAATTTACTAGAAATAAGTACCAATTCTCAAATAAATTTAAAGGAAGCACAAAGATGTGATGAAAACACCAAAGGTTAATGATATTTATATTTTAAATCAAAGAATTCACTTGAAACACAAAGATTTAATGATCTTTAGGTGAAACAAGGTTAAGATCAAAAGGATTTAAAAAATTGGCCTTCCTTTTTATTACCAATGAGATCCATCATGTTGATGGTTCTAAATGT
The DNA here is from genome assembly GCA_037957365.1 of Torreya grandis. Classification (NCBI taxonomy): domain Eukaryota; kingdom Viridiplantae; phylum Streptophyta; class Pinopsida; order Cupressales; family Taxaceae; genus Torreya; species Torreya grandis. The sequence continues at coordinate 4,660,715 of JARHVA010000490.1, forward strand.
ACCATAGGTGCCCATAGTGTTTAAAGAACACTGCTCATTTTAGAATTTAGAAAATTTAGAGCATGAGTTAAAGGTTTTTACAATCTATTTTCTTGTGGTCAAATGGCAACAAAGTATAATAACTATTCCAAAATATTTATATATTTTTGGTAGTTGGGAGCCACCTTAGCCCATTGTTTGTGAATCCTGGTTGATACTTGGTGAATTATGTTCCTTCTCTAAGATATAGACTAATCTAAGTGGATATTTATAATGCTACTAAAACTAAAGTGATTTTGGTGTTAAAAAGGAGGAAAGAGAAGGTTAGGGTAGAAAATAAATAAGTGATTACAAATTTTAGTCCTGAATATTATGATAAAGTATCAATGGCCACTAAATACACATTTAACAAATATATAATGCAACATAACCTAAGCTCAAATATCATAATATATTAATCATAATTCAAAGAAAATATTTAAGAATCACAAGTAAGAATAAGGTCTACTTTAGGGATTTACCACTATAATCAAATAGCCATTGCACATCTAAATATAGAACAAAATGAAATGAAGCATAACCTAAGACCTTTCAACTAATCTAGCATAGGCAAAAATTAGAAACATTGTGATTAATGAATGTTATTCAAAATTCAAAGGCAGTATTCAAATTCAAAACCTCTACTAACAATTGAGAGAAAATCTACATTAGCAATTAACACAAAAAAATGGACAATCCTTATAGAGTTCGTTGATTCTATTAATTTCTTCAAGTATACAAAGTTGCAAATAAATCTCTCCTTTTTTACAATGGTGATATATGCCTTTATAGTAAAAATAGGTAGTATACTAGTCAGTTACAAAATAAAAGTGTCCAAAGGTAAGGATAGTTGTCCTTACTAGCTTTATAATACATGTGAATTTCCAAATCATACTGAGCTAAAGGTAAATATGCTAACAAACTAGCATGTGCCTTTATAATAGAATATTTTATTACAAAAGGTTACCTAATTTCTATTAGAATAGAATATTGGTCTAACTTATTGGTGGGGCCCTTATTTTTTGTTGGAAGATTCTCATGGCCCTCTCATGTTGTTCATCAACTAGCTCAAGATCCATAGTAGGCTTCATGATGCATTCTTCCTTTTGGTTTGTTAGTTCATTGAATTCTTTTTCATTTCTAGATAAGGCCTCCTTGATGTTTCTAGCTTCATTTATCCTCTCACCTAAATTGAATATCATATCCAATATCTTGATGTTATCTTACCTAGATTGGATTTTTTTTTCCCTTGGATTATCTGAGTCACCAAAGTGGTCTTTTGCTTGAACTCTTCATCATTAATGAGGCCAAGGGTATTAGGTTGTGTAGGATTGACAAGAATGGTCCCAAAAAAATTCTCAATTATGTTAATGAGCTCTTTATCATCTTTTATAATCCTCATTAGCTTGTTATGATAGGTAATCAATATTTGAACCTTATCAATAACAATCCCCAAGATTGTGCCTAGGTGTCACATACTTATGGTTCTAAAGTTTGGGATTTGCTTCTTTGCTCAAAATTTGAGGAACTAGTAAATCCTATCTTCTGAGGCTTTCTATTGGGGGACTAGATCTTTGGATAATGTATCCTGGTCCTCTAATGCATTCTACCTCATCTTCATCAAATTTATTACCTCAAACATGTCATATAATGAATCATCAAGCATCTTGACAATGGTATCTGGTACTGATAGGATTGCCTAATTTTGCAAGTTCTCCTCTCTTTCTAAATTATATATCCTCTACTTCAAACCTTGGATCCTAACCTTAGCCTATTTTGATTATGCTTTTATTAGGATTTAAACATATTCCACATGGATGGTAGCTTCACCAAGTTGCTATATTTCATAGGAGTTAATCTTATAAATGGCTCCATCTTCTGAAAGGTGAATTATTCTATCCTAACCATAGTTTTCCTAGTTGTTATTCTCTCCAAACTATCTATTTTAGAGTTGAAATGGATTATAGTAATTATTTATTTTAATTAGGGAGTAATTTATATATAAATGATGGATTATATTATGTAAGACCTCATTATTGTCATATTTAGGCATATAAGTAATTTTACCATTTGGAGGAATCTCACCATGTCTTGAGTCAAGTTGGAGGGAGATGTAGGTTCATATGCTTGGTGGTCACTTTGAATGGCTATAATCACTTCTTTACATCCTCTTTCACATCTGATGCCATGTGTTTACAAAATCTCCTATGAATTAAAATCTTTGTGACCTTAACTTATATGTCATATTACATGCAGTTGGTCACCTAAACATCTCTTTTTTCACTCATATTTATATTATATGAAGTCTTTGATGCTAGCATGAAACACCATGACATAGATATTATTATTATACACCATGTGTCTAAATTTTTTAAGGCCTCTCATGACTAAAAGTACATGTTTTTCCATAAATGTATACCTTTATTCATATCCATATAATGATTTATTAAATAAGGATATGGTCTAATCAACACCCTCACTATTTTACTTTATAAACATGGCAAAAATAGTATCATTGGTTGAGAATGTATATAAAAATAAGTTCACTAAGAAATCAAGGTTGAGGAGGGTGAGTGATTAAGAAATGGCCAGTTTTATGGATTCAAATATTCTTTTCCCTTCCTTAATCCATATAAAATCCTTATGTTTCTTAAGCATGAATGTTATAAGACTTACTAATTATACAAATTCAAGGATAAACCTTCTGATGAAGTTGATTTTGCATAGAAAACTTTACAATCCCTTCTTGTGTTTGGGTAGTGATAGAGAAAGGATTTCACTTATCCTCTCAGGGTATATAGAGAGGCTTTATTTTTACACAATATGACCTAGATTTCTTCCCTCATAGACTACAAAATTACACTTTTTGGTATTTAAAGACACCCCATACCACCTGCACCTATAAAATATTATCCGTAAGTGTGTCAAGTGATATTTTGGATCTTTGGAGAATAATATGATTTCATTAAGGTAGATGAGTACCATCTCATTGTTGAGTCCTTGTAAGGCTACATCCATTGCCATTTAGAATATGGCTCCCACATTAGATAGTCCAAAGGGCATCTTTTTGTAGGCACAACTACCCCACATGGTTATGAAGGTAGACTTGTGTTAGTCCTCCTCCTTTATTATCACTTTATTATACCTTGACTATCCATAAATAAAAGAGAGATTTTATGAACCTAAAACCTCTTTTGGATAATATGATCCATGGATAACAAGGCATAGTGATCTCTTAATGACACCTTTTTTAGATCCATGAAGTCTACACATAACCTTATCTCCCCATTATTCTTCATTATAGGCACAAGATTAGCCACCTATGAATTTTTTTTGATGAGGGATATGATGTTGGTATTGATGAGTTTGGTTAAATATTTCTTCATGAGGATATCAATCTTGGCATTGACTGATCTTTACATTTTTCTCACAAGCTTAGCACTTGCCTCCAACACTATGGTATGTTGAGCTAAACTAAGGTTAAATCCCTTCAAGTCATTGTAATCCTAAGACAATATGTCTCCAGATTGTTGAAATAACTCTATGAATTTTGTGTTTTATGAGGCCCATAAATTTCATATTATTTTTTCCATCTATTGTACTCATCCTTCTTGTTTACCATGTATTTGAATACTTTTCCATATAGACTCCTACTTTCTTAAGCCACATAGAATTATGTTTTAAAACTCTTTTGAATAGTTAAAATTATGTATTGAAATTAAATATATGATTATTATTTATTTATTAAGGATACTTTTTATATGAATGTGTTTTGAAAATGTTTTGGAGAAATATGTATATAACACGAAGCATCCTATAGAAAAAAGGAATCTCATCACATAGACCATCCTGTAACCACTTCATGACCAAAGCCATAGATGAAAATATTTTGAATATATTCTAATTACTCATAGGAATTAATATAACCTCCATGGATCTCAATAAGGAAGTGGTTGAAGAATGAAACAACCCTGTTTGTCCTATAGCAAGTCACAAGATTCACATGAAGAATGTCTTTAGCAAAAAGAACCAATTTTGGTTATTCTGATTCAAATGTATCTTAGAATATAATTTATATATTTTTTTTATTAAAAAAATATCCTCTATGTTATATAAATACATAGCAACAAAGTTGAGATACATAGAAAATATTATATGTTGAATAGAGATTATTAGAAGTACATTGTGTTAAGCAATTATGATTATAACTTCATGCAACAATTCATTTCTATAATTTTAATTAATATGAGTGATAAATTTTGATTTAAATATATTTTTATAATAGGAAGGTTTTAATATGGAGTTATAAGGAGGAAGGCCCCGCTTTGGAAGGCTAAAACAACAATCCAACCCATTTAGTTAGTAAATCATGTTATTTTATTTATTTAAGCATTCAATGCTTCATTTCTAAATTTTTTTAATTTGAATTCTTTTTTAATATATATTTTATGAATCTTCCCATGCATAAGCATTTATTATATTGTACTTTTTTTATTTTTCATTTCAAGCATTTCATTTACTATAGTTTAGCATCTTACATTTAATTAGTAGAATGTCATATTTGAGATTGAGTGTGTACATATAGTGACATCATCCTATCAATTTTATGTCCTTGGGTTGAAATTTAAATGAGGTAAAAGGTATAAATCCATGGTTACTCTCTTTTTTCATTTTGATCAAGAGAAGTATATCTAATTTTGAATTATCTGTTAGTCTTTTTTAGCATCGTTTCTAGGGAAGAGTGTCACACACTTGTAATATTCAATATTGATAGTAATTATTTATGGATGTTTATTATTTTTCCAAAAACTTGTTGTTTTTATAGATTAAAAATTTCCTAAATTCATAGTTTAAAACTTCCCTTTTTGTAATTAAGATAGTGGAAATTTTCAAAAACCCCTATAATACTAACCCTGTGCAAGCAAGGTGGGCAAAAAGTTAAAAAAAAGTGGTTGATGTATGCAAAGTCAAGGGGAATATATAAAAATATTTTCACCTAAATCATTGAACATTTCCTCAAGATCTGAAATACATCTTGTAGAAACTGGGGAACATGAAGGAATTCTTGAAGATCACTCATAGTTGTCAATAAAAGAGGTTGAGAAAGAAGAATTTTTGGTTGGATTGGTAGCACAAGCTAGATATCTTGAAGAGGTTCATACCCTTGGAAGAGACCCACATGCACCACCTCTAATAATTCCCACCTTATCACCTCATACTCAGGAATCTAAAGTTCACTTCCATTTGTCACCCAAATTTCTTGCTAAGGAGGCATTCAAATTTATTCTTTCCCCTAGAAGAAACACTAGGTTAATAGAATCTTCTAATTTAGAAAGACTCTTTTTTGAGACACTAGTTTAATCTTCTAAAACCTCCACACCATCCCCATTGTATAGGAATCCATAAATTCCTAAGGAAAAAGATAAATTCTCCATATTATACACCCAAAGAAATAAAAGAATTAATAGGAATTTTGAGTGTTAGGTAGCAACAACCTCTTATCTTCTACCAACACAAAGAGTATTCATGGGTGATCACCAAGAAGAAAATACTACCAATGAGTCAGTTAATTTCAAATTCCCTATGCTTAATCTTGATAGGAATGCACCCATGAAAAATATCCCTCACTCTACCCTCCTTACCTTTAGAGGAAAAGCATCTGAAGATCTAGATACATTTATTTTTTGAGTTTGACATTTTATGCAACAACTATGATTATAATCAAGATCCTAAAAAACTCAAACTATTTCTAGCAACACTCAAAGATGTAACACTTATATGGTTCATGGGAATTGGAAAGGATGCCATTTCTAATTGGGAAGAAATGAAGGAGAAATTTTTGATGAAATATCAAGATTATTGTAGGGGTAGAAATTATAGGATAGATGACATTTTTCAAATGACATAAGCTAATGACAAGTCACTTGAGGAGTATACAAAAATATTTTTGTTCATCTTACAAAATTCCAAATAGACCATAATGGATAAGGAATCAATCAAGCTAATATTCTTGAAATGATCATTAGGGGACACTAGATTTAATGTTTGGTGGTGATGTTTTTACACTATTATTTGATGAACTAACAATTCTATGTACAAACTACTCCAAATCAACCATCAACAAAAGTAGAGGTAGAACCCTTCGTATATCATCTATTTTACGATTGTCTAAATGTGAAGTTAGTAATTTACTCTAGGATATGAATTAGGACATCATCAATCACCTAGATACTTAGCTTGATACATTACATACATGGATAAAGCAAGAAGAAATCAAGAAAAATTTAGCTTCCTTTTACCCAAAATGTAGAAAGAAGAAGGTAGATTACACATGCCATTCCATGAAGGCTTGGGTAACTAGTATCACCAACAAAAATCCTAAGATATTAGAGTTGCATGTCATAGGAGATGATGAGAACTAAGTGTTTTTTTATGGCTTAATGGAAACCATGGGTTCAAAGACTAGGTATGGCATCAAATTCTATGTTTGTAATTTATTAATTCTCAAAGAATCCTCAATATGGTTCTTGGATGAATATACCCAGTCCAAATTGGTCCCAAACAAATTACTAGCTAACCTAGAATTAGTTACGGATGTAATAGAAGGGATAACCTCAACATGGACAATTCCAAAACCAAAAATGGTTCTATCCCTCTAATCCATGGCAATAACAATGGAGAGGAATTGAAGGCTTTCTCCAACAAATGCAACAACCAAAAAAATAAGCCATAATTCCAAACACTCAATAGCCTATTTGAACCGCTCATTTACCTACCCAACCCATCCCCAATCCTACCAATAAGTTTGTTTAACTGACACAATCCACTAAAATAATGCAATATCCAACATACATTTTGGATATTAGTCAAGTTAAACTTCACTCAAGTCATGTTCTTCCATAACCCACCTCACCCATTATCATATAACACTTTGAACCAACTCCACTCCATACTAATCCATATCCATCCATAGCCAACCCTAAGTCAAATCCATTAGAAAATTAAAAAGAAATTAATAATCCTCCTTTTCAAAAGATATTGAGCATATCACATCTTGAATAAGAGCTTGAATTTGATATCTTAGGATAACTAAAAAATGTGTACATCAAAATCCCACTCTTTCAAGAAATAAAGGATGTTATTATCTATAATAAATATATTTGAGATATATGTTTGAAAAAATTGGGAAGAAAGAATAAAGATATTAAAATAGTCCAAGTCATTGGCCAATTAGTAGATATTATGTTGGGAAACATAGTTCCCCCAAAATATCCTGATTTAGGAAGTCCTATAATTAATGTTAGTATCCATGATCAACATATTTATAATAATTTAATTGACTTAGTTGTATCTATTAACATGATTATCATGGATACCATGAAACAACTAAAGCTTACCACTCTTTTTCCAACACCTACCATTCTTCAAATGGCTGATAGATCAATTGTTAAGCCTAAAGGAATTGTTGAGGACCTTGTTATCATTATGGATTCCTATCAATATCTAATATAATTTATTGTCCTATATTCAATACTAATTTTGGGGGTTACCCTCTCATCCTTAGTTGGCCATAGCTGGCTATTTTTGATGACTTTATTAGTTATAGGTCAAGAAAAATGCTAATTTCCAATAAAAATGACACCAAGATATTGGTGTTGTATCCACCAGCTCAGCCTTCCCTGAATGGTGGACCAATACCTTGGATTAATGACCTTAAAGAAGCTATATCCTTATATACTCTCTACATAATTTACTAGAATCTATCTCTACAAGCCCAAAAAGAAGACATTTTCCTTATTGGTATCTTGTGAAACACCTATCGACAATATCTTGTAGCTACTAACCTGTTAGACTGTACATAATTCCCTCTTCAAAATATTTTTCCTAAGAATGATTTTATGAAAACCAAAAGAGAAATTTGGGCATTCCATCAATTAATTCCCTATCAATTCAGTTATTCTCATTTAATTATAAATTTAGAGACCATGCATTCTTTAAAAAAGCAAGTAGACATCTTGCTAAACAAACCTCTCAACATCAGAACTTCTTGAACACCCCAACAAGAAATTTAGTTACTTATAATGTTGATAAGGCACACAAAAACATTTGACTAGGATTACCATGACATGAAAGGAATACCCCAAAATTTATGCATGCATCATATTTTCATTAAATAAGATTGTAAACCTATGCACCAACCCCAAAGATGAATGAATCCTACAGTCAAAGACATTGTCAAAACTAAGTTGAAAAAACTCTTAGATTTAGGATTTGTTTATCCTATCTCAGATAGCCAATGGGTCTCTCCCCTAGTCATTATCCCTAATAAAGGTGGAAAATGGCATATTTGTGTTGACTATCAAGACTTGAATGCTTCTACTAGGAAGGATCACTTTCCCCCTCCATTTATTGATCAAGTATTAGATATGTTAGTAGGGAAGAAGTACTTTTCTTTCCCAAAAATCTATAATGGTTATAATCAAACACAAATTTCTCCAAAAGACCAAGAGAAAACCATTTTTACTTGGACTTGGGGAACATATGCCATGCCATCTTTCCATTTGGTCTTTACAATACCCCAGCTACTTTTCAATGGGTTGTGTTGAGCATTTTTTTATCTCTCCCATGACTATGTTGAAATCTACATGGATGATTTCACTATCTATGGGTAGACATTTGAGGAAATGCTAAACAACTTGGAGAAAGTTCTTCAACACTACTAAGACCATCAATTATCTTTTAGTAATGAAAAGTGTTACATTCTTATGACTAAAGGGATTGTGTTGGGATCACATATCCCCTACTATAATTTAAGTTGACCCAATAAAGATAAGTATCCTTAAGGATCTACCCACACAAAATAAGAAGAATTTTGTTAGGAGTTTTCTAAGACATGATAGTTATTATAGATGATTCAAAAAATATTTCATTAAAATTACCACCCCATTATTTGGATTGCTTACTAAAGATGTTGAATTTACATGGATTGATAATTGTCAAACTACCTTTTAGAAACTCAAATAAATAATCATAACAACTCCTATTCTAAGAGGGCTTGATTGGAAGAAGCCTTTTCACATTCATATAGATGCATTTGACACCACTCAAAGAGTTTTCCTTGGCCAAAAAGATGAATATCTAAGTTATGTAATATATTTTATCAACAAGAATATTCAAGGGGCTGAACTAAACTACATTGTAATAGAGAAGGAATTTCTTTCCATCATCTATGCAATCAAAAAAAATTGACACTACATTATAGGTTACCAAGTATTCATCCACATCGATCATGTATCAATAAGGTATTTAATGAACCAACCTATTGTAATAGGTAGGATAACTCATTAGTTACTTTTGCTATAAGAATTTGATATTACCATTGTGGACAAACTTGGTAAAGATAATGTAGTAGCAGATTTTCCATCTCAATTGAAAAATGATGAGCATAGTCTTATTTTTGATGATTATTTTCATGATGAACATTTTTTTGTGACAATTCAATCTCCTTGGTTCATGGATATTGCTAACTATCTTACTTTAGGATCACTACCACAACATTTCTCACCTAGGGATAAATAACACCCAGTCTAAAAGAGCAGATATTATCTTTAGATTATAGGTTATCTCTTTATCACTAGACTAGATTCAATTATGAGAAGATGTATTTGAGAAAATGAATCTTATGACATTCTTAGAGCCTACCATGATGATCCCTATGGGGATCATTTTACTGTCAAATAGACTACCATGAAACTACTCACTATAAGATATTATTGGCCTTCTTTGCATAAGGATACCATGATATATACCCATAGATGTGATCAATTCTAGTGTATGGGAAATCCCACTTGCTTTGATGAAATGCATAATAACCATAACTATTTCTAAAAACCTTTAACAAATGGGGACTAGATTTTGTAGGTCTGATTGATCTTAAATCCAATAACAAGGAATACATACTAGTGTGCATTGATTATGTCACCAAGTGGGTATAGGTAAAATCCTTAACCCATGCCTTAGATGAGAAGGTAGATAAGTTCCTCTATGAAGAAATATTCACCCACTATGGATTTCTAAGAGAGATCATCATAGACTAAGGGCCACAATTTGCATTAGACCTCACAGATGCCTTGGTAAAAGAATATGAAATTAGACACATGAAATCTAACCCTACCATCCTTAGTCAAATGGTCAGGTAGAAGTGATAAATCAATAACTAGAAAATATCCTCACTAAGAATATCACCTTACATAGAAAACATTGGTCAACTCATCTTCTAGAAGTAGTTTGGGCTTATAGAATCACCTGGAAAACCACAATTGGTTTCACTCCATATGAACTAGTTTATGGTAAAAAGCCTATTTTGCCTATTTAGTTTAAACATAAAACATTAAGGATATAACTTGATTTGGGCTTAGATATTTATAAATCTCAATAAGATAGGATCATGTAGCTGAATTCACTTGATGAATTAAGAAAGGAAACACTTCATCATACTGAAATAGTGTAAAGACATTGTGTAGGATGGAATGATAGGAACATCAAGACTAAGAATTTCAAACCAAGAGATTGGGCACTCTTTTTTGACTCTAAATACAAAGATCATAAAGGAAAGTTATATTTGAGATAACTTGGGCCTTATGAGATTGAATGATTTTTTGACAATGAAAATATAAAGTTTACAACCACTAACTATGTTTGGTTTCAACTACTTGTTAATGGACACAAGCTCAACCTATAAAAGAAACCATTTCTAAAGAAAATCTCACTCATTAACTACTTGAAGAACAACATCCATCTATTCTTCATAAAGTAAATCAACCTATTCCTATAGATGAAGGGTATTTCTATCAACCATTCTCTAATATTTTCCAAGAGTAATAAAGCTTCCTATAGCCAAGAACAAGTCATTCTAAATGGTTTGGTTTAGGCTGAATAAAATCCTACCCTCTAGATTCTTGTAATTTTAATTGATGTTTGGCCCAAATTAAAAAAAAAATAGAAAATTCAGCAATGAAAACCTTTGGGCATTGCTGACGGATGTTATCTCAAAAAACCAAGTCACTAGCTAATCAACATTCATTAAGAAAAAAGAAAAGAGGCACTAATAAAATAAAAATGTTTTGTTTTCCCTTGTTTTTTCTTATAGATTCATTCCCTTGGAGTAGAAATATATTTTTATTCTTGATCCAGGATGGAAAACTTGTCACTACATGTGAAAATTTTATTTCTATAGGATACAACTTATGGTTGTAGGATAAAACTTATATCTACAAGACACATATCTTTGTATAGGATGTCTTCACAGACCAAGGGCCACAATTCACATCAAACCTCATAAATGCCTTGGTAAAAGAATATGAAACCAAACACAAGAAATATAACCCTAACATCCTTATTCAAATGGTTAGGTAGAAGTGATAAATCAAGAACTAGAAAGTATCCTCACTAAGACTATCACCTTGCATACAAAATATTGGTCAACTCATCTTCTAAAAATAGTTTGTGCTTATAGAATCACCTAGAAAAGCACAACTAGTTTCACTCCATATGAACTAGTTTATGGTAAAAGGCCTATTTTCCCCATTAAGTTTGAACATAAAACATTAATGATATCACTTTATTTGGGTTTAGATCTTTCTCAAGCTCAACAAGATAGGATCATGTAGCTGAATTCATTTGACTAATTAAGAAAGGAAACACTTCATCATACTGAAATAGTGTAAAGACAATGTGTAGGATGGAATGATAGGAACATCAAGACTAATAATTTCCAACCAAGAGATTGGGTACTCTTTTTTGACTCTAAATACAAGGATCATAAAGGAAAGTTATAGTCTAGATGGCTTGGGCCTTATGAGATTGAATGATTTGTTGACAATGAAAATATAAAGTTGACAACCATTGATTATGTTTGGTTTCAACTACTTGTTAATGGACATAAGCTCAACCTATAAAAGAAACCATTTCTAAAGAAAATCTCACTCGCTAACTCCTTGAATAACAACATCCATCTATTCTTCATAAAGTAAATCAACCTATTCCTACAGCTGAAGGGTATTTCTGTCAACCCCTCTCTAATATTTTCTAAGAGTAATAAAGCTTCTTGTAGCCAAGAACAAGTCATTCCAAATGGCTTGGTTTAGGCTGAATAAAATCCTACCCTCTAGATTCTTGTAATTTCAGTTGAAGTTTGCCCTAGATAAAAAAAAATTAGAAAATTCAGTAATGAAAACCTTTGGGCATTGCTGATGGATGTTGTCTTAGAAAACCAAGTCACTAGCTAATCAACATTCATTAAAAATAAAGAAAATAGGCACTACTAAAATACAAATGTTTTGTTTTCCCTTGTTTTTTCTTACAAATTCATTCCCTTGGAGTAGAAATACATTTTTATTCTTGCTATAAGATGGAAAACTTATCACTACAGGTGAAAAACTTGTTTTTATAGGATACAAATTGTGGCTGTAGGATAAAACTTGTTTCTACAAGACATGTATCTTCCTACAGGATGTCTTCATAGACCAAGGGCCATAGTTCACATCAGACCTCACATATGCCTTGGTAAAAGAATATGAAATTAGACATAAGAAATCTAATCATACCATCCTTAATCAAATGGTTAGGTAGAAATGATAAATCAAAAACTAGAAAATATCCTCACAAAGACTATCACCTTGCATAGAAAAGATTGGTCAACTCATCTTCTATAAGTAGTTTGGGCTTATAGAATCACCTAGAAAAGCACAACTGGTTTCACTCCATATGAACTAGTTTATGGTAAAAATCCTATTTTGCCTATTTAGTTTGAACATAAACCATTAAGGATATCATTTGATTTGGGATTAAATATTTATCAAGCTCAACAAGATAGGATCATGTAGCTGAATTCATTTGATGAATTAAGAAAGGAAACACTTCATCATACTGAAATAATGTAAAGACAATGTGTAGGATGGAATGATAGGAACATCAAGACTAATAATTTTCAACCAAGAGATTTGGCACTCTTTTTTGACTCTAAATATAAGGATCATAAAGGAAAGTTATAGTCTATATGGCTTGGGCCTTATGAGATTGAATGAGTTTTTGACAATGAAACTATGAAGTTCAAAACCATTGACTATATTTGATTTTAACTACTTGTTAATGGCCAAAAGATCAATTTATAAAAGAAACCATTTTCCAAAGAAAATATCACTCGCTAACTCTTTGAAGAACAACATGCATCTATTCTTCATGAAGTAAATCAACCTATTCCTATAACTGAAGGGTATTTATATCAACCCTTCTCTAATATTTTCCAAGAGTAATAAAGCTTCCTATAGCCAAGAACAAGTCATTCCCAATGGCTTAGTTTAGACTTAATAAAATCCTGCCTTATAGATTCTTTTAATTTTAATTTAAATTTGGCCCAGATAAAAAAAATAAAAAAAATTCAGTAATGAAAACCATTGGGCATTGTTAATGGATGTTGTCTCAGAAAATCAAGTCACTAGCTAATCAACATTAATTTAAAAAAAGAGAAAAGAGGCACTACTGAAATAAAAATGTTTTATTTTCCTTGTTTTTTCTTATAGATTCATTCCATTAGAGTAGAAATATATTTTTCTTCTTGATATAAGATGGAAAACTTGTTACTACAGGTGAAAAAATTGTTTCTATAAGATACAACTTGTGGTTGTAGGATAAAATTTGTTTCTACAAGACACATATCTTCCTACATTCCATCTTATATCAAGCATTTTATCCCACTCAAATTCTAACTTATGTGATGATCGATACTTCACATCATCATTTGCATATTTATGAAAGGTATTTCTATAGGTAATAGATAATTATTCTATATTTATTTCCTATTATGCATTTTAATTATTTCTAAAAATATGATGAGACTTAATGATATCAATGTTTTGTTATATCCTCTTCTTATCACACTCACTTACCATCTCTATCATTGTTGATGTGACCATTGATACAACTACTACTACCACCCGTTACTCTTCCCATGAGTGTTTTGTGCACATCAGATTTTACCCCTCAAAGACAAGTGACAGATTAAGTTGGGGGGAGATTTTTTATTAATTCAAAAGGATTATTTCAACTCTTAATGTAAATGTCAAAAATCATTTTTCCATTGCCCAAAACCCTTGATAGAAGTACCCAAACCTGTAACTCACACAATATGGGAGACAATATGTTGAAACATAAACCACTAGATATTGTCCCCTTGACCAACAATCCAAAAATCTTGACCTTGTTCTAACATATAGGATGGACATAATATTTCAATAAAATACAATCCCTAGATGAAGGAATTTTATAATAATTTATTGGTAAATTGCATAATAGTTTATCCACCATACAAGGGATATAATTAAAGCTAACAAAAACAACTGTCAGTAGAGTAACTACACTACCTAGAATAGGGGAAGAATGGAAAAATAAATATGATGTCTAGGCTAAGAGATGAAGGTTTATTAGAGTAAATAAATGACTAGAAACCTAAGATTAGGGCACCACAAGGTTGTTTCTACCAAGAAGATGGGATAAGGATACTAAATTTATCTCTATATATTTCATCTAAGAAGGAAAGTATTCAATTCTACATGGCATACACTTCAAGTTACTAAATAATATATGACATGGAGTGGAGATAAAGATTCTTAGATTTTTGATTCATATGATCACTAAGATGTCATAGGATTTTTGAAAAGGTAATTATAAATCTCTCTCCCACCATTATCTCATCTAGTTACTTGTTAAATATTATTTGCAAAGAACTAGACCCAACATCAGTTGGTAGGAATTTCTCCAAATACCAAGAAATGAAGAGAGTGATAGAGAAGGAAATAAAATAAAAGAAGAATTAGAAGTTGAGGAGAAAAAATCATAAAAAATCTTTCTTACAGAACCATAAGAACCTACAGTAGAAAACCTTCATGTAGCCACACAAGAACTTGTGGAAGAAGGTATTCCTGTAATAACACAAGAACCTATAACAAGGTCTAAGAGAAATAAAAAGAAGAAACCCATTATTTGGCCTAATTTAGACAAGTCTGAGGAGGAATTCCCATGTTCTTCTAATAAAACCAAAGTAACCCCCAATCCTCATAGATATCATAAATTAAAAACAAAAATGAGAACTAAGCCTTCTTCCATTATTCAAATAAATGAGGAATCTAGGAAAGAAAAGACTACTAATAAAAAAAATCTATTGAGATTGAAATAAATAGGGAAAAATGTTTTATAGTATTCCATAAGGAAGAATTAAAACAATTTGAGCATAGTTTTGAAGAATTCCATGAAAATCCAATTGAATACAGTCTTGAATAAGTGCAAGAAAGACAAGAACAAGTTGAACACAATCTTAAAGAAATGCATGAGAAAGAAGAAAAAGTGGAACATAGCTTTGAAGAATTGTATGAAGAACCAGTTCAAGAGGAAGTAGAACAAGAGTTACATGAGGAACACATGCAGGAAGAAGCTAAACAATTGGAGTAACTTGCTACACTGCAAGTGGAATTTTCCACTCTTGAGTAAGCCTGGAAAGAAATTTAGAAATTAAGGAAGTAACTATAAGATCAATCTATTGGAGAATTGGATGAACTTGCTAAGTAGATTATTAGCTTCATCCCTCAACTAATAATCACCCTATGGTCATCATTCCACAACCTTCCATAGAGGTCAATCAGTAAGAGGAATTTAATGTTACCCCTAAGGTCAAGTATCACTCTTATTTTACAATATCTTCTAAAATATTTAATTAGATGGATAATCATTTTGAATCTTTGAAGTAACTAAGGAAATAAAATAATAAATTAAAAGAGGAAAATAAGTTGAATGTAGAGAGCATCACCAAACTAAAATATAAATTTGAGGACATGGTTGGTATAACACAAGAAGTCCTTGATTGAAAGCCTCTTGCAATAGTTTATTCAATTTATCTTGAAGAATAATGGCACAATTTCATATTTATGAGAATTTATTGTGATATGCCCCCTGAAGTTATGATCCATTTTCATTTTTTTCCATTTATAAATTATGTTTATAGGAAAAACAAGTATAATTGTGGGATTTCTACCTACACAATTATATTGTTTCATATGATGAAGAATGGAATCCCAATCTATATGTTGAAGATGTCCAATTGCAAGAATTTTCATCATATTTGTTAAATGAATATAAAAAAGAAATAAAATAGTATAATATAGGACAAAGGAAGATGAAATCCAATTACTTATCAGGGGTAAATTAATGGCACCTGATGTTTTACTAAATGAATGGGATAATATCATGTTAAAGAAAGAATGAATTTGGTTGGGATAAAAATGTGATGAGGTTCAAGATTTTTATTTGGGGTTGAGAACTTATATTGGCCCTTCATCAAGAGAGTCTTATATCAAATTCTAGAATGAGATCAGTACTACATAGAACAAGAGGAATCCCTTTTCCCCCTTTAATTTAAATGCATCATTTAATATGACTAAAATATACATTCTTCTTGGAGGTGACATGGGATCAAAACTACTACACCTAAATTTATAACCACCCCTATTTTAATATCTAATTATAGACTATCATGACAAAATATTGGTGGATGAAGCTTGAGAAGGCAAAATTTGGAAAATATTTGAGTAGAGGCAGGGTTTTTATGCTCACCTTTCCAAGGGCACTATAGAACCATAGATTTTAGAGTTTTTTATGGACTAGGAATAAAAAAGTATGGTGCTCTAGGTTTAGAAAGATCTTAAGTTGGGGGGTGTGATGAGCCCCATAAATTCCCTATTATTATGTCCATTTATTGTACTCATCCTATTTTTTTACCATGATTTTGAACACTTTTCCATATACTTTCCTGCTTTCATAAACCATATAGCATTATGTTTTCAAAATCTTTTGAATAGTTAAAATTATGTATTAAAATTAAATTTATGATGATTACCTATTGATTTAAGATAATTTTTATATGAATGTGTTTTGAAGATGTTTTGGAGAAATAGGTATATAGCACGGAGCATCCTACATCAAAAATGAATCTTATCACACAGGCCATCCTACAGCCACTATGTAACCAAAGCCATGAATGAATAGATTTTGATTCTCTTATAACCAACTAATAGGAATAAATATAACCTATATGGAGCTCAATAAAGAAGTGGTTGGATAATGAAATAACCCTATTTGTATTCTAACAAACTCGCAATATTCACATGAAGAATGTCTTTATCAAAAAGAACCAATTTCAGTTATTCCAATTCAAATGTATCTTAGAATAGAATGTATATATTGTTTTGAATAAGAATAATATCCTCTACAGTATATAAATATGTAGTAGTAGATTTTATATAGATATAAAATAGTATATGTTGAATAGATATTGTCAGAAGTACATTGTGTTAAGAAATTATGATTATAACTTCATGCAACAATTCATTGCTGCACTTTTGATTAATATGAGTGAGAAATTATGAGTTAAATATAGTGTTGTAAGAGTAAGGGTTGAATCTAGAGTTGGAATAAATAATGGCCCCCTTTGGAAGGATACAACAACAATCCAACCCATCTAGTTAGTAAATCGTGTTATTTTATTTATTTAAGCATTGTGTGTTTCATTTATAAATTGTGTAATTTGCATTATTTTTTAATATTTGTCTTAGGAATATTCCCATGCATAAAAATTTATTTTACTATACTTTTTTATGTTTCATTTCAATCATTTCAGTTACTATACTTTAGCATCTTAAATACAATTAGCAAAATGTCAAATTAGAGATTCAATGTGTACATACAGTGACATCATCCTATCAAGTCTAAATCCCTAGGTTGAAATTTAAATGAGGTATAAGGTATAAATCCATGGTTACTCTCCTTTTTTTTTATCAAGAGAAGTATATCTGATTATGAATTATTTACTAGTCGGTGTTCTCCTCCTTTGTGTTCCATTTTCCTAGTTTGCGTAGCCAATCCCTTAGGTAATTTTTTATCCTCAATTGGACAATCTAGTCACCATAGTATTGTTTCAATATACCTTGTATTATTGAAAAAAAATCTACCTCATATTTTAAGAAACATGTTATATGCTTGAATCCACTTAGAATACTATATTATGCTCATATAGCTACCAACTAGTCTGCAAGTTGATTGGCTTCTCTTTAGATTGAGTGAATGTCAAAGGCCTCAATGTCCTCTTAGAGGTCATAAATATTGTGCTTTTATGCCTTTAATATTTGATTCCTTATTGCATTATTCCCTCTCACTTGATGCACTACTAACTCGCTATCTCCAATGGCTTATAGGAGTTTAATGTGTCTCTTTGTTACCCATTGTAGCCCATGGATGTTGGCCTCATACTCTATTATGTTTAATGTGAAAATAAATTGGAAAATTATGGCATAGAATTAAATTCATGTATAATTTTTTTTTTTCATTCTTTGGTCAATCCAAACTCTAATACCTGTAAAGCACAATACATGCATTAAACTCTTTAAGCTTCTTTATATTTTCAATCCTCACTCTTAGTTTGACATCATCTTATTTTATGATCCTATTTTTGGATGATATAAATTTCTTTATGAACCTTTTATCCTCTAAACTCATCCATTCATTCCTTTTATTCACCTTCTTACTCCTTTTCCTACAATCTCATTAATTAGTCTATCCTAGGATATGGATCCTTGACCAAATCACTCACTAGGTATTCTAAAAAAAAAAATAAACATGAATATTCTCTTAATGGTTATACAAACTTTTCTTGACTAATTTAAACCCCTCTTTCAATATCGAATAGCTTCATGACTTCTCAAACCCATAATCTCAATCATTATCTAATAGCCTTTTTTTGACATTTTTGGATTATACAGATAATAAAAGTATAAAATTGAAAAAATAAACCCATTATTGGACACCCTCTATGACTTTACGCCTCTCCACAAATTTTTAGTAACTCACTAACTATTTTTCATCTTTTCCTAGTCTCTTTCTCACTCAAATTATCCTTTTTTGGCCTAATTACCCCTCTTTCACAATATAGTCTATTATTTTCATACATACAGATTGTGTAAAAATATAAATCCTTAATAATATTACTGGTCATGCTCAAACCCTTAAAACTGAAAAATATGATCCAATTTCATCAAATAAAACATTAGATAATCCACTTTTTTTATTTTACCCTAAACTAGGGGATTTAAGGCTTTATACAGGCCCAAGAGGCTCCTAAAATGGTTTCAAAGGGTATATGTCACTTTTAAAAATTCCAAAGACCAAATTAAGGTATATTTACCTATTTTAAACTTATATAAACTCAAACTCTTCTTACCTAACCCCTATTCAAGATCTTTCTATGAATCTTTCAATGTTCTACTCACAGAATCAACTTGTGTAGAATTAAAATAGGGTTTACAATGTACATTAAATTAAAAAATGTATTAAATGGATCCAAAAAGGTTATCCTAAATATAAATATCAGTATTTATAACATGTACATAAACTACTGTTCTCTATCCTTCCACAAACTTGGTTATCAGAGGCACACACAGGTTTGGTTGACAGGTTATTACGAACAGGGTTCTCAAAATGGTTAAATTAAACCTTTATCCTTTCTTGAATATAAAAATATTATATATACTTAAATAATCCAATGTATTTACATATTTGGATCACATTTTAGTGCATATTAATGTTTTTGTTAGGTTCTTGAACTTTATCTATTAGATTCAATATAGTATAAAGACACAGTCCTGCAAAACATTCTCCCCTACATCCTTCATTACCAACTACTGCTTCAAAAATATCAATTTTTTCAATACATCCAATTCATTCACATAATAATATTCAATAATAATTAAAATATTATATGTAAAATCAAAAAATGCTAATTTTTATCGATTCTTTCACTCTACATAGTTAACATTGCCAACATGGTAGAGTATATAGTCTTTCATTTTATTTCATCCACATCCTATCCCTTCATACCTATGCCTCTTAAAAATACTTATATATAACTCCATAATATCCTACCTAATTATTTTCTATGAGTCTCACCTCTATTATAATCCAAAATCTTGTTATATACATGAAAACTACCTTCTTAGGATAACTACCCCTATTGGCAACTAACTAAACATAGTATTTACATTCCAACTTCTTGGTTTATTCCACCTTATTTATGATTTGTACATGTAACACCTTTATAGACTCATTTAGGGGATAACCATTACATTTTATTTCTAATTACACCACAAAACTCCTCCTAAGACTAAGAACATGATTCAAGTTTTCAAAATGATGTTTTGGCAATAAACTTTCCCAATCCAAGAAAACTCAACTAAAAAAATACATAATGACTCAATCACCCTTAATATGTCCCTATAGGACCTCTGACATAAATTTAAGCCAAATGACAATAAAAAATACTAAGATACATTGACTTGGTTTAAGCCCTTACATCATACTCCTAATGAAGAAAGAAAGGGAACTCCAATGAATTGTTGCATGATTCTTCTGTGTCTTCCATTTCTTATCTCTTGAATTATCCACTATTTCTCATTCTCCTTCATGCTTCAACTGCTCCTCATTTCTCTCATGTTTGGGTTTATCAAAGACAATTCTCCTTCCTTGCTTGCACTTCTTTTTTGCATCATCTTGCATTTGATGTCCATCCATTCTTTCTTATTTACCTCTATCATATAAGATGTATATACCCCACACCATTTTTTTTGTACGTGTACTCTCAATTTCCTTTATTTTCATCTTTATGCATGCAACAAATATGATGGCGATTTTATGCCCAACTACTTCAATCTACCATATTGTTGTCTTCAAGGCTTCATTTTTATATTTTGTAACATCCATTATGAGGTCCTCAATTGCTACAACTTACATTTCCTCTTTCCTTTCCATCACTTCACCATTCAATACTCTCTCCAATGCTACCAATTCTACCTCTAACTATTCTTAACTCACATATACAAACTGATAATCACATTTCATTACTTCTTCATGTGATTGTACTCTTTTGTAAAAACCTTAAATGAGGATTTCAAAATGATCCACTTCATAATTATCATGCCAATTATATACATGGTTGTTTCTATCTTCTTGGTTCTCACTCAAACTAATCTTATCCTCCTAAAGGTACTATTTTTCCTCATCCACTTCCTCACTTATTTGATTTTTATCCCAAGTCCTTTTCATCTATTATTTGATTTTCTTACATAACAAATTTTTCTAACTTCTTTAATTTCTCATGGATTGCATATTCCATTTCTTTAATTATAGCCTTATTGGCCACTTGATTATCTTCTTTATCATGAACCATCCAAAACAAGGTCTCTCACTTCCTCTCACTTTCTCTATCATGATCAACAACTCATCTTTTGTTGCCTCACCTCTATCATCTCTTTCTCCATATCTCTTCTCTTGGTGTCATCTTAAACCATAATTTCTTTATGGTAGATTACATAATTTATGCCCTATTTTATCTTTACTTTCTCTCTCTTCATATTATCTAAGATGTATCAAAATCTCTTGGTCTCACCTAAACCTATACCTCTTTGACAATCCTCCTCTACTTGCCACCTCATGATCTCTCACTCATGTCTCTCTCAATCTATAATGACCTCTCATTTGGGTCTATTTTCTCTCTTATTTTCCTTTTCCTAAGACACCTATTTCTCTCTCTTAAAGATCACTTTTTATGTCACTCTTTTGATATTTCCAATAGATCTCTCTCTTCTTCACAAGCCTCACTAGCTTTAGGGTTTCCTACCACACTTAAAATTTCATTCACATCTCAATCACTATCTCATCAACGTATCAAAACTTAAATGAAAACAAAACAATACATGTACCTTATTTAATGGATTACCTTCTTGTTCTTCTTCCCATGAAAATGATGCTACTATGATACCAAATGATGCAAATAAACTCTTTTTCATTCTATACTCAACCCAAACTCTGATACCTTCAAATCAAAATACATGCATTAAACTCTTGAAGTTTATTTATATTATCAATACTCACACTTGGTTTGATATCATATTATTGTATGATCATATTATTTTATGCTCTTAAATACCATATGAACCTTTGAACTCATCCATTCATTTCCTTATATTCACCTTCTTACTCCTTTTCCTGCAATCTCATTCATTAGCCTATATTAGGCTATGGGTCCTTGATGAAATCACTCAATTTATTGAATTAGGTCTTCAATAGACAAAATTCAACATGAATAGTCTCTCAATGGTTATTAAAAATTATCTTGACTCATTTCAACCCATCTTTCAATCTTTACTATCTTCATGACTTCTCAAACCCACAATCTCACTCAACCTCTAGTAGCCTTTTTTTGACACTTTAAGATTTTATAGATGATAAAAGTGTAACATTAATAAACTAATACCATTCTTGGACACCCTCTATCACTTTACACCTTTCCATGAAGTTTTAGGAACTCATTCACTATCTTGCACTCTTTTCTAGCCTCTTTCTTACTCAAAATAGCCCTTTTTGGCATAATTATCCTTGTTTCACAACACAGTCTATAATATTCGTGAGTATGAACTACATACAACAATAAGTACTTAATAATATTCTTGTTCTTTCTCAAACCCTTAAAAACTAAAATTTGATCAAATTTTAATAAATAAAATATCAGGTAATCCATTTTTTGTATTTTACCTTAAAGTAGGGTTTTCAAGGCTCTGTACAAGCTCGAGAGGTTCCTAAAATGGTTTTAAGGGGTTTGTGTCACTTTAAAAACTTCCAAATACCACATTAATGTCTTCCTACCTAGGTTACAACTTTTATAAACTCAAAATCTTCTTACCTAACCCATATTCAAGCTCTTTTCATGAATCTTTCAATGTTTTGCTCACATAGTCAACCTATGTGGAGTTAATAAGGAGTTTAGAATGTAAATTCACTTACCATATGTCTTCAATTGATCCAAAAAGGTTATCCTCCATCTCAATATCATATTTCAAAACATTTCCATCCATTCATGTTCTCTATCCTTCCACAAACATGGTTATTAGAGGCACAGACATAAGTTTGGTTGACTAGTTATTGTGAATAGGGTTCTCAACATGGTTAATTTTAAACTTTAGCCTTTGTTAAAGATAAAAACATTATATATAATTAACTAATCCAATGTATATAAGTCTTATGATCACATTATATTGCATACTAACATTCTTGGTAGGGTCTTGAAATTTATCTTTTATATTCAATATAGTATAAAGACATAGTCTTTTAGAAAATTCTTCCCTTCATCCTTCATTACCAACTGATACTTCTTAACACTGATTCTTTTTGAAACTGATTCTTTCACTCTACACAGTTAACACTAAAAACATGGAAGAGTATAGAGTCTTTCATTTTATTTACTCCACATCCTATCCCTCTAATAGACCTCTTCCAAAGATTTCAAAATAACTCCCTAACCTTATAAATACTTATAATATATGAGTCTCACCTCTATTCCAATCTAAAAACTTGTTATACACCTTCTTCAAATAACTAACCCTATTAGAAACTAACTAAACATAGTAGTTACATTCCAACTTCTTGGTTTATGCCACCTTATTTATGATTTAAATGTGTCACACCTTTATATATTCATTTATAGGATAACTATTACATTTTATTTCTAATTACACCATAAAACTCCTGCTAAGACTAAGAGCATGATTCAAATTTTCAAAATGATCTTTTGGTGGGAAACTTTCCCAAGTCAAGAATACTCAACTACACAACTACCTAATGACTTAATTACCCTTACTGGGTCCTTATAGGACCTATAAAATCAATTTAATCCAAATGATAGTAAAACATACTGAGATACATTGACTTGGTTGATAACCCTACATCATACTCCCAAGGAAGAAATAAATAAAATTATAATGAACTGTTACATGCTTCTTCTATGTCTTCTAATTCTTATCTCTACGATCATCCACTATTGCTCCTTTTCATTTACAATTTAGTTTCTCCTCTTTGCTCTCATGATTGCCTCTATCAAAGATAATTCTCCTTCCTTTAATCTAGTCCTTGTTTGCATCATATTACATCTTGTATCCAGCCATTCATTTTTGTTTACTTCTATCATATGGGTTGTATGTGCCACAAAACATTGATGTTGTACCCATACTCTCACTTTCCTCTATTTTCATCTTTACGTTTGAAATAAGTACAATGGTAGTTTCATGCCTAACTACTTCAATCAAATATACTATTATTTTTAAGGCTTACTTTTTTTATTCATTGTCCACCACTATGAGGTCCTCAACTACTACAACTTGCATCTCATCTTTCCTTTCCATTACTTCACCATTAAATTTTCTCTCCAAGGCTACCAATTCTACCTCTAACTATTCTTCACTCACATATACAAACCAACAATAAAATTTCATACCTTATTTATGTGATTGCACTCCTTTTTCCAAGCCTTCAATGAAGATTTCAAGCTGATCCACTTCATATTTATCTTGATAATTAGCTACATGGCTATCACTATGTTCTTGGTTCTCACTCAAACTAATCTTATCCTCTTCAAGGTATTTTTTTATCTTCATCCACTTCATCACTTAGCTAATTACTCTCCCAAAACCTTTGCATCTCTTTTTTGAGTTGTTTGCATTGCAACTATTTCTACCTTCTTTGCTCTCTCATGTCTTGCATAATCTATTTCTTCAATTGTAGCCTTATTATCCATATTATTAGGTTATTTATCATGACTAATCCACAACATGGGATCTCACTTTCTCTATCATGACCAAAAACTCATTTATTTTCCACCTCACCTCTATCATTTCTTTCTCCATTTCTCTTCTCTTGGTGTCATCCTACACCATCTTCCTTTTGTGGTATCTTACACCACTCATACCCTATTTTATCTTTACTTTCAATCTATTCATATTATCTAAAATTTCACTCAATATCTTGGTCTCAATTGAACATATACCTATTTGACAATCCTCCTCTACTTACCACCTCATGACCTCTCATTTAGGTCTCTCTCAATCTCTCATGACCTCTCACCTGGGTCTATCTTCTCTCGTCTTGTCCTTTTCCTAGGAGACCTCTTTCTCTCTCTTCAAGATCACTTTTGAGCTTAATATTTTGATCTTTCCAAAAACTCTCACTCTTCTTCACAAGCTCACTAGCTTTAGGGATTCTTACCATGCTTAACCTTTCATTTACAACTCAATCACTATCTCATCAACATATCAAAATTTAAATGGAAACAAAACAATATATGTACCTTATTTACTATATGACATTCTTGTTCTTTTTCCCATTAACATGATGTTGTTCTGATACAAGATCATGTATAGAAACTCTTTCTTTCTCTTCTTAACCCAAACTCTAATACCTATAAAGTAGTATACATGTATTAAACTCTTCAATATTTTTTATATTATCAATCCTGACTCTTGGTTTTACATCATATTATTGTATGATCTTGTTCTTGGATTCTCTCAAATACCTTATGAACCTCTAAACCTATAAACTCATCCATTCATTTAATTCTATTCACCTTCTTATTCCTTTTACTGCAATCTCATTCATTAGCCTATACTAGGTTATGGGTCCTTGACCAAACCATTCAATTTATTGACTAGGTCTTCTATACAAAAACTCAACATGAATAGTCTCTCCATGGTTATACAAACTTTTTTTGATTCATTTCAACCCGTCTTTCAATCTTGACTACCTTTATGACTTCTCAAACCCACAATATCACTCAACCTCTATTATCCTTTTTTTGACACTTTTGGATTATATGAGAAATAACAACATAACATTGAGAAACTAAAACCATTATTGGACACCCTCTATCACTTTACACCTCTCCATGAAGTTTTAGCAACTTACTCAGTATCTTACACCCTTTTCTATCCTCTTTCTCACTCAAATTAGCCTTTTTGGATTAATTACTCCTATTTCATAATATTATTTGTTATATGCATACATATGGATTGTGTACAACTCTAAGTCCTTCAAAATATTCTTGCTCATTCCCATAAATTCTCACATGCATTTCATTGGTGATGAATGGTCTTCAATGAGCCTTTTGGGCATTAGATGTGTATTTTTGACCAAGGATAACTCCACACACAAGATGATTATGCCAACCTAGTTAAATCCCTCTAATTTTGATAGTTACAAAGGTAGGAATATGGTCCAATTAGGCCTCTATGAAGCATTAAGTAACTATCTTTCTTTTTAATGTCAATAGGGCTTAGAAAACTACTCCATCCTCCATGATTGATATGAAATTTTCATTATCACCTATATGAGTTATTTACATGGATGTTATGACCCTAAATTCACTCCCTTGGCAGCCTTATGCACCAATAGGCATCTCCCTTAGTTGACTAAATAGGCTTACTAGGCAATTAGGCCTAGTTTCTTGATGTTAACTACTTGGATGACAATGAGACCTAAATAAAACCTTGATAAAAAGTAAGTGAGAATGTTTTAGGTCTATAAAATCATATTACACCATGAATTATGATTTTCAAACACTACACACCAACAACTTTTGTTCATCTAGGTGACTAAGTCACCTGTCACATGCATTTTTGGACTGGCCCTTTTACACAAACATGTAGGTACATTTATATGATGAAGTGAGACTAGTTTTTGTTTTAAAAGGTGAAATATTATTCACACTACCCTTCCCCATGATCTATAACTCCTCATATAACTCTTCACCTTGAGATCATCACAAAATATTTCCAAAATAGTATTTTTAATGGATATGTACAACTATTCGTATAGACCAATGACATGAATATGACCCCCTCAAAGTGAACTATGAGTTTTAGGTGTTCCAAAAACATTTAAATTAATTTGGATTCAAATTCTTTAATTTTTCCTCCTTTGAGTCTCTATTAGGGTTTTAGGGAGGTTTATATGAGTTTAGACTCTTAGCGATTGTTCATAACTATAAGGACTTGAACTACATAACCATTGCTAAGAGATTCAAGTATACATCCCTCCCAAATATTCCCTAATATATGAGGTCCCCATAAATATACTCTATATATTTTTTAGGATAATAAGGTTCTCCTTGAGTGATTTTCTTATATTTTTTACACTCTCAAGGTAGTTTTAGGCCAAAATGACCAATTATAGGCTTCCTTATGCAAATTAACACCTCTTGAACATATGAAAATATTGGAAGTTTAATTCCATGATGGTATAAGATCCTATTAAACCATTATTATCCTATACCCTTAGTCTTCAAGTGATAATTTAAAAAGGGTATTAGACCAATAAACCTAATAATAGGGTTAATGTATTTTTCCTTTAAAATGGAGCTATGAGTGCACTTGTACATTATTAATGATATGAAATCTATTTGTTATAGCCAATAGATCATCTATGTTGGCTTGGTTAAGCTACCTACATATTTTTCATGTATACATAACCTCCTAATTAGGTACCTAGGCATGTCTTCAAGTAGCCATTAGAGGTGGAGACCTTTGTAGGTGATCATTATACAACCCTCTTGGCCTCTTAATACCTCTCACTCTTAAAAAACATGTAAAACATGTAGATTATTTCCAATTTATTACACAAAAGCTTGGATCAATTATATCTAGGTATCATCCATATACTGAAATACCCTACACATGTTAACCAATGACTCATCTATGTTTTCATGATACCTAAGAGACCATTAGGAACATTTCCATATTCAACTACCTATTTCAAAGTCATTTTGGGTTAAAAATACTTCGTCATGTCCGTATCAGGGTTTATGAAGGGTTTTAGTGGCCTACCATATGAATGATGTTCATAGAGGATAGGTATCAAACCTAGAAATTATTTCCATGAATGTTTTAGATTATGGTAAAAGCAGGTTTTGAAGGGGTCCCGAAACCCTAGTACAAGGAAAAGAGATAGAGCAACCAAAACACAGACAAAGTCTAAAAACTACTATAAGGATGTAGCAAAAACAGGTTTTAAATGGACCTGAAACCACCGAAAAGACAACCGGTCACAACCCAAAAAAATAGAGATCTGGCACCACCTTAGACATAGGAAGACAATAAGAAAACAAAGAACTAGACCAAATTCTTTACCAGCAAGAGGAACCAGATTATTCATCTAGTTCCAATATCATTTTCATTGTTTCTTTTTCTTTCAAAACAGTATCCTGGGTAGTGGTTTCCACCAGCATTGCTCCTTTTTGTGTTACCTTCTTTCTAGTACTTTGTCTCATTCTTTTGCTGGGTCCCTCCAGAGCTTTAGTCTCCTCACTGGCTCTTTTACCAATATTGACAGCAGTAGCACAAATATTGGACGTAGCTTCCTCCATTTTCATTCTATTGTCCTTAATTAGTTCCCGGAGGTTTTTCTCATAGGCTTTAAGCTTGGCTGGGATCTCTCCTATCTGATTATCCATATTGTTGATTTTGTTCCATACCTCTTTTAGGGTATCTCCCATTGTTTCCACTTTCCTTTTGAGGTTCATAACCTCGCTACACATCTAAGAATCAAATTGAGAAGATGCCTCTACTTTGCAATTAACCCAGTTCATTGGAGTATGTGTTTCATCATTCAGTGTTTTCCCCCTCCAATCCTTAGAATTTTTATTAGGACTGTTCCTGTCTTCTTCAGTGATATCTTCTCGACCCTTATGTTCCCACTCTTTCATTCCATTTTGAATTTCCATTTGCATATCTTGATTATCATCCTACCCTATGGTTTCCTTTTCGTTCTTTGATGTTGGGTCCTCAATAGGGTCATCCTGGACATTATCAGCCTCCGCCTCTTTCTGGTTTTCCTTAGTGTCTTCAGTTCTATTTGTAGAATCCTCCTCTATATTGACATCATCTTTTTCATTCTTCTCAGGACATTCTTCATCCTCATTAGAGTTTGTAGCCCGAATTTCAGTTCCTTCTTCTTCCTCCAAGTTTTCCTCACTGGGTTTATCAATACTCTCCCGCTCTATATCTTCTTCTACAATCTGCTTTTTAGTGCTATGGAACTTGATTTTGCCTTTGTTAGTAACACATTCACTCTTTTTGTTCCCTGACTCCTTGATTTTCCCCTGTTTAGGGTGCTTAACCATATCATTATTCTTATAGTAGCCTTTGATTAACAGAATAAGGCCTTCATGATGGATAGGGTGCGTTTCCTTTTTCCTATGAGCATATAAACTTTGGACCAAGGAAAAACGTAGATAAAAGGGAAAAGACAAACTAACCTTGTGCCTGAAATGGTTAAGGAAGACAAAGTGGAATTTGTGCACATGCTTACTTCTTTCATCCAGAATGAAGTACTCCCTTATGCAGCTTAAGACATCCCTCCATATCCCTTTAATCTGATCCAATTCAAAGAAATCCCCATTCTTGACCATTTTCTTCTCTTCCACTTCCATTTTGGGGAACCTACAAAAGGCCTCATTCGAAATACTTATCTATTTGGAGAATTTGAGTCCATCGGTAGGCAGCCCAGTAACCTCAGCTATAAAATCCTCTATTAAGTTCACTGTGACACCATGCAGGGTGACCCTTTCATCCTTCCAATTTTTGAAAAAAGCCGTAGTGATATGCGGTTTCGATCCATGAAGTCTTTCCAAATAGCTCGCAACTTTTCCTTTCTGCAAAATTCTCCAGACATCATGTTTTTCTTTCCATTCCTCACAACTCTTAGGTTCCTGTTTCCAAGGTTCTCCCTTCCTTTCGCTTGCCATATTCATTTTCTTAGATCCCCAATTGCAAAGGTCATTGCAATAATCCCATCTGTTGCTGAGTTGATAGGAAAATTGGCTTTGATTGTGCTTATTCAGGATCCTCTTCTCTCTCTTGAGGGCCTTACTCTTTAATGATTGTTGTCCTTTCCCCGCACCACCACTCCTCCTACTAATATTATTTCTTATACACTTCGATCTTTCCTTCCTTTGCATGGG
Source organism: Torreya grandis (assembly GCA_037957365.1). Classification (NCBI taxonomy): domain Eukaryota; kingdom Viridiplantae; phylum Streptophyta; class Pinopsida; order Cupressales; family Taxaceae; genus Torreya; species Torreya grandis. The sequence continues at coordinate 4,690,668 of JARHVA010000490.1, forward strand.
TTGCATCATGAAGAATGAGCACCCTCAAATCCACATTCTTTACTAATGTTTCATGCCACCTCACTGTTTGACCAGCCCGGACTGCACAATTAGCTAGCCAATCTGCAACACCATTGGCTTCACGGTAGATGTGGGTAATGATCACTTCTTCAAATTTTTTAATTAAAGTTTTCATCTCCATTACCTTATTCTCTATGGTCTAAGACACTGTATTTATATTGTTAAGAATATTTATAATATTCAAGGAGTCCCCTTCAAGCCACAATTTGGGATATCCCGATTCCACAGCAATTTTGAGAGTCTGAAGGGCAGCAGTAGCTTCGGCAATGTGACAATTTGATTTTCCAATAGGGATAGCTACAGCATCAATTACCTTTCCCATATGGTTTCTCAACACTCCACCACAACCTGCATTTCCCAGGTTCCCTTTGGCCACATCGTCAAAGTTTCCTTTAATCCATCATTGGGGGGGAACATTCCAAGTAACTCCTACTCTGGGATTATTAGGTTTATCAATAGAATTATCCATCCTCAAGGGATTTTCCATTTGAAGAGTTGAGCTTGGATTCTTTTGTGATAAGAAATTCTCCTTTAAAGCTCTTATGATGTTCTATCCTACCACCCATCTAGGAAGTTCTTTATTTCCAAAGATTCGGTTATTTCTTTGCTTCCATATTCCCCACCAAATATGGGGAAGAGTAAGCTTCCATAAAAAAGGAACTTCAGGATTCTTTGAGGGGTAGTACCAGCTTTTGAAAGATAATTCCACATTTTTGTGGTGAATCCATGTAATACCCCACAAATTGAGAATCTCCTTCCAAACAAGCTGAGTGAAGGAACAATTCATGAACAGATGATCTCTATCTTCAAAGTCTTTTTTACATAGAATACACCTGTTGACAATATTAATTCCACATTTCTATAAATTATCCAAAGTCAATATTTTGTTTTGGAGAAGGGTCCAGAAAAACAATTTGATTTTAGGGATGATCCCCTTAATCCAGGCTCTCATCCAAAATGGATTGCTACCGTTTCCCTTAGAGGTGAAAATGGAAGAGACTTTAAACTGTCCGCTTGGCTCTTTATGCCAAAAAATTTTATCTTCAAGGTTAGGATATAGAGATATAACATTTAGGGATAATTGAATTTCCTTGAGATCTTGATCATAATCAATTAGATTAACCCAAGAGTTGTTCTGCCAGTAATGATAAACCATAATTCCCACTCTTTGCTTGCATCTTTCTATAACCTCTTTATCTTGGATTTCTTCTTGTAAAGGTTTTCCTTTTAACCAAATATCTTCCCAAAACTTCACCTTTTTACCATTGCCAACTTTCCATGAACTTACTTCTTCTAGAATATGTTTTCTTCCCTGGACTGCCCCCCATATGGCAGAAGGATGAGAAATGTCTGGAGTAGAAAAGAATTCAGGGAGTGACTTAGCCTTAAATAAGTACTTGTGCTTCCATATTTTACTCCATTCTTTTTTTTCCTGATAAACCCTCCACCCTTGTTTAGCTAAGAGGGCTGTGTTCATACTTCTAATTTTCCTTATACCAAGTCCACCTTCCCTGACAGGTTTACATATGTTATCCCATGCTATAAGAGGCATTCTCCTTTTCTCCTCAGTACCTGACCAAAGAAAGTTTCTCTGAATTTTTTCAATAGCTTCTACAAATTTAGTAGGGATTTTGAAGAGACTTAAAGCATATGTAGGTATGCTTTAAAGACTTGCTTTGAGTAGTATAAGCTTTCTACCTTGGCTTAGAAGACTGCCTTTCCATCCTGCTAATTTCTTACTGAATTTGTTAATAAGACCTTCCCAGAAAGCTTCAGGAACTTTCGACCCTAAAGGGAGACCAAGGTAAGTAGAGGGAAGAGCACCTATGGATCATTCAAGGATCCTTGCTATTTTGTTCTATCTATAAACTGGGGTATTCGTAAAGAATAAAACACTTTTGTTCTAGTTAATCAGCTGTCTTGAGGTAGAGGAATATAGATTTATAGCTTCCTTTAGAATTCTAGCTTCTGAAACTTCAGATTGTCCCATGAAAATAGTATCATCCACAAATTGACCATGGGAGAAAATTAAAGGATGTGAAGAGGGTTTCAGACCTTTAAATGATCCTTTAAAAACTAAGTCCCCTAGGTATCACCCCATACTGTCAGCCATGATAATGAATAGAATAGGGGAGATCGGATCCCCCTGTCTTAATCCCCTGGACGGATTGAAAAAATAAGACGAACTTTCGTTTACCAACATAACTATAGAAGTTGTAGATAACACCTGTTTGATAATTTCAACCACTCTTTATTCAAAGCCAAAGGCAATAAGGCTATTTGAAAGGAACAACCAATCCACCCTGTCATATGCTTTAGCTATATCCACTTTCATTAGGAACCCCTCTGTGTTGGAGCTGGACAATGAGTGAATATTCTCATGCACCATTATAACAGAGTTGAGGATTTGTCTGCCTAGAATGAATCCATTTTGCTAATCAGTGATTAATGAAGGGATTACTTGAATTAGTCTTGTCGTAAGAACTTTGGAAATTATCTTATAGAAAGAGTTGCACAAACTAATCGGTCTGAACTGATCAGGGAAATCAGCTCCAGCCTTCTTAGGAATAAGGCACAAAAAAGTGGCATTAATTTCCTTCAACATCTGTTTAGCTCCAAAAAACTCCTTCACCGCATTGCTGACATCCTTCCCTATAATATTCCAGATCTTTTGAAAGAAAAACATGGGGAATCCATCTGGTCCAGGTGCTTTATCTCCTCCTAAAGATTTAACAGCCTTGAATATTTCCTCTTCCTTAGGGATATAACATAACATATTATTCTGCTCCTTCGAGATCAGTGGAGGAATCACTCGTAGGATATCAGCCTGGCTTTGAAAGTTGATGTTTCTATCAGCCTTCATTAGGGAAGAGAAAAATGAGATCATTTCCTCCATTATTTCCTTTTCCTCTGTTATCTTCTGATCTCCTTTTTTCAAGTGATGAATATGAGTTTTCGCTCTGTGTTTCAAAGTGGAAAGATGAAAAAACTTAGTATTTTTATCCCCCTCTTTCAACCATTGCACCCTAGATCTTTGTCTCCAAAAGGTTTCCTCCTTAGTTATAATGTCTTGATATTGTATCAATTGATCTCTTTCTTCTTTGTGGAATTATGGGGTATATCCATTTTGCTAAATTTTTTCCTGGATTCTACTGATCTCCTCCTTAATGGCCTTCTTTTTCTCAAAAGTATTTCCAAAAAAATCCTTATTCCATTTCTTAACTTCCTTTTTAACATTTTTGAGTTTGGAGGCAACTCTGAATATGGTTGTTCCCTCAATAGGCTTATTCCACCACTCTTTAATTTTGCTTTCGAACTGTGGATGTTGCATCCACATCTTTTCAAATCTGAATGGATATTCTTTTTTTGGTTCAATTTGACCACTGTGAGTATAAGAGGGAAATGATCCGAGCCTATTATATGGCTTGCTTCCAGCTTACAAGTATAGTCTTTCATCCAATCAGGGGAAATGAGAACCCTATCAAGCTTAGCCTGTATACATTCTTTGTCCAATCTCTTGTTGCTCCAGGTATACTTAATTCCTTGCAAGTCCACATCCATGAAACCTTCTTTACTTATAAACTCCATGAGATCAAATCTCCCTTCCATTTGAATAGTGTTACCACCCAATTTCTCATAATCATAGAGTGGAACATTAAAGTCTCCCATTATAATCCATTGCCCACATTGATCTTTGCTTCTGAGATTTGAGAGAATATCCCATACCTTTTTCCTATCGTTCCTGGCATTAGGAGCATAGATATTTACAACATACCAACTTTCCTTTTGGTCAACACTGGTAATATTAACAGCCAAAAAAATTTTACTTTCCATCAAAATAGACCTAGTATATTGATTTTTTTTCCATAACATAACGGTTCCTCCCGAAGCTCCTTCAGAGCTACTGGCCTTAATGGTGTAATTTTTGAAGTTTTTGATCTGTTCTGCTTTCTCTTTACTCATTTTAGTTTCTTGAAGCAGAAGAAGGTCTGGCTTTTGCTCTCTGAAAAAATTCCTAACTAAGTCTACTTTATAAAAGCTATTTAGCCCCCTTATATTCCAACTAAGAATTCTCATTTATTTTTATTGGTTAGGAGACATTCCCGTAGAGTCACCTGCTTTCCATCTGCTATATTAAGCTTACTTTCCAGCTCTCTATTCTTCTTTGCAGATTTTTTCCCCAGTTTATCTGTTAATCCTACATCCGGTTTAAATTTGACTTGCTTTTCAGATCCTTTTCCTTCTTTACTCCTAAGGGGACTATTTACTTTCACACCGCCGTTTCTCGTCATTATGTGATTAGTATTGTTCTTTTTCACTCCTTTTATCTTTTGGTTTTTTGAGTTTTTTCCAACCTCTTTCATTTCTTCTGCCATTAGAATCTCTTTCACTGGAGTGTTATTTTCAACCCTTGAAGCCTCCTACTTTTCCCCCATCTGAACTTCACACAATTCTCCCTTTCCTTCTTCTATTTTGTTCACCTCTTCAGGAAGTACTTCTCCTTCCTCTAATCCTTCATTGTCCTTTACCTTTGAAAATTGATATTCTAAACTTTGGGTATTCTGGTTTAAGAAATTAACTTTTCCTTCTGTTAGAAGATCTGATTTGTTGTCCTCTAAACCCTTCCCCTTCTCTTCCATAAGGGGACTTAATTTATTTAAAAGGGGATCTATTGTTCCTAATAAGTTAAAGTCACCTACTTCTTTTGTTGCAGAAATTGTACCCTTTTCTATGTTTTGGTCAGCTAAGGCATCTTGAGACTCCCTTATCTTTCGACAGTCTTCTTTTACCTTCCATATTTTCTTTTGTTGAATCTTTATATTTTTCCTTTCCTAAAGATTTCTAGAAAGAGGTCTACCCTTGTTGGGACAATTCTTAACCCAATGCCCCTGTTTCTTGCACGCAAAACAAGAATTTGGTAGGTCTTCAAAGACAATTTCTTGAGTTTTCTTACTGAGCTTAGAGATTAATTCCACTTTTTTAGGGAGATGGTTCAGGTCTGCCACTTTAACATAAATTTTGGCGCTTTGGAGTTTAGTTCTTGAAGCTATGGCATTATCCACAGCCACTAACTCACCGAATGAATTAGCAATTCCATTGAAAATGTCTTCATGCCAAAATTCTAATGGAAGCCCAAGTAGTCTTGCCCATATAAGGGTTGTTAAGAAAAATGAGTCTGATAAGTCCATTTCTGGTTCCCATTTCTTGATAGTAAGAATACTTTTTCCAAAGGACCAGGGTCCTTCACTCAGAATCTTGTTCAAATCTTCTTTACAGTTAAAGATGAAAGAGAAAAAACCATTCACCATTGGTGCAATGTCTACTTCTCCACATATTGCCCATTTTTTCTTGATCATAGATCTAAGAGAATCTATATTTGGTCTTACTCCTAGAAACTTACCAACTAGGGTGAGATCCATAGAAGATACAGAAAAGTAAAGTAGAGGATCTGGGATGAAAATTTGAAACTCACCTTTCTCCCAGCATGATTTAGATATCACCGGTGGGAAAAGGGATTTCCCTATCAGTTTTTTCCCAAACAACAATGACCAGGTCCTTTGTGCAGGGGCCCCTATCTATCTTTCAGAGTTCTTTTCTATTTTATCACCAGATTTATCTTTCACTTTCTCCATGATTTGTTCTAACGCATTTTTCAATGATGAGTCTCTAGCCCCACTATAGGACTCAATGGAAGATGAAATCCTTCTTGTGTCTGCGTTATTTAGTAGACCTGGCCTTCCACATTTTCCTTCTTCCTCTGTTGTCCCTCCCAAATCCGTTCCTCCTGCCAGATTTTCCCCATCACTGTTCCCGCTCATTCCCATTTCAAATTTTATTTCCATGAATTTTGAGCCCATAGACCCCTCTAAAAATCTTTAACAACTCTTGGTCCCATACACCTTATATGGTGAGTACCAAGTGAAAATTAACAACCCTCAATTCTTTGTTAGGCATTCTATGTGGGTTGCAGTGTTAAGGATTTTTCATAAAGTTGGGCTCTTAAATAAAACTCTTTCCTCTATGGATAGTAAGTACAGAGTAGTCCCCTAATCCCCATAAGATCATTGGGACTATGTCATCATTCCATGTGATATATGAGCATTAGAGTTGGTAGTTAAAGATGGGAAACTAGGGTAGCAGAGCTTAAGAGGGGTGATAAGACCAAAATAACCACTTCTCTTCCTTCCTCTACTTAGAATACCTTCTTTAGTACTTTTATCATCACTATAAACCTCTTCATGTCCTTAGGCCTACCATGGGGGGCTTGAGACTATCACCAAGATAGAGGTGAGGTCTTGAGGGTTTAAGGAGGGATTTAGGTCTTATAGGCTTAGACTAAATTTCAATACTTTGAATCAACTATAGATATGTTTGTGGCTTTTATATCACAATTTTCCGTATAATTTATACCTTTTTCACTTTTCCTTAGGTACCCAAACCACCATATTTTCTCCTTTCGCTTATAATCTTGTCATGACAATCATTGTTATGCCCAGTCTAAGTGTTTGAATCCATCAATGCTAGAGGCCTTGGTATTACCTTTGTCTTATCTTCTTCATAGTTGTTATAATTATGGGGATCATTTAGGGTGTATTTAACATCTCACCACATTCCATGAATTGAGTTTCCCCTAAATTTTTCTCTCAAGATTCCCCTACAGTCATTAATTGATGTCTATGTGTCTTGAGTGTCCACCTATACCTAGAAGATACTTATCTTGATCATGCCCTTAGGAACCCTAAGAAGGATGAATTCCATAATTATCCTAGGGATATCCTTTATATTTTTTATTGACATTTCCATTGACATTAGTTAGGCACCATAATTAGTTAGGTAGACTTAATTCATTCTTCTCATTATAATATCTCTCTTTTAATTACCTTTAGTATTTCACATTTTATGTCTAATGTAGATTACCTATAGTCTGTAGATGGTGGTCTAGGTGTGTTGAATATCAAAGGGTTCTTAAAGAAGCTAATGAGTAAGAGGAGGTCTTCTATATCATGTTGGAGAACCTCATTTTTATTACCTTGAATCCCAATAATATTATTAAGGTGATAATCTTTGTAACATATGACTCTTATTTATATCTTATGGACTCAATTTCATAATATTTTTTGGAATCTCTTTGGAGACTGGGCTTAAGCATCATTTTTTGAACTTGGTCACACCTTCTTCAATAGTATCCACACTTAAATAAACCCTTATCTCATAGTACCAATGGTTTCTCATGGTATTATGAAAAATTTGGCCTTGATTTCATGGCTTAATCTTGGATATAAGGGCTCAAAGTTTTAGGTGATATTCATAAGGTCCTATGGCATTATGAGTTTGGAAACCAAGGCCTACTAATAGGTGAAATGACTTGATGAAACTATTACATAGCATATTCCATTTGAGAGGTGTCATATGGATATTAACTCTTGTTAAAGATTTATTATTATGACCTTAGACACCTCTATTCATATAATCAAGAAGGAAAGAAATTTGGAGTTAGCTAATTAAACACCTAAAGGGAGAAAATGAAACTTAAGGTTCAAGAAATACTTTAAACTCTGCTAATGAACCTTAAACTTTACTAAACATGTCTATGAAAGAATTGGAAGGCTAATTTATCTTGGATTCTCTCACATGATGTCTACATTGATCTACCTCTATAGATCCCTTACCTTTTTTGACCATGATCATACTATATGGATCTATATTCTCTTGAAAACACTTGAAAAACATTAGGCACCTAGGCATGTCTATAGGTACCCATTAGACTTGGATATATTTTTATGTGGTCATTATATAATCCTTTTGACCTCTTGATACATCTCACTCTTTATAAACATGTAAAACATGTAGGTTCCTTCCAATATGTTACACACAAGCCTGGATAAATTATATATTGGTCTCATTCATATAATAATATACCCTACACATGCAAACCAATGACTCATATATGTGTTCATGATACATAGGAGACCATTAGGAAAATTTTCATATTCAACTATCTCTTTTAAAGTCATTTAGGGGTAAATATCCTTCATCAATTCCTTATCAGGGTTTATGAAGGGTTTTAGTGGCCTACCATATTAATGATGTTCATAGAGGATAGGTCTCAAACCTAAAAACTATTTAGATGTATTTTGAGCCCATAGACCCTTCCAAAACTCTTAAACAACTCTTGGTTTCATGCACCTTGTATGGTGAATACTAAGTGAAAATTTATAGCCCTCAATTCTTTGTTAGGCATTCTATACAGGTTATAGTGTTAGGGATTGTTCATCAAGTTAGGATTTTCAATGAAAATATTTCCTCTATGGATAATAAATACATAGAGGTACTCTAATACCCATAATATCATTGGGGCTAAGTCATCATTCCATGTGATATATGATCATTAGAGTTGGCAGTTCAAGATGGCAAACTAGGGTAGTGGAGCTTAAGAGGGGTAATAAGAGAAATATAACCACTTCTTTGCCTTTCTCTACTTATAAGACCTTATTAAAGACATATATCATCACTATACACCTCTTCATAACCTTATGCCTACCTTGGGGGACTTGAGACTATCACCAACATAGAGGCAAGGTCTTGAAGGTTTAAGGAGGGTTTTAGGACTTATAGGCTTAGACTAAGTTTTAAGACTTTGAATCACTTTTAGGTATAGTTGTGGATTTAATGTCACCATATCAACATTTTCCATATAATTTCCACCTTCTACACTTGTCCTCTACTACATATACCACCATATATACTCCTTTCTTTTGTAAGCTTATCATGATAAGTTACTGACATGCCCAGTCTAAGTGTTTGAATCGATTAATGCTAGAGGCCTAGGTAGTAACTTTATCTTATCTTATGAAGATTTTTTATACTTTTGGGTCTCATTTAGGGTGTATTTAGGATGTCACCAAGTTTTATAAACTAAGTTTCCCTTTGATCTTACTCTCAAGATTCTCCTACAGTCATGCACTAAAGTCTATGTGTCTTGAGTGTCCACCTAGATTAGGAAGCTACTTATCATGATCATTCCATTAATAACCCTGAGAAGGATGTATGAAATCATTATCCTAGGGTTACACTTTACATTTTTTTTACATTTCCATTGACATCAGTTAGGCACCCCAACTAGTTAGGTAGACTTAGCTCATTGTATATTCCTGATTCAACTTATTTTGGCTATATTTTATAGATTCCTTGTCCTCGAACTAACATGATCTCTATGATAATCCTCTTATTCTAAGATATCTCTTTCATTTTAATATATAAATTAACATTAAATGTTAAAGGTAGATTACTTGCATTTTGTTGATGGTGGTCAAAGTGTGATGACTATCAATGGGCTCTTAAACAAGTTCATGAGTAAGAGGAGGTCTTCCATATCATGTTTGAGAAGCTCAATTTCCTTACCTTAAATCCTAATCATATTATAAATGTGACCATATTTGTAACATATTACTCTTCCTTATATCTTATGGACTTAGTTTCATAATAGTTTATGGAAACTCTTTGGAGACTAGGCCTGAGAATCATTTTCTAAAATTGGTCTCAACTTCTTCAATAATATACACACTTTAATATACCCTTCTCTCATAGTACTAATAATTCCTCATGGTATTATGCAAAAGTTTTCCTTGATATTATCCCTTAAGACTAGGTGTAAGGGCTCAAACTTATAGGTGGTATTCATAGGGTCCTATGGCATTATGAGTTTGGAAACCAAGGCCTACTAATAAGTGAGATGGATTGATGAAAATATTACATAGTATATTCTATTTGAGTGGTTCCATATGGATGTTACCTCATATTTAAGATAACCTATGAGGATTTTAGACACCTATATTCATATATTCAAAAAGAAAAGACATTTAGCATTAGTTAAATAGACACATGAATGTAGAAAATGAAACTTAAGATTCAAGGAATACCTTAAACTCTACTAATAAACCTTAAACTTTACTAAATAGGTCTATGAAAGCATTAGAAGGATAATTTATAGATTCTTATCCTTGAGAGACATAATAAGGCTTGTTATTTTTGAAATAGTGTCTCTTCCACATGAATATAGCACATCTACTAACTTTGTGGTGTTATGATGACTTTAATATCCATCACCATGAAATACTCAATTCATATTTGCATTAAAGGTTAACTAAATTTGTAGTCTCATTTAAAGGAAAGATACTAGGATATTTGAAGGTATATTAGTGATCAAGTATACCATCAATGATTAGAAAAATTAAATGGGACTCTTGATAAGTCATCATCATAATCAATAGAATATATTTGACACATAATATGCATTAAAGGCTCCCAAAATGCCAAGATTGCTATTTGTAACCTTCAAGTGTGACCATATGAAGATTTTATTGCTTCAAAAATCACACACAAGCCATGTTTGGGTTAGAGGTGAATTATAAAGACTTCTAAGTATTTTAGAATACATATACAATAACCATTTTCTTCAAACATGTCAGAAAGGCACTAAAACTATTCCAATATTAACCTTATGTGGATACAAAATACTAGTTTGACTACTTTAGGTTCTTAACCATTATTCATAAAGCATGGTTAATCATTCTACAAACTAATTCCAAGGATAATAAGGACATTATACACCCTTCCTCTAGATAATATCTCAAGTCACCATCTTCTCTCTCCTATCCATATTAAATAAGAACTTAAGAGGCTATCTGAGGCTACCAAGGAGGATGATGGAAAGGAGGGGTTATTTATTGACCTTTTTTTTACTTTAAAATCATGAATTCTCTCACATAATTTCTATATTGATTTCCATTTATATATCCCTTACCTTTTTCTACCATGATCATATTATACAGATCTGTATTCACTTGAAAACATTTGTAAAACACTACTTTCTTACATTTTCTCAAGTTTTCAAATCTTGAAAAGTTATTTATGGTTAGGAGGAGAAAAATTAGGGGTAAAAATACATTTGAATTATGGAGTATAGGTGTAGGGAATATGAAAATCATTTCTTTCCCATATGTGGGTCCCTTTAGTGGAAAATAAAAGCATTTGACTTATAAAAGGACATCCTTTTTCATATGAAACCATTGTATCATAGGATTATGGTGATAATGGATACATTTAAAGGTATAATAATGGTATTTTTGGTGTTTTAGGGTCAAAATAGCATCACTCCATGGTTAGACACCCCTTTTTAAGGTAATATACATGATCTAAAGTGAAAATTTAAATAGAAGTTACCTTAATATTTTCTAAAAGACCCTAAAACATATTAAGGACATAAATAAGGTTACCAAATTCTCCTTATAATATTCTTAAACCTCTAATATTTTCATACCCTTTAGGTTATTGACATACTTAGATGGATTCATAATAGGCCATAAGTTGCAACATTTAAGTCACCTTCAAGAAGAATGATTTTAGACCAATAAGGTCACCTCAAGACCTATTATGGACCATTATACGTAACTAGTACAAAGAGATAACCTGAAATAAACTCAAAAAGGGGGTAAAATACAATCACCATAACATATCTTGACATAGCAGCTCAATTAAACCTACTGCCTTGACATGATGATGAATGATCCCCTTTTTGAACTATACTAACACTTTGAGAGATATAAAAGGGTTATCAAGGTGAGATTAGGTATTCATGGCATAGGTTGACCCCTTTATAATCCAAAGGGAAGAAAGGATTCAAAATTACTAGTGATTCTAAAGGCTTGACCTACTTATTGATCAAGAGGACCTAAGATTTCTTATATATCAGTCATGCTTAGATGAAAGACTCTTTGACTGAGCTAACACCTCAAGATTAATACCTTGTATACTATAAGGACTAAAAAAATATTTGAATACACACAAAAAGACACAAAATAAAAAATAAATAAATAAACAAAGACATAAACATGACAAGATACTAATAAATCATGTGTCATAACACTTAGATGAAGGAAACCTAAACTACTATGTATAAAGATGGTTTCTATTTTATAGTAATAATACTTAAGGAAAACCCCATTAATAGGGATAGGTAGTTCCTTGACATTAATCTTGGAAAATTGGAAAGAATTGTGCTTTTCATATCTGATAATAACATATGGTCCACTCCATAAGCTATCAAGCTTTGAGTGCTTACCTAGTTTAGCCTAGACTTCATCCCTCTTGAGCACAATCTCACCTTGATAGAAGGTATTTGAATAATATATATTATCAGATGAAATATTTACCTAATATTGATGAGACAACATGAAATAAATAAAATCATCTCTTGTCTCTTCCATCTCCCTTATTTCATTCATCCTTACCTCCATGACATCATTCTCCATGAGTTCAAGTTGATGTGTGAGTTCCAAGGCTAGTAGTTCAAGTGATATGGGTAGTCATGCCTCTTTGACATAGAAAAGGAGATATTTTTAATGACTAGGATCTATTTTTGGAGCAATTATATCTACCCATAGCGTTATCCTTAACTTGGTATGCCAATCCCTTTGATCGTCCCCCATAGTTCTCCTTATGATTCTAATTAGATTATTGTTAGTGGAATCTATATGTCCATTTACTTGTAAATAGTAGTTGGAATAAGTATTTAGGTAGATAAAATGGTTGATATCCCATTAAATCACCATTGCACTAATAAAGGCTAGTGCATTATCTGATATGATGGTGGAAAGGATCTTAAATCTAGTTACTACAATATCATAAAATTCCAAAACTAAGTTCTGAATTGCTTCCTTAAGTGATACTTACTCCACTCACATATTAAATTAATTTTAATTAGTAAATAACCACTTTTTTCCTACAATATATATATTTTGAGTCATACCTATAAATTCTAGGCCCCACTGCATGAAGCACTACTCCACTTGGATAGGCTTAAGGGCCAAGGCTACTAGTTTTTGCTTTCTTGTGAACATGACACACTTTTGGAAAATCCTAACCCAATAATGGTAATCATTAAACAATATTGGAAAACATTAACCTACTCTTATGATCCTTTTTTCTATATTCTTGGATGCAAAGTTCCCTCCTATAGGCCCATCATGAAACTAGTCTAGGAATTTGTCAATTTGGTTAGTTTCTACACACCTCAAGAACATGTGATCAAGATATATTTTTAAAATCATCCCATCAATAAACATGTAAATGACGTATTTCAGTATATATTACCTCCTTATTTTTCTATTTATGCATATAAGTCATTCTCCCATTTGACGGAATCTCACCATGTTTTGAATCAAGCTAGAAGGATATGTAGGTGCATATGCTGGTGGTCACTATGGATATCTATAATCACTTTACATCCTCTTTCACATCTTCTACAAAGTGTTAAAATAATATCCTACTCATTAAAAACTTGGTGACCTTCACTTCTATGTCATATTCTATGTATTTGGTCACCCAAACACCTCTCTTTTCACTTAAATCTCTATTAGATGAAGTCTCTAATGCTAGGATGAACCACCATGACATAGATCTTATTATTAGATGCCATGTGTATAAATTTTTTGAGGCCTCTCATGACTGAAAGTACATGTTTTTCCATAAATGTATACATTTATTCATAGCCCTCCAATACTTGATTAAATAAGTCTATGGGCTGATTAAGACCCTCACTATTTTTATGCATAAACATGAAAGAAATAATATCATTGGTTAAGAATGTATATAAGAAGAAGTTCCTTGATAAATTAGGGTTGATAAGGGTGGGTAATTGGTAAATTTACTATTTTATGTCTTCAAATATGCTTTTCACTTCTTTAGTCCATGTAAAATCCTTATGTTTCTTGAGTATAAAGGTAAGAGGCCTTACTAATTCTACAAACCCAAGGATAAACCTTCTAATGAAGTTGATTTTCCTATAAAACTCTACAATCCCTTCCTATGTTTGGGTATTGATAGATAAAGGATTAAAATTATCCTCTCAAGGTATATATAAAGGCCTTATTTTGATATAATATGGCCTAAATTCTTCCCTCATGGACTATAAAAGTACACTTTTTTGGATTCAAAGAGACCCTGTACTGCCTGCACCTATCAAATATCAGCCTTAAGTGTTTCAAGTGATATTTTAGATCTATGGAGAATAATTTGATGTCATAAAGGTATATGAGTACCATCTCATTGATGAGTCCTTGGAAGGATACATCTTTTGTCATTTGGAAGGTGGCTCCTACATTGGATAGTCCAAAGGGCATCTTATTGTAAGCATAACTACCCCACTTGGTTATAAAGTTAATCTTGTGTTGGTCCTCATCATTTACTAATATTTGGATATACCCTAATTATCCTTCAATAAATGAGAAAAATTATGAACCTTTAACCTTTTAGATAATATGATCTATGGATGTCAAGGCATAGTGATCTCTTAATGACACCTTTTTGAGATCCTTGAAGTCTACATATAACCTTATCTCCAAATTATTATTCAATATATGTATAATATTATCCACACATGAAAAATTATTTATGGGGAAGATGATGTTGGACTTAATGAGCTTGGTCAACTCTTTCTTTATGAGGATATCAATCTTGGGGTTGATTGGTATTTGATATTTTCTCACAGGCTTAGCACTTTCCTCTAACTCTATGTTATGCTAAGCCAAAATAGGGTAAAATCCCTTAAATTCATTGTTCTCCAAAGAAAATATGTCTCCAAATTTGTGACATAACTCTATGAAGGTTGTGTTCTCTTATTTTGTGTTCCCTTGTCCTAGTTTGAGTAGCCTATCCTTCAAAATAATGACCTCATAATGCTCCTCTATAGTTGATATTCTAACCTTGTCTTTTCTTAATTATTCATCCTAATTTAATATGTTTTCCAAGGTAAAAAATACCTTATGTAATTTTTTTGTCCTTAATTAGATAATCTAGTCACCATACTGCTATTGCAATCTACCTTGGCTTCTTGAGTAGAATTCTACCTCATATTGTAAAAAACATGTTATTTGTTGTCATTTTAAAATACCTAATAGCTAACCTAATTATAAATGATTAAAGTTATACATACTACCTTAATTTTGGATATCAATTTTATGTCCTTGAATCCACTTGGAATGCTATATTGTGCTCATATGGCTACCAACTAGTCTACAAGTTGATTGGCCTCTCTTCGGATTGAGTGGATGTCAAAGACATCAATGTCCTATAATAGGTCTCAAACCCTATGCTTGTATGCCTTCAATATTGGATTCTTTATTACATTTTTACCTCTCATCAGATTCACTACTAACTCACTATCTCTTATGGCTTGTATGAGCTTAATGCCTCTCTTTCTTAACCATTTCAGCCCATGGATGATGGCCTCAAACTCTATTTTGTTGAATGTGAAACTAAATTGGAACTTTATGTTAGATAAGTAACTTGATGTAGATAAACTCTTTTTAATTCTTTATTCAACCCAAACTATGATACCTACAAAGCAAAATACATGTATTAAATTCTTCAAGCTTCTTTATATTTTCAATACTCACTCTTAGTTTGATATCATATTCTTGTATGATCCTATTCTTGGATGATATCAACTTACTTATTAACCTTTGAACCTCTCAACTCACTCATTCCTTTTATTCACCTTCTTACTCCTTTTCTTGTAACCTCATTCATTAGCCTATACTAGGTTATAGGTCCTTGACCAAATCACTCAATTTCTTGAACTAGTTCTTTTGCAGACAAAATTCAACATGAATAGTCTCTTAATGGATATAAAAAATTAACTTGGATAATTTCAACTCCTCTTTCAATCTTGACTAGCTTCATGAATTCTCAAACCCACAATCTCACTCAACCTCTATTAACCTTTTATTTGACACTTTTGGATTATATAGACAATAAAAATACAACATTGAGAAATTAAACCCATTATTGGACACACTTTCTCACTTTACACATATCCATGAATTTTTAGGAACTCACTCACTATCTTACACCTTTTTCTAGCCTCTTTCTCACTTAAATTATCCCTTTTTGGCCTAATTACCACTATTTCACAATATAGTCTATTATATCATACGTACAAATTGTTTAAAACTATAAATACTCAATATTATTATTGTTCATGATTAAACCCATAAAAATAAAAATAAAATTAACTTTCATCAGATAAAATGTTAGATAATCCACTATTTGTCTTTTACCCTAAACTCAAGTTTTTAGGTCTTTGTAAAAGGCTGAGAGGCTCCTAAAATGGTTTTAAAGGGTATGTGTCACTTTCAAAACTTAAAAATATCATATTAAGGTCTGAATACCTTGTTTAAAACTTTTATAAACTCAAACTCTTCTTACAAAATAGGGTTTAGAATGTAAAATCACTAACCAAATGTATTTAATGTCTCCAAAAAGGTTATCCTCCATCTAAATATAATTAGTCACACATTTCCATCCTTCACATTCTCTATCCTTCCAAAAACTTAGTTATTTGAAGCACACAAATAGCTTTGGTTGACTAGTTACTATGAAGAGAGTTCTCAACATGGTTAATTTGAACCTTTAGCCTTTATTGAAGATACATAAAGTCTATATAATTAACTAATCCAATGTCTCTACATCTAGGTATCTTTTTCCAATTCATATTAACATTCTTGGTAGAGTCTTTAACTTTATCCTTTAGATTCAATATAGTATAAAGATATAATCTTGTAGAACATTTTCCCCTACATCCTTCATACCAACTGCTACTTCCAAAAGCTTAAATGTTTTCAAAACATCCAATGAATTCACATAATAATATTAAACAATAAATAAAATAGTATATGTATAATCAAAACATTCTAATTTTTATTGATTCTTTCACTCTACATAGTTAACACTACCAACATGGCAGAGTACAGAGTCTTTCATTTTATTTACTCCACATTTTATCCTTATGTACCTAGGTGTCTTCCAACTAAATCCCTAACCTTGTACTTACTTATTATCTATGAGTCCCACCTCTATTCTAGTCCAAAAACTTAATATATACATGAAAACTACCTTTTTGGGATAACTAACCCTATTGGCAACTAACTAAACATAGTAGTTATATTCCAACTTCTTAGTTTACGCCACATTATTTATGATTTATATGTGGCACAAAATTATAGACTCATTTATGGGATAACCATTAAATTTTATTTCTAATTACACCAAAAAAATCCTCCTAAGACTAAGAACATTATTTAAAATTTCAAAATGATGTTTTGGTAAGAAACTTTTTGAAACCAAGAACACTCAACTACAAAACTACCTATTGACTCAATCACCCTCAAAGGGTATTTATATGACCTATAACATAAATTTAAGCCAAATTCAAATAAAAAATACATAGATACATTAAATTTTTTTAATCCCCTAGATCATACTCATGGGGAAGACATAAATGTAAATCCAATGAACTATTGCATGCTTCTTTCATGTCTTCCAATTCTTGTCTCTTGGATCATTCACTATTTCTCCCACTCCTTCATGCTCTAGTTTCTCCTTTACACTCTCATGCATGTATTTTTAAAAGACCATTCTCCTTCCTTTCTTGTACTTATTTTTTTCATCATCTTACATCTGATGTCCACCTATTCCTTCTTCTTTACCTCTGTCATATATGCTATATATACCCCAAAACATTTTTGTTGTACCTATACTCTCAATTTACTCTATTTTTGTCCTTATTCATGCAACAAATATGATGAAATTTTCATGCCCAACTACTTCAATCTGGTGTACTTGAATTTCATCTTTCCTTTCCATCACTTCACCATTCAATATTCTCTCAAAGGATGTCAATTCTACCTCTAACTATTCTTGACTCACATATACAAACCAACAATCATATTCCATACCTTCTTCATGTGATTGTACTCCTTTGTCCAGGCCTTCAATGAGGCTTTCAATATGATCCACTTCATATTTATCATGGAAATTATCTACCTCTTTGTCACTATCTTCTTGGTTCTCACTCAAAAAAATCTTATCCTCCTCAAGGTACTATTTTTCCTCATCCACTTCCTCACTTATATGATTATGCTCCCAAAGCCTTTGCATCTCTTTTTTGAGTTGCTTTCATTGCACCTTTTTCTTCCTTCTTTCCTCTCTCATGGCTTGCATCTTCTATTTCTTTAATTATAGACTTATTTGCCACTTTATTGGATTCTTTCTCATAACCCATCCAAAACATGGGATCTCACTTTCTATCACTTTCTCTATCATGACCATTAATTCATCTATTTGTTGCCTCACCTCTTTCATCTCTTTTTCCATCTATCTTCTCTTGGTGTCATCCTACACCATCTTTTATTTATGGTAGCTTACATCACTCATGCCATTTTTTATCTTTACTTTCTCTCTCTTCATCTTATCTAAGATGTCTCTCAATATCTTGGTCTCACTTGGACTTATACCTCTTTGACAATCCTCCTCTACTTGCCACCTCATGACCTCTTAGTTAGGTCTCTCTTAATATCTCATTACCTCTCACTTGGGTATATCTTCTCTTTTCTTTTCCATTTCTTAGGATTCCTCTTTATCTAGATTAAATCTCACTTTTTATCTCACTCTTTTGATGTTTCCAATATCTCTCACTCTTGTTCACAAGCATCACTAGCTTTAGGTCTACCTACCACACTTAAAATTTCATTCACATCTCAAACACTATCTTATCAACATATCAAAACTCAAATAAAAACAAAAAAATACATGTACCTTGTTTAATTGATAGCCTTCTTGATCTTATTACCACTAACATGATGTTGCTCTAATACCAAATGATGTAGAGAAACTCTTTTTCATTCTTTCCTCAACCCAAACTTTGATGCCTACAAAACACAATACATACATTAAACTCTTCAATCTTATTTATATTATCAATCCTCACTCTTGGTTTGACATCATATTATTATATGATCCTATTATTTTATGCTATTGACTACCTTATGAACATCTAAGCCTCTGAACTCATCCATTTATTTCCTTCTATTCACTTTCTTACTCCTTTTCCTACAATCTCATTCATTAGACTATACTAGGCTATGAGTCCTTGACCAAATCACTCAATTTATTAAACTAGGTCTTTTGTAGATAAAATTCAACATTAATATTATTTAAATGCTTATAAAAACTTTTCTTAACTCATTTTAACCTTTCTTTCAATTTTGACTAGATTCATGACTTCTAAAAATAGCAATCTCACTCAACCTCTAGTAGCATTTTTTTACACTTTTAGATTGTATGGATAATAATAGTATAACATTGAGAAACTAAAACCATTTCTAGACACCCTCTATGAATTTAATCCTATCCATAAATTTTCAATAACACACTCACTATCTTGTACCCTTTTCTATCCTCTTTCTCACTCAAATTATACCTTTTTAGCATAATTACACATGTTTCATAATACAGTCTGTTATATTCATACGTACAGATTTTGTAAAAATATAATTACTTAATAATATTTTTGTTCAATCTCAAACCCATAAAAATATAAAATTTTATCAACTATCATTAGATAAAATGTCAGATAATCCATTTTTTGTATTTTACCCTAAAGTAGGGTTTTCAAGGCTCTCTATAGGCCTAAGAGGCTCCTACAATAATTTTAAAGGGTCTATGTCCCTTTAAAAACTATGCATACCTAGGTTAAATCTTTTATGAACTCAAACTCTTCTTACCTAACCCCTATTTAAGCTCATTTCATAAATCTTTCAATGTTCTACTCACACAATTAGCTTGTGCAATATTAAAATAGGGTTTACAATGTACATTCACTTACCAGATGTATTCAATGGCTCAACCAAGGTTCTCCTCCATCTCAATATCATAGTTCACAACATGACCATCCATTCACATTTTTTGTTGTTAGAGGTAGAATCACTAAGAGGGGGGTGAATTAATTAGCCCAAATAATCTAACTTCAATTTCAATACTTTCTTACTCTTATTCAATTACCACAAGCATTCATGAAGGATAAACATTATTTATAGAAATGAACAATATAGACAATTTAAGATCAAACACATAACATATGACATACATGGGAAACCCTCTTGGGGAATAAAACATATTCTCAAGCCTACAAACACTTGGACTACTTGTCTTATAAGGTATTACAAACTAGAGATTGATCATGTCTTCCTGAACAAGATTTAGTTTAGCACCTATTCCACAAATATCACCTACCCTTAATATGATCAACTTTATTATACCACTTATCTCTAGTGAAACACCTCTTTCACAAGGATCAAACTACCCCTAAGATGATCAACTCTTTTAAACCACCCTTTGAATACCTCCATCTTTGAAATGATGTCTTCAACACCTAATGATGGAAATCTGATTATCACTCTTCACCTTCAATCAACACACCTTATTGACCAAATCACATTACATACTTGGACCAACACACAATGATCAATTAAGACATAATACATATCCTAACTAACCCTACTCTTCAACTTTTCACACTCAATGCATCCTTCATAGTAATAACTCTATCACAAATTCAACAACATAACTAGATGGTTATACATAAAATCCACACATTGATCTTTCTCTCAGATCAACAACCAAGATCACATAGATATCAACAATCCTTCACTCAAACATAAGACATCCAAACCATCCTTTTATATCACTCTAAACCTCTTTACTCATGTTTAACCCATAAAAACACTATTCTAGCCTCAAAAACATGACCTATAGGTCATACACATAGTCCTTAATCTACTCTAATAATCAAACTAGCCATTGGGCACACTTGGTGTCTTCTCTTCTTCACTTCGACACTCACTCCTCTCCTACAAGCCTCTACAAAATCTAAAAACAATCTCATTTGGTTTCACTATATATAGAATAATCATGAATATCAACTTCTAGGTTAGCCAATTGTACTTGCCTTAACCCTTAAAGATTCTCTCACATCAAGACATAACTCAAAACAATCTTCATAGGTTGGCCATAGAATTTATGTGTCACCCTTAAGAAACTACACCTTTTAATAAGGCACTTGTAGCTCTTATAGGTCTCATGAAAACCTATTCTCCCACTTAGCACTTCAACAAGAAAAATATAAACTTAGAACCACTTCTAAAATCATAGGTCCACTCCACCTGACCCATTATTCACACCCACATGGGTCCAAGAAACTTGGAACACCAACTCCACACTTGAACCTACCAATTAGGTCACCTTACTCTTTAGCTCTTCATACTCAAAAAATAGTCACAAACTTCTGATTCAAACATCAAGATACTCACATAACCACATGAACAATTCATATATATACAATGTCCAAGATCTCTTAAATACCTCCATGTTCCTTAAAAAATCCAACATAAGCCAAAACATTTCAAACTATCTTACTCAAGATGACCACTCAAACTGATCATATATTGTCAAAATATAGTCAAGCTATTTTGAATTTCTTCATAAGATCAAGAGCCAACTATGAAAATAAAATCCCTCTCATAAGTATTTGATATTTATACAACATATTCATGCTCATTTTATTCTTCAAATTTACTTAGAACATCTTCAACTTGCCTCTGAAAGATGTTCACTCAATCTACCAGTAACCTTCAGGAACATAGTCAACTTCTTAGAAATTTTTCATCTAGAATATGGATTGGTCAAACCTTACAAGACCACATAAATCATCCTCATGGAGTATACAAAACTCTAAAATAGCTATGCCAACATGAGACATAGAAATACCATCAGAACGAGCTTAAATATCCTCCTTGGGTCAATTGCAGAATACACATGAATAGATAGTCAACTTTGAAGCTTAATATCTTTGTTTGTACATATATTATGATCTTCAAATGAATATTCATAGATGTGCTTTGGAGTACACTATAATTTTTATTTTTACTCCATCAAGAAATCAGTCTTGAATCAAAAGCTA
This sequence comes from Torreya grandis, assembly GCA_037957365.1. NCBI lineage: Eukaryota > Viridiplantae > Streptophyta > Pinopsida > Cupressales > Taxaceae > Torreya > Torreya grandis. Next base: position 4,712,584 of record JARHVA010000490.1, read on the forward strand.
TGGATGAAGTATAGAGCACTAGTTTTTCCCTTTGTAAATTTGAATATTTAAATGGTAACAGTCACAGTTAAACCTCAGAAACTTTGCAATCATCTCATGTCCTCTCAGATTTAGATGAATTAAACACTATTTATTTTTTCTAAACTTTAATGTAGTCTAAAAAATCCAAATTTTAAACCTCTAATAGTTGACCTCATCTCATGAAATTTAGAAAATTTGACTCAACACATTTTGTTGATCTCTAATGATCAATCGTGTCTTTAACTAGTAATGCTCACCATTCAATCAATATGTATAAACACCCATTCACCATTGGATCCTTATCCTTTACCTTTGTTCAGTAATTAAATAATATGCACTTCTTTTCATCTCTCTAATTCCTATCATCTTGAATTAAAAACCCTCCATTGATCTTGCTCTAACTTTAACTTGTGCATAAATGACTATGGGAACATTGCTTATCTACCTTAGTATCCATTTTTGACCTTAATAACTTATTCTATGCTTAGATGCATGATTTGAAATTTGGAACATATGATCTCCTCACATAGGAGAATATAGCCATATGACAAACAACTCATAGAACCCTTGTTTGTGTAAGATATAATTCCATTAAAATACCTTCTCAAAATCTTCTGTCATAGAGCCAACTATGTAAAAACTTGCTTGGGAAGCCAACTTTGAACAATCATATATTTTGACATGCTTCATTGCATGATCTAAATTTTAATGAAAATAAACTAGGATCAAAACTAAACAAACCCATATGATTATTTTCTCTTGAAAATTTCACACATGTAATATATAAAACCATAAAAATGCTCACTTGGTTCTTCTTGCCATATTTCAAAATTGGCTAAGTATGGGAAAACACTGTCAAAATCCCTAAGAGCCCAACTTTGCTCATGTATATATTTTGTTACGCTACATCACATGACCTAAAATTTGGTGCATAAGAACTAGGCACAAAAATGAACAAACCCATATGATCATTTTGTCTTGACACCTCCACATGTGTGAATGTTGACCTTATCAACATGCTTACTTGACTCTTTCTAGCCATGTGTAAATTTGGCTAAGTATGGGAAAATAGTGAATTCTATCTTAGAATCTAACTTTGTACCCTCATATCTTTATCTAAATTTTAATGCATGACTTTATATTTAGTGAATAATAACTAGGGACTAATGTGATTAAAACCATATGACCAACTCCCCCAAACTCATCCACATGTGGCAATGCTAACATCATCAAACTAGCTACTCAAATTTTATACCACTAGACCCAAAGTGTCTAGTTGAAACAAAGAACTAACAAATGAGATCCACTCACTTCTATACTCATTATAAGCACCCTTGATACCCCATAAGGACTATGCAACATTTACATACCGTTAATATCATCCATCAAATGCCTCACTCAGGAAAACACTAAAGAACCATGTAGGAACACTGAGGCTCATTAAAGCACACTTTTTCATTGTTATTCTAGCATATACGACACCTCATCAACATCTTTGGTCACTTTGGAGAATTTATTGACAAATATCTAAAAATCTCCCCCTTTTTCATTGATGTCAAACAAAAATACAAAACTTATGCTCAGACTCTATCTCTCTCTTTAGGTTCCTTTTCCCCCTATTACACAATGACAAAGTGGGATAAAATTCTAATCCTATAGACCTAAAAAGACATCAAGGACCAAAAATAGGAAGAGATCATATCTAAGAGATGATATAGACCCCCCTTAACATTGACCATACTTCCTCTCACCTTGAGCTTCTCAAACATGTTCCATGACTGCACTCTTCTGATCATACAAAGCTTCTATGAAGACAAAATATTCATGAACAAAAAAAACTACATGAACATACCTTGAAAACATTAAGAGGGACTCCTCCTAAGTCACCTGATATTAAGCATCCATTTTTTTAACATCTTCATACCATTTCTAATAATGATGAATTAATACAAATGCTTCCATACCTTCTCTCTTAGATTTAAATACACAATCCTCTTATCCTAGGACCTAAACAAATACAAATCTCCCCCTTTGTTTATTCATGAGGATTTAATACATTGGAAAAACACCTAACTTGGTTTGATCAAGTCATCATCACAACCTACTTGAGTTCTCATCTATGGAAGACATCAAAACATCTTTAACATGATTGAAGCATATCACATATGCACCCCCTCACATCATGCATAGATCTTCAATCCATTCAAACTAACTGATTTAGCTCCCCCTAACTCCATAGCATACACAACTTGTCATCAATAGAAATTAGATACCTTCTTTATGATATCAAAGATATGAAAACATAATATCATCATCTTCCATATCAACCTTGTCTTACAGTCTTTCAACATTTGATCAATCAATTTCAGCAACAAAAATTAATAAGTTCTTACCTTTAGATCCAAGAACCCTAAACATATCTTGAACCCATTTGAACATATCAACATACCTTTTTATATAATATAATATCTTGACACCTCATCATCTTTGATTAGACACCTAGAAAATTTCCATTCCCTACTTGTATACCTTGCACCCATAGATAAGTTCCAACTAGCATCCACCATGCTTCCTCTATCTATAAATTGTCTCCTTGAAGCTTAGAGAGAAACACCCCTTTTGACATAGTGAGACTAAAAGTCCCAAAAATTTGGAGACACCCATATCTCCATATCTTTCTATAACTTTCTATCCTACTTGAATTTTAAATGATGCTTGACTTTATTATTTTCTTTATATTTGTCCGCATATGCTATCAACATAAACTCTTGTCTTCCTTTCATGTCTATCATGAAAAACAAACCATATTTGGTCTTAGTCTGATTTATCCTAGTAGGATTAGGTATCCATACCTATTTTAACCTTTTATTTACACACTAGGAGCTTCATACACCTTATTTTACTTTGGGAACTCATTCAACATGTTCTTGTAATACCTATCAATGTGACCAACTCTATGACATCTGAAACAAATAAGATCATTCATACCTTTTTCTTGATGATTGTGATATTCATTTTCTATCTAGACAGAGGACAAATCCTCTTAGGATTCCTATATCTTCTTCATATCGAATTCCTTCTTTATAGTAATAGGTAATCCACCTCGATCATAATTATCCTGCATAGTCTTTGGTCTCAACACCATTGAGTGACCTTTAGGAGTAGAATGCTTCTTAAAACTATCTTTTTAGAATCTAGAAATATGTCCTACTTTATTATAATTGTAGCAAACAATATCATTCAACATACCTCTTGAATGATTTGAGTTGAGACTTCTCTAAGACCAATTAATCCTTATCCTAAGGAAGCATGTGAACTCATTTTTATATGTCATATTTCTACAATCTCTTTCCCTATGACCATATTGATAACAAAAATGACACTGGCCATGAAAATAAGTAGCATACCTTATTTCATTGGGTTGTTTAACTAGTTTTATTTCATTGCTCTTGACCTGATCTAACTTATTTTGATCTTCTTCAAGTTTTCTTTTGTTGTCAACAAATTGATCATGCTCATCCTTATATGAATCTGGTTTGGTTTCCAATTGAATACACTCATCTTATTTAGCTCTTATACTTTAAATAGTAGCCATCAAATGACCTCTAATAATTTGGATAGTATATTTATCACTCTTAGCTTCTTTATCCATGTAATATTATATTCTCAATGCTTGTTCTAATAATCTTCCTTCAAGAGAATTGATTTGTGTTTTAATACCTTTAATTACATACCTCATTTTATGATACCTCCATATGAGCTCATCTCCTAGATCCATTTCATCTTACTTGATGCCATATAACACTTCTTCATCACCACTATCATGGAAAAATTATTCATTATTTAAGATGTCCTTTACTTTTGAAATCAAACTTGCTTTGGAATCTTCTATTTGAACCTTGAGGTCATTGATAACCTTATATTCCTTATCATATTTATTCAAAATAAATATTTTTTCCTCAAGTGCTTTGATCACAGTATTCCACTATTGATTTTATTTCTTCAACTATTTATCCATCTTTGTACCTACTTAGAATCTCCTTCAAGCTATTAAGCTTCCTCTAAAGGACCTACTCTGATACCAATTGTTAGAAGTACAATCATTGAGAGGGGGAGTAAATCAATAATCCCAAATAATCTAACTTTAATTTCAATCCTTACTCTTAATCAATTACCACAAGCATTCATTAAGAATACATATTATTCATAGCAATGAATAAGAGAGACAATGCAAGATCAAGTACATAACACAAGAAATATGTGGGAAACCCTCTTAGGGAATAAAACCCACTCTCAAGCTTACAAACACTTGGACTAATCATCTTATAAGGTATTACAAACCAAACACTAATCATGTCCTCTTGACCAAGATTTAGTGAAACACTTATTTCACAAGGAGCACCTACCACTAAGATGATCAACTTCGTTAGACCACTTGCCTTTAGTGAAACACCTCTTTCACAAAGAGAAAACTTCCCCTAAGATGGTCAGCTCCTTTAGACCAACCTTTAAACACCTCCATATTTGAAATAATTTATTCAAAACCTAATTATGGAACTCTGATTATCACTCTTCACATTCACTCAACACACCCTATAGACCAAAGCACATTACATACTTGGACCAACACACAAAGATCAATTAGGACACATTACATATCCTAACTAACCCTAATCTTCAACTATACAAACTTAATACATCCTTAATAATAAAATATCTATCAAAACTTCAACAACATAACCAAATGGCTACATATATAGTCCATACATTAATCTGCCTCTCAAATCAACCACCAAGCTCACATAGATATCAACAATCCTTCACTCACACACAAGACATCCAAACCATCCTTTAAGATCACTCTAAACCTCTTAACTCATGTTCAACCTGAAATATCACTAATATAACCTCAAAAACATGACCTATATGTCATACACATAGTCTTTAATCTACTCTTCTCATCAACCTAACCATTGGGCACACTCGACTTCTTCTCTTATTTACTTCAACACTCACTCCTCTCTTAGAAGCCTTTATAAAATCTAAAAACCATCTCATTTGATTATAATATATATAGAGTAAATTATTTCACATCAAGACATGGATCAAAAAAATCTTCATAGGTCAGCCAGAGCATCTATTGGTCACCCTCAAGCAGCTACAGCTTTCAATAAGGCCCTTGTAGCTCTTATAGGTCTCATGAATACCTATTCACCTACTTATCAATTCAATGAGAAAAATATAAACTTAAGACCATTTACAAAATCATAGTTCCACTCCACATGACCCCTTAGTCACACCCACATTGGTCTAAGCCACCTATAACACTAAATCTAGACTTGAACCTACTAATTAGGTCACCTACTCTTTAGGTCTTCATACTCAAAAAATATAGTCACAAACTTCTAAATCAAACATTCAATATACTCACATAAACACATGAACAAATCATATGTATATAACCTCCAAGATCTATAAAACACCTCCATGTGCCTTATATACTCCAACATAGGCTAAAACACTTCAATCTATCTTACTCAATATGACCACTCAAACTAGTCATATACTATAAAAATATAGTCAAGCTATTTTGACTTTCCTCATCTGATCAAGAGCTAAATATGAAAATAAAATCCTTCTCTTTAGTATCTGATATTTAAAAAACATATCCATGGTCATTTTATTCTTAAAATTTTCTTAGAACACCTTTAACTTACCTCTACAAGATGGTTACTCAATCTGGTAGTAACCTTCAGGAACATAGTCAATTTCTTAGTGATTGTTCATACTAAATATGGATTGGTCAAACCTCTAAAGACCACATAGATCATCCTCATGGAGTCTATAACACTCCAAAATATCTAATTCAACATGATACATCTAAATACCATTATGATGAGCTCAAATATCCTTCTTGGGTCAATTGCAGAATATACATAAACACACAATCAACTTTGAAGATTAATATATTTGTTTGTACATAGATTAAAATCTTAAAATGAATATTACCAAATGTGACTAGAATTCCTCTACAAGTTTTATTTTTAATCCATCAATAAATTCATCTTGGATCAATATTTATGGATGAAATATATAGCACTAGGTTTTACCTTTCTAAATTTGAATATTTAAATGACAACGATCATAGTTAAACCTCAAAAACTTTACAATCATCTCGTGTCCTCTCATCTTTAGATCAATTACACACCATTTATCTTATTTGAAATTTAATACATATTTTTTCAAATCCAAACATTAAATATCTATTAGTTGACCTCATCTCATGAAATATGTAAACTTTGACTCAATGCACTCTATCAATCTCTATGGATCAGTTAGGTCTTTAACTAGCAATGCTCACCATTCAATTAGTCTATAAGAACACTCGCTTGCCATTTGATCCTTATCCTTTACCATTTCTTATTTTTTAAATAACATGCACTTCTTTACATATCTTTACTTCTTGTCATCTTTGAGTAAATTCACTCTGTCTATCTTTCTCTAACTTTAACTTGTGCATAAATGACTAAGCATGGGAACATTTATTATCTACTTGAGTAACCATTTTTTAACCTTAATAACTTCTTTTGCGCTTAGATGAATGATCTTAAATTTAGATCATATGATCTTCTCACATAGGAGAATCCAAAAATGTGAAAAAAACTCAGAAAATCCTTATGCATGCTAGATATAACACCACTAAGATGACTTCTCAAAATCTTTTGTCACAGAGCCAACTATGTCAAAGCCTTCCTAGGAGACCAAATTTGAACATATCTTTTGATGCACTTCATCCCATGATCTAAATTTTAGCACAAATAAAATAGTATAAAATAAAAAAAAAAAAAAAAAAAAAAAAAAAAAAAAAACCAAACCTCATATGATTAGTTTCTCTTTACACCTTCACACATGCAAGATATCACACCATAAAAATTCTCAGTCAGTTCTTCTTGCCATATTGAAAAATTGGCTATGGGAAAACACTGTCAAAATGCCTAGGATCCAAAATTTTCTCGTTCATATCTTTTGTTGTGCTACATCACATGATTTAAAATTTTATGAATAAGAAATAAGCACAAATTTTAACAAACCCATATTATCATTTTTTCTAATACCTCTACACATATGAATGCTAGCCTCATCAACATGCTTACTCAGCTCTTTTTGGCCACATGCAAATTTGGCTATGGAAAATAGTGAATGATATCTTTAAAGCCAAATTTGTACCCCCATATATTTATTTTAACTTCAATTCATCACTTTAAATTTATTTCATATCAACTAGGGACTAATGTGATCACAACCATATGACCAACTTCCCCACACTCATCCACACATGGTAATGGTGACACCATCAAACTACCTACTTAGATTTTATGCCACTAGACCCAAAGTGTCTAGATGAAACAAAGAACTAAAAAATGATATCCACCAACTTCCATACTCATTATAAGCACTATTTACACCCCATAGGGAATTTACAACATGTCCATACCAACAAAATCATCCATAAAGTACCTCACTTAGGCAAACACTAAAGAACCATGTAGAAACACTAAGGCTCATTAAAGCACACTTTGTCATTGTAATTCTAGCACATATGAAATATCATCAAAATCTTTGGTCAATTTGTAAAAAATCATTGACAAACCTCTAACATATATCCTTACATAAAACTGGTTATTAGAGTCACACACACAAGTTTGGTTGACTAGTTATTATGAACAAGGTTCTCAACATGGTTAATTTGAACCTTTAGCATTTACTAAAGATAAACATAGTATATATACTTAACTAATCCAATTTATCTATGTCTTGGGATCAAATTATAGTGCATATTAACATTTTTGGTAGGATCTTGAACTTTATCTTTTAGATTCAATATAGTATAAAGACACAATCCTTTAGAACATTCTTCCCTACATTGTTCATTACCAACTACTAATTATAAAAGCTTAAATTTTGTCAACACATCCAATGCATTTACATAATAATATTAAACATGAAATAAAATAGTATATGTATAATCAAAACATGTTAATTTTTATTGATTCTTTCACTCTACATATTTAACACTTCAAACCTGGTAGAGTACAGAGTCTTTCATTTTATTTACTCCACATCATATCCATCTATACCTATACCTCTTCCAAAGACTTCAAAATGAATCACTAACCTCCTACCTACTTCTATTCTATGAGCCTCACCTCTACTTCAATCCAAAAAATTGTTATATACATGAAAACTACCTTCTTGGGATAACTACCCCTATTGGTAACTAACTAAACATAGTATTTACATTCTAACTTCTTCATTTATGCCACCTTATTTATGATTTATGTGTGGCATGCCTTTGTATACTTTTTTAGGGGCTAACAATTACATTTGATTTATTAGAATAAATTAATTCACTATGTTTGTAAATGTAGTTTGTTATCATACAAAAGAAACTACATATAATTTAGGTTAATTATTTGACTAAGTTAGGCCTTTGAATATATTAGTATATTATGATTTTTATTAGAATATTTTCTCATCCTATTTTATAGGACTATTATGAGCATATTCACGCTTATAAATTATGTCCATCTATTTATTTTTTATGAAACTTAATGAAATATATTGATATTTTACTCAGATATGGTATCATTATGGATCATTATCAGAACTAATATTTGATAAATTACTTATTATTAATGTTATATTTCACTTGAAACAATAGTGAAGAATCTGGCAATTTGGAGACTTGAGTTTTCTTACTAAGCCATATGGTTTTTCATGCTCAATAAAATGTATACTCTCCACTGGCATGTGAAAACTTGATCAGATATTCATTTCTATTTTTTACACCCTTTATAATTTGGATAAGTCAATTCTAACCAATATGTATAAATGTTTTGGGCCTTTGGAAAAAAGTAGATCTTGTTTGGGTGTCTTTTGTAGAAGTGTCATATGGTTTTCTATTCATAACATGCCATATAGAATAATTTAGATTTCTAAATTTTGTGGAGGAATTTAGAACTCCATTATCTATAATATAGACTTGGAACATACTAGAGTGAAACATTTTGTACCACCTTTTGAGAGCCTGCAATACTGTAGTTTCCTATTTTCATTTACAATTAGTTTTCCTCATTTTTGGTTTGTATAGTCATCAAAATTAGAATCTAATTTATGCAGAATGATCTGGATTCAATGATAAATCATTTAATTTTTCATCAACATGTGGTAAGGATTTTTTATATTCATTTATAATAGTCAAAATCTATTTAAGTAAATTTAATCACCCAATGAGGTTACAGTATGTTTTTTTTCTTCCACATCTAGATCTACGAATGTGAGAATGAAAGTCTGATCACTATAAATGGTCATTTTCTGCATAAAAATCCTCCTAAAATTATAAAATATGGTGTTTTATGTTTATTTAACATATTTTGGGACCCTCCATGTTTTCATATTACATGTGTTTTGCTTGTGAAGCGTAAGTGGAGTTGTTGATTCAGACTTTTGCCTATTAACAACACTTTCACATAGAGAGTTGAGTTATAAGGTTTGCTTTTTTAAATTTTTAATCACTTTTTCAGATGTATTTTTGGAATTGAGTGATTTAAAAATCATAAACTCTCAATATCCCAAGTTTCTAAGTAGTCTTTTTGGTCAAACTAGGTGCAAGGTTCAAATCCCATAACTAGTGAAAGGTAAAATTACAAAGAAGGGAATTTATTTTTTGCTTAACGGATTTATTTTCCATTTATTTTAATTTTAAAATAAAATTTATTGTAAAATTTAAATATATTTGTAAAAAATTGAAGATATTATAAAAATTTCATTTACAGTGTTCGATCAAAATGATGCCTCTGGTTCATGTTCATGGATAATGCCATCATGATTTGAACTACTATGTCTATATCCTAACATAGCTATCACAATGACATCTAGGCATTTAAAATTTAAATAATCAAAGAGTAATAAGGTTTAGAGACAGTCATAGAGTTCCCACCATTTACCTATTCATTTCAATCAAAAAGCATAAATCCTGACTAGTGGTATTTCCAAGTATATAGTAAAGTTATGCACATGTATGTGGAAATCCATCTAAAAAGGTGCTAATGATTGGATGAACCCTTTTCAATACTATATAGGTACCAATTATTGGATTCTTTTATCATATATTTATGCATCTTTCCTGTACCACTAGGTATACATAAAGGGAGATCTTCTCTATATCGATAGGTATAAAGGAAGGGTGTGTAGATATAAAGGTATTATATATCAATCTGATAGTATATAGAAATGGAGACCTTGAAACCTAGAGTGATAAGGAAGCAATCCATCACCCTTATTCAGTTTGATCATATTTGTACACATGGTAAAAAATGGACCACATTTTATTCTACCACACACATAGCTTCTTCAAGGTGAAAATTATGCATCCTAGAAAACTAAGGTCAAAACATAATTGTAATATGAGGAAATATGGATATTAGTTGATGGCACATAGACCTAACATGCTACTGATGCTGATTAATAGTGAAAGTTTGAAAAATCCAATCATAAGGATAAGATCATAATCATGTTCAAAGTATCAAATGAGGTACAACCCCATAACTTTAATGCCAAAAAAGCAAAAGATGCCTAGGATGCTTAAAATAGTGTATGAAGAAAAAAATAAAACTTAGATTCTTTATCTCCAGAGCCAACTCCATTTGCTCAAATTGAAATTAGAAGAAAAATTTGAGGCTTTTCTTTATAGAGTTGCAACCTTGTAGGCTTCACTTGAAGCAATGGGAGACCTAGTGTAAGATGAATCTTTTGTCCCCATTATTTTATGATCACTACCCCCTTCATACATAATCTTTGTGACTACATGAAATGTCATGATTCAGAAACTAACCTTTATCTTTCTAGTTAACATGTTGCAATAAGAGGAATCCATACAAAATGTAGATGAACCTAATGAACAACATATACTTACCTCCTCTCAGAAAGGATAAAATCCAATAAAGACATATAAATAAAACCTTAAGAAAAAAATAAAAATCAACAAGGGAATAAACCTCATTCATAGAAGCTTTGTCTTATTTTTGGAAAGATAGGGCATGAATTAAAACATTACTAGTATAATAAATTAACATAGGGATCACCCAATAATAATTCCACTTCACAAAATTCCCCTGTCATCGAAGACAAAACTCCTTTCCAAATAGCATTAGAAAAAGAAAAAATAGCATTGAAATATTACCAAGGATAATCATTCTTTAGAAGATGATCAAATCTTTATTACATAGACACATGAGGAATCTTGTTCCTCAAATTCTATCTGGTATGTTAACTTTGGTGCCACAAGGCACATGACATGATATAAATAATGGTTTTCTACCTTACACCCAATTAGGATCTCAGGGTAATGTCTCTCTCAGTGATGATTCATCATACATTATTTATGGTAGAGGTGATGTTTCATTACAACTTGGTCATAGAATGACCAAAATAATAAATGTCCAATATGTCTCAGGACTCACTAAAAACTTGTTTTCTATAAATCAACTTCTTGATCACAATCTCCAAGTTGAGTTTGATCACAAAGATGGTAACAAGTATTGCCTTATCAAAAACAAGTCAAGAGGCTATAAAACTATTGCATGAGATTTAAATATAGGAAAAATGAATTATCTTGATTTTTTAAATAAATATCATCAAGCACTTATTGTGAACAATACAAACAAATCTCAACTATGGCATAAAAATTTGGTCATTTTATTTATGGGTATTTACTTGCATTAAGAAATTATAACATGGTAAGATGTACTCAAACACTCAATAATATTTTGATATTTATCCTAGTTTCTTAGTTGGTAAACGATGAAGAGATCCTTTAGACAAAAGTTAATGTCAGTCTCTACATCTACTTGATCTAGTGCACATTGATATATGTAAACCTATGATGGCTAGCCACAAAGGATACAAGTATTTTCAACTCTTTGTTGATGATCATTCCTAAAAGATGTGGGTTTCATTATTGAATTCTAAATATTAGGATTTCTAAGCCTTCAAATAATTTAATTCCTTTGTTAAAGATTAAATTGGTCATAAAATTAAGGCCCTCCACTTAGATCATGGGGGGGAATACACTAGTAAAAATTTCACTACGTACCTTGTATAACATGGAATACATCGTCAATACACTACTCCTTACACACCACAAAAAAATGGTGTTACAAAAAGGTGTATCCATCTCATTTTAGAGATGTTTCAAATCATGGTTGAAGATGCACAACTATCTTGTTCATATTGGGTGGAAGCTTGTCTAATAACTATGTACCTGTTGAATAGGTCACCCACCAAAGCTTTTAATGGAATAACACCATAGAAATAATGTACTGAGGAAAATACAAAAGTATCTCATCTTAAAAAAATTAGTTTCAAAGCATACATACATATCCCAAAGAATAAATTAAATAAATTAGATAACAAAACCAAGGAATGTATCTTTGTGGGATACACCAAAGATTCAAAAGCATATCGATTATTTAATCCAATAACTCTTAAGATTCATATTAGTAGGTATGTAGTGTTTAATGAAAAAGGTGAAATTAGTTAATCTTTCACACATACATTTGATACAATAATAAGACCTATAATATTTATAGATGCAAATAGTGGTGAAAGTCAATCAAAAGATCCAACATCACATGCATCTGTTTAATGTAGGCCTAAATGGTATATGAGTATAATTTGAGATGTAAAAATAGATAGACCTCTAGACACATCATCTATATGATTGAGGACTCACATCATGGATTTTTAAGATGTAAATTTATCCTTAATGAGCATAGTTTTATAAAAAATTGAGCCCTTTATAGTCTATGAAGACCTAGAGTCCAAACCTTAGAAAGATGCCATTGATGTAGAATTTTAGTCTCTCATGAAGAATAACATGTGTAAACCTATTGATATTCCACTAGGGAAGAAACCTATTGGTTTAAAACGGGTCTTTAATACCAAATACAAAGTATATAAAATTATAAATAAAAACAAATCAAGACTTATAGTAAAGGGTTATGCTAAAAAAAAAGGTATAGAGTACGAGGAAAATTTTGCTCTAATAGCTAAGATAAAGATAATTAGATTGATCTTTACAATGGATACATAGTTTGGTTGTAATGTTCATCAGATGGAAATAAAAAGTGTCTTCTTAAATGGAAATCTGTAGGAAGAGGTCTATATGACTCAACTAGAGGGTTATGTCACACCAGGGTAGGAGCAAAAAGTGTGCAAACTCATAAAATCTCTGTATGGTCTCAAATAACCTCATAGATCTTAGTTTGTAAAAATTGATGAGCATATCATGAAAGATGGATTTTAAAGGAATACTTATGATCCCAATATCTACCTCAAAAATTAAGGAAGGGAGGTTTTTATTATTATTATTTTTATGTCAATTATTTAGTCATCACTGACAACTCAGTGAAGATGATTAATGGAAAAAATAGAAATATTAATAAATCATTTGACATGATAGATCTTGGGATAATACACTATTATATTGGATTATAAGTATGGCAAAAGGGAACCACATATTTCTGTCTCAAATGAAATACACCATGACATTACTTGAGAGGTTTTAGATGATAGATTGCAAACCAATGTCTACACCCATGGAGACAAAACCTTAGTTGTCTTAGTTATATCCATCATCACCAATAGATGTTAATCTTTATCACCAATTTATTGGGATTCTCATCTCCTCACACACACTAAGCTAGATATCAGTTATGTTATCAACTATCTTTCATAGTTCATGAAAGATTCAAAGGTAACCCATTAGAAAGTAGCTAAGAAGGTATTAAGATATTTTTTAGGAATAATAGATTATGGCCTAACATACAAGAAGAATGATAAGTTATTATTAATATGATACATGGGTGTATATCATGTTGGTTTAATTTTTAAAGAAAAAATCAACTTTTAGGTTTGTATTCTTTCTTGGATCTAGTCCAATCTCATGGGGGAGTAAGAAGTAAGAATTTGTTTCTTATTCTTCTACTAAGGTAGAATATTACACCGCAAGAAGAGCTATCTTCAAGGTGATATGGTTATGTTTCATACTATAAGGATTGGGAGTTTCATAAACTCAACCAATAATTCTAAATGATGACAATTAGGGTATTCTTAAACTTGTTCAACATCTAGTGTTTCATGAATGCATGAAGAACATTGAAGTTCAATTCTATTTCATATGTGAACATGTTCAACAACATAATAAATCACTCCAATATTTCCCCACTCAAGATCAGTGTGCATATGTATTCATGAAGTCACTTTCACGTGATAAGTTTGAGGCATTCAAAATTTCTCTTGTACTCTCCAAACTATAATGAATTAAGGGAGAGAATGTTAGAATAAATTAATTCACTATGTTTGTAAATGTAGTTTTTAATCATATAAAACAAACTATGTATAATATAGGTTAGTTATTTGACTAAGTTAAGTCTTTGAATAAATTAGTAGATTATGAATGTAATTAGAATATTTTCTCATCCTATTTTATAGGACTATTATAAGCATATTTAGACTTATAAATTACATCCATGTATTCTTTTTATGAAGCTTAATGAAATATATTGATATTTTGCTTAGATGATTTCTAATTACACCAAAAAACTCCTCCTAAGAATAATAACATGATTCAAATTTTGAAAATGATGTTTTGGTGGGAAACTTTCCAAAGCCAAGAATAATTAACTACAAAACTACCTAATGACGCAATCACCCTCAATGAGTCCTTATAGGACCTATAAAATCAATTTAAGCCAAATGACAATAAAACACACTAAGAGACACTGACTTGGTTGATGACCCTGCATCATACTCCTGGGCAAGAAACACATGGAACTTTAATGAAATATTGCATGATTCTTTTGTGTCTTCCAATTCTTGTATCTTGGATTATCCACTATTAATCCTACTCCTTCATGATTTATCTTCTCCTTTTTCTCTCATGCTTGAATTTATCAAAGACCATTCTCCTTCCTTTCTTATAGTGCTTGTTTACATCATATTTTATCTTATGTCCACCCATTGATTATTCTTTACCTATATCATATGGGCTGTATGTGCCCCAAAAACATTGATTTTATACTTTTACTCTCACTTTCCTCTATTTTCATCTTTATGCTTGAAACAAATACAATGGCAATTTCATGCCCAACTGCTTCATTCTTCTTTACCTATATCATATTGGTTATATGTGCCCCAAAAACATTGATTTTATACTTGTACTCTCACTTTCCTCTATTTTCATCCTTATGCTTGAAACAAATATGATGGTAATTTCATTTCCAACTGGGTATTCATTGTCCCCCACTATGACGTCCTCAACTAATGCAACTTGCATTTCCTCTTTCCTTTTCATCACTTCACCATTTAATACTCTATTCAAGGTTTCCAATTATACCTCTAACTATTCTTGACTCACATATACAAACTGACAATTAGATGACATACCTTCTTCATGTGATTTTATTCCTTTGTACAAGCCTTCAATGAGGCTTTCAAGCTGATCCACTTCATATTTATCATTTCAATTATCTACTTGGATGTCACTATCATCTTGTTTCTCATTCAAACTAATATTATCCTCATAAAGGTACTCTTTATCTTCATCCACTTCCTCACTTAGCTAATTACTCTTCTAAAGCCTTTGCGTATCTTTTTTGAGTTCTTTGTATAGCAATTTTTTTTGCCTTCTTTCATCTCTCATGGCTTACATCTTCTATTTCTTCAATTATAGCCTTATTTTCCACTTGATTGGATTATTTCTCATGACCCATCTACAACATGGGTTTTCATTTTCTCTCACTATCTCTATCATGACTAGCAACTCATCTATTTGTTACCTCACCTCTATCATTTCTTTTTCCATCTCTCTTCTCTTAGTGTCATCCTACACCATCTTCTCTTTATGGTAGCTTACATCACTCATGCCCTATTTTATTTTTAATTTATCTCTCTTCATATTATATAAAATGTCTCTCAATATCTTGGTCTCACCTATACCTATACCTCTTTGACAATCCTCCTCTACTTGCTACCTCATGACCTCTCATTTGGGTCTCTCTCAATCTCTCATGACCTCTCACCTAGGTCTATCTTCTCTCTTCTTATCCTTTTCCTAGGACACCTCTTTATCTCTCTTCAAGCCTAATTTTGAGATTTATATTATGAGCTTTCCAACAACTCTCACTCTTCTCCACAAGTCTCATTGGCTTTAGTGTTACCTACCACACTTAACCTTTCATTCACATCTCAATCACTATCTCATCAACATATCAAAACTCAAATGAAAAAAAAACAATACATGTACCTTGTTTACTAGATAAACCTATTATTTTTGTTCCCATGAACATGATGTTTCTCTAATAGAAAATTATTTCTAGAAACTCTTTTTTATTCTATGCTTAACCCAAACTCTAATACCTGCAAAGCATAATACATGTATTAAACTCTTCAATTTTCTTCATATTTTCAATCCTCAGTCTTGGTTTGACATCATCTTCTTGTATGATCCTATTCTTGGATGCTCTCAACTAAATTATGAACCTTTAAACCTCTCAACTCATCTATTCATTTCCTTTTATTCACCTTCTTACTCTTTTTCTTGTAATCTTATTCATTAACCTATACTAGATTATGGGTCCTTAACCAAATCACTCAATTTATTGAGCTAGGTATTATATAAACAATCTTAAAAATGAATAGTTTATCAATGGTTATACAAACTTACCTTGATTCATTTCAACCCCTCTTACAATCTTGACTAGTTTCATGGCTTCTCAAACCCACAATCTCAATCAACCTCCAGTAGCCTTTTTTTGACACTTTTGGATTGTATAGATAATAAAAACATAACGTTGATAAAATAAAACCATGATTGGACACCATATATCACTTTATACCTCTTCATGAAGTTTTAGGAACTCACTCACTATCTTTTACCCTTTTCTATCCTCTTTATCACTCAAATTAGCCCTTTTTGGCCTAATTACACCTATTTCATAATACAATATGTTTTATTCATACATATGTATTACGTACAACTCTAAATAATTAAAAATATTCTTGGTCATTATCATACCCTTAAAAATATAAAATTTCATCAAATTTCATCAAATAAAATGTCAAATAATCCAATTTTTGTATTTTACCCTAAACTAGGGTTTTCAAGGATCTGTATAGGCCTGAGGCTCCTAAAATGGTTATAAAGGGTCTATGTCACTTTAAAAAAATTAAAATACAACATTAATGTATTCCTAACTATTTTATAACTTTTATAAACTCAAACTCTTCTTCCTTAACCCCTATTCAAGCTCTTTCCATGAATCTTTCAATGTTCTACCTACATAGTTAGCCTATGTAGAATTAAAATGGGGTTTGCAATGTAAATTAACTTACAATATGTCTTAAATGGATCCACCAAGGTTATATTTCATATCAATATCATTATTCAAAAAAAATCCATCCATTCACACTCTCTATCCTTCCACAAACTTGGTTATCAAAGGCACACACACAAGTTTGGTTGACTGGTTATTTTGAACATGGTTCTCAACATGGTTAATTTGAACCTTTAGCCTTTAATAAAGATAAACACAATATATTTAATTAAATACTACAAGTCTCTACATCTTTTTGTCAAATTATATTCCATATTAAAATTCTTGGTAGGATCATGCACTTTATCTTTTATACTCAATATAGTATAAAGACACATTCCTTTAGAACATTCTCCCCTATATCCTTCATTATCAAATGATTCTTAAAAAAGATTAAATTTTATAAACAAATATAATTAATTCACATAAAAATACTCAACATGAAATATAATAGTATATTTATAATCAAAACATGTTAATTTTTATTTATTATTTCACTCTACATAGTTAACACTACCAACATGGTAGAGTACAGAGTCTTTCATTTTATTTACTCCACATCCTATCCCTCCATACCTCTACCTCTTCAAAATACTTATATCTAACTCCTTAACCTAATACCTACTTCTATTCTATTATTCTCATCTCTATTCCAATCCTAAAATTTGCTATATACATGAAAACTACCTTCTTGGGATAACTACCCATATTGACAACTAAATAAACATAGTAGTTACAATCCAACTTCTTGGATTATGCCACATTATTTATTATTTTTATATGACACACATTTATAAAATAATTTAGGGTTCACCCATTACATTTTATTTCCAATTACACCACAAAACTCTTCCTTAGACTAAGAACATGATTCAAATTTTCAAAATGATGTTTTGGTGGGAAACTTTCGAAGCCAAGAACACTCAACTTAAAAACTACCTAATGACTTAATCACACTCAATATGTCCCTATAGGACCTCTAACATAAATTTAATCCAAATGAAAATAAAACATAGTGAGATAGACTGACTTGGTTGATTCCCCTATATCATACTCTAGTTGAAGAAAGAAACAGAACTCTAATGAACTATTACATGCTTCTTTCATGTCTTCCAAGTCTTATATCCTGGATCATCCACTATTACTCTTATTACTTCATTATTCACGTTCTCCTCTTTGATCTAATTCTTTCCTCTATCAAATACCATTCTCCTTCCTTGTTTACACTACTTGTTTGAATCATCTTGTATTTAATGTCTACCCATTCTTTCTTTTTCCTCTATCATATGGGTTGTATATGCTCCAAAACATTGATATTATACCTATACTCTCACTTTAATTTATTTTCATCTTTATACTTTCAATAAATATGATGTAAAATTCAAGCCCAATTGCTTAAATCTGATGTACTATTGTCTTTAAGGCTTCTTTTTGTTGTTCTTTTTCCTCCACTATGATGTCCTCAACTTCTAGAAATTGCATCTAATCTTTCCTTTCCATCACTTCACCATTAAATTCTCTCTCCAAGGCTTCCAATTCTACCTCAAACTATTTTTGACTCACATATATAAACTGATTGTATTCCTTTGTCTAAGCCTTCAATGAAGCTTTCAAAAGGATCCACTTCATCTTTATCATGCCAATTAACTACCTGGATGCCACTATCTTCTTGATTCTCAATCAAACTAATCTTATCCTCCTTAAAGTATTATTTATCTTTTTCTACTTCATCACTTAGATAATTTTTCTCCTAAAACCTTTGCATATATATTTTTAGTTATTTGCATAATAATGTTTTATACCTTCTTTTCTCTACTCATGGCTTTCATATTTTGTTTCTTTAATTTTAACCTTATTTTCCACTTAATTAGTTTCTTTCACATGACCCATCCATAACATGGGATTTCAATTTATCTCACTTACTCTATCATGACCAAAAAATCATCAAATTTTTGCCTTACCTCTATCATCTCTTTCTCCATCTCTCTTCTCTTGGTGTCATCATCCACCGTCTTCTCTTTATGGTATCTTACACCACTAATTCCCTATTTTATATTTAATTTATCTCTCTTCATCTTATATAATATGTCTCTCATTATCTTGGTCTCACCTAGACCTAGACCTATTTGATAATCCTCCTCTACTTGCCACCTCATGACCTCTCACTTCGGTCTCTCTCAATCTTTCATGACCTCTCACCTGGGTCTATCTTCTCTCTTCTTGTCCTTTGCCTAGGACACCTCTTTCTCTCTCTTCAAGATAAATTTTTATCTCACTCTTTTTATCTTTCCAATATCTCTCACTCTTCTTCACAAGCCTCATTGGCTTTACGGATACCTACCACACTTAAGCTTTCATTCATATAACAATCCCTATCTCATCAACATATCAAAAATCAAATGAAAATAAAACAATACATGTGCTTTATTTAATGGATGAAATTATTGTTATTATTTTTATAAACATTTTGCTTCTTTGATACCATATGATCTAGATAAACTCTTTTTCATTCTCTGCTCAACCCAAACTTTGATACTTGCAAAGCATAATACATGCATTAAACTCTTCAAGTTTCTTTATATTGTCAATCCTCAATTTTAGTTTGACATATTATTATGTTATTATATTATTCTTGGATGATCTAAACTTCCTTATGAACCTCTGAATCTCTCAACTCATCCATTCATTTTCTTATATTCACCTTCTTACTCCTTTTCCTACAATCTCATTCATTAGCCTATACTAGCTTATGGGTCTTTGACCAAATAACTTAATTTATTGAACTAGGTATTCTGTATAAAATATTAAACATGAATATTCTCTAAAAAAACCTTCTCTTGAGTCATTTCAACCCCTCTTTTAATAATGACTAGCTTCATGACTTCTTAAACCCACAATCTCACTCAACCTCTAATAGCCTTTTTGGACACTTTTGGATTATACAAATAATAATAAACATACAAAATTGAGAAACTAAAATAATTATTGGACACACTATATCATTTTACATGTTTCCATGAAGTTTCAATAACTCACTCACTATCTTGCACCATTTTCTATCCTCTTTCTCACTCAAATTAGCCCCCTTTGGCTTAATTTTACCCATATTTCATAACACAGTTTGTTATATTCATATGTACAAAAAATATATAACTCTAAGTACTTCATAATATTATTTTTAAGGTTAAAAACCTTTAAAATGTTTTTTTTTAATCAAATTTCATTAGAAAAAAGGTAAGATAATCCACTTTTTGTATTTTACCCTAAACTAGGGGTTTTAAGGCTCTATATAGGCCCAAGAGGCTCCTAAAATGATTTTAAAGGGTTTGTATCAATTTAAAAACATGAAAATACCACATTAAGGTCTATATAATTGGGTTAAAACTTTTTTAAACTCAAAATATTCTTACCTAACCCCTATTCAAGCTTGCTCCATGAATCTATTAATGTTATGCTCACACAGTCAGCCTGTGTAGAATTAAAACAAGGTGTATAATGTACATTCACTTACTATATGTATTTAATAGATCCAAAAATTTATCCTCCATATTAATATAATTATTAAAAATATTTCCATCCATTCACATTCTCTATCCTTCCAAAAAATCAGTTATCAAAGGCACACACACATAGGTTTGGTTGACTAGTTATTGTGAATAGGGTTCTCAACATGGGTAATTTGAACCTTTAGCCTTTACTAAATATATAAATAGTAAATATACTTAAATAATAAAATGTATTTACATCTAGGTATCACATTATAGTGCATATTAACATTCTTGGTAGGGTCTTGAACTTTACCTTTTAGATTCAATATACTATAAAGACACTCTCCTACAGAACATTCTCCCCTTCATCCTTCATTACCAACTGCTACTTCCAAAATATTAAATATTTTCAACACATCCCATGAATTAACATAATAATATTCAACATGAAATACAATAGTATATTTATAATCAAAACATTCTAATTTTTATTGATTCTTTCACTATACATAGTTAACACTACCAACATGGCAATGTACAGAGTCTTTCATTTTATTTATCTACATCATATCCCTCCATACCTCTACCTATTACAAAGTATTATAAATGACTCCATAAACTCCTACCTACTTACATTATATGATTATCACCTCTATTCCAATCCAAAAACTTTTTATATACATGAAAACTACCTTCTTGGGATAACTACCCCTATTGGTAACTAACTAAACATAGTAGTTACATTCTAACTTATTGGTTTATTCCACCTTATTTATGATATATATGTGGTACACATTTATAACTAATTTAGGGTATAATAATTATAATTTATTTCCAATTACACCACAAAATTCCTCTTAATACTAAAAACATGATTCAATTTTTCAAAATGATGTTTTGGCAAGAAACTTTCCCAAGCTAAGAACACTCAACTAAAAAAATACCTAATGACTTAATCACCCTAAATTAGTCCATATATGACCTATAACATAAATTTAATCCAAATTAAAATTAAAAAAACTAAGATATGTTGACTTGGTTATTTACCCTACATCATACTCTTGAGGAAGAAAGAAATATAACTCTAATGAATTATTGTATGCTTCTTCTGCATCTTCCATTTCTTGTCTCTTAGATCATCTAATTTTGTTTTTTATTCTTCATGATTCATCTACTCCTATTTGATCTCATGCTTTCCTCTATCAAATACTATTCTCCTTCCTTACTTGCACTACTTGTTTACATCATCTTGCATCTGATGTCCTCCCATTCTTTCTTGTTTACCTCTATCATACGGGTTGTATATGCCCAAAAACATTTCTATTGTACCTATTCTCTCACTTTCCTATATTTTCATCCTTATGATTGTAACAGATATGATGTAAATTTCATTCCCAACTACTTCTATCTATTGTATTATTGTCTTTAAGGCTTCCTTTTGTTATTCTTTGTCCTCCACTATGAGGTCCTCAAATTTTGAAACTCTCATTTCCTCTTTAGTTTCCAACACTTCACCATTAAATGCTTTATCTAAGGCTGCCAATTCTACCTCTAACTATTCTTGACTAAAATATACAGATTTATAATTACATTTCATACCTTTTTCATGTGATTATACTCCTTTGTCCAAGACTTCAATGAGGCTTTTAAGCTAATCCACTTCATCTTTTTCATGCCAATCATCTACCTAGTTGTCACTATTTTCTTGGTTATCACTCAAATTGATCTTATCCATCTCAAGGTACTATTTATCTTCATCTACTTCCCCAATTAGCTGATTACTCTACCAAATCCTTTGCATCTCTATTTTTATTTGATTTCATAGAAACTTTGTCTACCTTCTTTCCTCTCTCATAGCTTGCATCTTCAATCTCTTCAATTATAGCCTTATTGGCCACTTGATTAGATTATTTCTCATGACCCATCCACAACATGAGATCTCAATTTATCTCACTTGATCTATCATGACCATCAACTCATCTATTTTCCACCTCAACTCTATCATCTCTTTCATCATCTCTATTCTCTTGGTGTCATCCTACACCATCTTCTCTTTGTGGTAGCTTACATTACTCATGACTTATTTTCTCTTTACTTTCTCTATCTTCATCATATATAAGATGTATCTTAATCTCTTGGTCTCACTTGGACCTATACCTCTTTGACAAGCCTCTTCTACATGCCACCTCATGACCTCTCACTTGGGTCTCTCTTAATCTCACATGACCTCTCACCTTGGTCTATCTTCTCTCTTCTTATACTTTTCCTAGGACACCTATTTCTCTATTTTTAATCTCACTTTTGAGCTCACTATTTTGATATTTCAAATAGCTCTCAATATTATTCACAAGCCTCATTGGCTTGTGGCCTACCTACCACACTTAACATTTCATTCACATCTTAATCACTATTTCATCAACATATAAAAACTTAAATGAAAAAAAAAATAATATATGTAACTTGTTTATTGGATGACATTTTTATTCTTCCCATGAACATGATGTATCTTTGATACCAAATGATGCATATAAAATCTTTTTCATTATCTGCTCAACCCAAACTCTGATACCTACAAAGCACAATACATGCATTAAACTCTTCAAGCTTCTTTATATTGTCAATCCTCACTCTTGGTTTGACATCATATTATTTTATGATCATATTATTGGATTCTCTCAACTATTTTATGAGCCTCTAAAGCTCTGAACTCATGCATTCATTTCCTTTTATTCACCTTCTTACTCCTTTTCCTATAATCTCATTCATTAGCCTATACTAGGCTATGGGTCCTTCACAAAATTACTCAATTTATTGAACTAGGTTTTAGATAGACAAAATTCAATATTAATATTCTCTAAATGGCTATAAAAACTTATCTTGACTCATTTCAACCCCTCTTTTAATCTTGACTAGCTTCATGACTTATCAAACCCACAATCTCACTCAACCTCGAGTAGTCTTTTTTAACACTTTTAGATTGTATGAACAATAATAATAAAACATTGAGAAAATAAAACCATTATTAGAAACCCTCTATCACTTTACATCTCTATATGAAGTTTTAGGAACTCATATATTGTCTTGCACCTTTTTATCTCCTCTTTCTCACTCAAATTAGATCCTTTTGGCCTAATTACCCTTGTTTCACAATACATTATGTTATATTCATACATATGGATTCCATACAACTCAAAGTAATTTAAAAACTTATTTTTCATTCTCAAACCCTTCAAACTACAATTTTTTATCAACTTTCATTACATAAAATGTAGGATAATCCACTTTTTGTATTTTACCCTAAACTAAGGTTTTCAAGGCTCTATATAGGCCCGAGGGACTCATAAAATGGTTTTAAAGGGTATTTCTCACTTTTAAAACTTAAAAATACCATATTAACTTTTTGTTACCTATTTTAAAACTTTTATAAACTCAAACTCTTCTTACCTAACTCCTATTCAATTTTTTTCCATGAATCTTTTAATGTTTTGCTTACACAGTCAGCCTATGTAAAATTGAAATAGGATTTTCAATGTACATTCATGTAATAGATGTATTTAATGGCTCCAAAATTTTTATCCTCCATCTCAATATCATTCTTCATAACATTTCCATCCACTCACATTCTCTATCCTTCGACAAACTTGGTTATTAGAGGCACACACACATGTTTGGTTGACTGGTTATTATGAATAGGGTTCTTAAAATGGTTAATTTAAACCTTTAGCCTTTAATTAAGATAAAAAATATATATATGCTTAACTAATACAATGTATCTATGTCTTAGGATCACATTCTAGTGCATATTAACATTCTTGGTAGGGTCTTGAACTTTATCTTTTAGATTCAATATAGTATAAAGACACAGTCCCTAAGAACATTCTCCCCTGCATCCTTCATACCAAATACTCCTTCCTAAAGCTTAAAGGTTGTCAACACATATAATCCATTCACATAATAATATTCAACACAAAATATAATAGTATATTTATAATCAAAACATGCTAATTTTTATTGATTCTTTAACTCTACACAATTAACACTGCCAACATAGCAGAGTATAGAGTTTTTAATTTTATTTACTCCACATCCTATCCATACATACCTCTTCCCCTTTCAAATAATTCTAACTGACTCCCTATCCTCCTAATCACTTCTATTCTATGATTTTAACCTTTATTCTAATTGAAAAACTTGTTATATACATGAAAACTACCTTGTTGGGATAACTACCCCTATTGAAAACTAACTAAACACAGTAGTTACATTTCAACTTCTTGGTTTATGCCACCTTATTTATGATTTTTATGTGGAACACCTATTTAGACTCATTTATGGGATAAACATTACATTTTATTTCAAATTACACTAGAAAACTCCTCCTAATACTAAGAACATGATTCAAATTTACAAAATGATGTTATGGTGGGAAACTTTCCCAAGTGAAGAACACTCAACTACAAAACTACCTAATGACTCAATCACCATAAATGGGTCCCTATAGGACCTATAACATAAATTTAATCCAAATTAAAATAAAAAATACTGAGATATATTGACTTAGTTGATGGCCCTACATCATACCTTTTATTAGAAGGAGAGACAAGTATGACAACTGACCCACTTCCATTCTTACACTCAAAGCCATTAAATAATAAACTCCACACTCCATCATGGTCTTTTATTGTGATAATAATATTTGGTATGATATACCCTTCCTCATGAATATAATAATCCCCAAAATTTCCTCTTTAATTATCTTATATAGATCATAAACATGGTTATCTTCCTCCCATTTATCAAGAAACAAGTCTAATATACCTTCATGTGGTTTAATTGGATCTTGATCATTGGGGTGATCTTCATCTATGATAGTGAAATTTAAATTATAAAAATTATTAATTTAAGCCTCTAAATGGAACCTATAGATAGGCTCAAACCTTATGGTGACGTTTCTCCATACCTAGTCCTAAAGACCATATAAGATCAGTCAAAAGAGAGATAGCCTCCTATCTTGGCAGTGAATTCCCTAGACAAACATAAGGTAAATTAAGGAGGGAGTTAAAATACCATAACATCTTGGGATATAATACAATAAATAAAATAAACTAATAATAGTTTTATATCCTTAAGTACACCAATAGTCTTAGTAGGATACCCATCTAATTGTAAGACCCCTTTAGAATTAGGTTCATACTTTAACACCAACTTATCTAAAGTCTACATAGGCATAATATATGTAATAACCCCACTATCTATCCTATAATTATTTACTATGGAGTCTCTTATGATGATATAAATATATAAAGTGGGGGAACTTGTTTACCTTGGGTGCTTGGGATTCATTATGTTGACTGGTATTAGCTATGACTATACCCACCTTTTCTACCTACTTGTCCAAGATGTAGAGTTTGGATAAATCTTCTTCAAGGAATTATTTTTATCCTAGAATGAGCAAGCTATCCTACATAGGTATTATAACATGGGACTTACTCATATGGTCCACAATGCTAATATGAGATTTGATAGCCTTTGACTGCAACTTAGGAGCAATAGTACCACTTGAAGTCTGAGTGACTTATGAAATGAATGGGATTTTATAATTCTAACCTTTCCCATCTTAAAATTTATGAATTGGTGGAGTATTAGTGGATAAATTTTTTCCACTAAGCTTTTTAGATGATTTAGATGATGGATAACCTATTCTCCTAACCTCTAAATCATCACCCACTACTCTCCTTTTGGACCTTGTATGGGATGTAATAGGACTATCTACCTTGGTTACACCCCCAAGATGATTAGATACACATTATTTAAAATAATGTTTTCTTTATTTTAATTTGATAAAAGTGGTCTCTAATGGTTCCTTTCTCCTACTCATTCCTTATTTATTTGATATTTTATATTGATTCATGAAGGGATTCTCTCCATGTTGCATAGAAGGACCTTATTTATGTTACATAGGAGGTTGACTATCTTGCATTAAAGGGGATTAATTCTACTATATAAATGAGGATTGATAATAATCTCCACTTGGATTGATTATCTCATGTGATTTTCCCCATTGTGTAGACCATTAACCTTCTTGAACATAGTTATTTTGAGTTGGAACTAGTGCTCGAGAAGTAATAGTAAAATTGGGATTGATGTTGTTATAGGGTCTTGCTTGAGTGATATACCCCTGACCTTGTGGATTAGGTTTATATGTGGGCCTATTGAACTGATAAGGCTAATAGGGGGCTTGATAGGGTGTTTGGTAAGGTCTATGAGGTAGAATTTTCTACCTATCCAAGACCACTACCTTGTTACTTTATGCCTTAAACAACCCTTTGATTTTACCAAATTTATTTTCCTAATTGACATCTACTCGATCATGATTAGTTGGTGTTAGTAGGGATAAATGATAGGCATAAGAGGTTGTATCTCTAGGAAAAAATACATGAGGTTTCTTTAAGTAAGCTTGCCTACTTATATTAGATAGTTTTTTTTCCCCTTATTACCATTTTATAGGGATAAAGTAGAGTGTTCGATCTTATGGACTGTATCATGACCACCACATCAGAATTAATGACTCTTAAATAGTATTAAAAGGCATAGTTAGTGGTGGGTTTGACTACTATTAGGATCCTATCCCATGTTTTTTAAACCTATAGTTTAAGTCTACCATAAATTCTTGGGGATCTCTTTTGATTGTGGTGAGTTATTTTACTAGAGATAAGTGGTCACTCTTATCCTCAAAATGTTTGCACAAGTGTTCCCAAAATTCATCCCAAGTGTTGATAGAAGCATGTTTTAAACACCTATACCATTTATGTGATTTTCCCCTCAAATAATTAGCCAATAACCTCATTTTTAAATTTTATTTGGTCATATTTTGAGTTGAGCATAGGTTGGATATGTTTGTAATGTGTTCAATAGGAGTGGTCAAGTTTCCCCTATGAAATATGGGAGGATATTAAGTGTAGCACTAGTTATATCATAAAATTAGTTTAATTTCATGGGGATGTCACCATTTAAGGTCACAAATGTTTTGTTCCTAGGCATAGACATTACAGGTTTGGGCTTTAAACTAGTCATTTATTGAGAAGGGTTAGGAGAATTAAGGGTGTAGGATTAGAATTAGACCTCGGGTAACTCTTTCTCCTAGTAAAGTCCAAATATAACTCAACAAACTTAGCTTCTTTACCTTTTGATGAAGACCTTGTGACCACTTTTGGCATGAAACTTGACTATAATTATATCACTAGAATTATTGAATATTCTTGATATCATCAAATGTTTCAAGTGTATTCTCCAACTACTTTAATCCTAGTCCCATCAGATGTGTTATAACTATTAACCACCAAACTACACCCTTAGGAGAAGATTTTTTACACATTTCTATGTTTGGAGTAACATGGGATTAGTCCAAGGTTATGGGTGACCTATGGATGGACTAAACCTCTAGTTTTGGGGATATCTCCCTTGGTGCATAAATTGTAGCTCAATTCCTAAAACTACTAACTTGGTGGTGAAAAGAGATATAATGTGATGCATAAAACAAAACCTAAGCTAAGGGGAGGTGATGCAACAATATATTATTATCCACTCTAAATGATCCTTCAATAAATATTTGTGAATACAACAAGGACTAATGACTAAGGCATGTTTTTTAAAAGTTCTTAAGCATTGGTATTTAACATTAAGGATATAATAGATAGTTTTAACTTGAAGGTGATGGATGAGAGGTCTATTCTTAGGCACTACCAACCAAATGCACTTCAAAAACTCACCAAAACTTTGACATATCATATGACCTATAGAGAATAATATCATAAAACTAGGTGAAGATAAGGACCTACAAAGAGGAATAAAAATTCACCACTTATACAAATTGATAAGCACATAACACACTAAGCTAGTAATGAAATCTAAAATAGTCTTTATTGATTCAAAAGGTTTGAAAGATACAGTTTGTGTATATTTTCATCAAACCCATTAGAGGTATAAGTACAATGGCCTTAAATTCTAAATTTATAGAACATCATCAAGAGAGATAATATAATTTCACATGGAGAAGGCATGAAGAGGTCATGAATGACCATAATTGAATTAATGAGTAGTTATAAGTAGCCCCACAACTTCTCTCATGCATTGCCTTGGTGATGTGTGGTATTCAATGAGTGTTTTGGGCATTATATGTCTATTTTTTTCCAAGGTTGACTAAATACATAGGATGAGTACACCAACCATTGTAAATCCCTATGATTTTGATAGTTACAAAGGTAGGAGTATGGTCTAATTAGGCCTCCATGAAGCATTAAGTAACCATCTCTCTTTTACATGTCAATAAGGCTTAATAAAATACTCCATCCTCCATAATGGACATGAAATGTTCCTATCACTTGCATGAGTTAGTTACATGGATTTTATGACCCTAAATTCACTCACTTGGTAGCCCTTTATGCCAATAGGAATCTCCCTTAGTTAACCAAGTGTCTCTTGATTTTAATTATTTAGGTGACCATGACACTTAAATAAAACATTAAGAATAGGTAAGTGATCATGTTTTGTGTCTATAAAATCATATTACACTATGAATTAGGCTTTTCAAACACTACACACCTATAAATTTTGTTCATTTAGGTGACCAAGTAACCTTTCACTAGCATTTATAGCCTGGCCCTTTTGCATAGAACTATAGTTAAATTTACAAGATGAATTAATAGTGGTTTGTGATTTGAAAAGGTGAAATATTATTCAAAATACCATCCCCCATGATCTAAAACTTCTCATATAACTCCACACCTTGAATTCATCATAAAATCTTGCCAAAAAAGTGTTTATGATGGATTCATATAACTATATATTTTGACCAATGCCATGAATAAGAATTCCTCAAAGTGAACTATGAGTTTAAGGTGTATCCCAATGAATTTAGATGTAAATTATTCAATATTTCCTCCATCAGGTCTCCATTAATGTTTTAGGGATGTTTATGGAGGTTTAGACTCTTAATGATTATTCATAGCCCTAATGGCTTAAATTACATAACCAATGGAAAGAGATTTAAGTACATATCCCTCCCAAACTTTCCATAGTAGTTAAGTTCCCCATGGAGATACTCTATATATTATTGAGCACAAGAAGGTGCTCCTCAGGTGACGGTCTTGTATTATGTGAACTTTGAAGGCAGTTTTAGGCCAAAAATGACCGATTCTAGGATTCTTTCTACAAAGTAACACCTCTTGAACATATGAAACTCATTAAAGTTTACTGTCATGATTGTCTAAGGTCCTATTTAACCATAATTATCCTATGACCTCAATCATTAAGTAGTCATGTTTTGAGAAGGGTATTAGCCAACAGGCCTAGTAACAGGGTTTCTATGTTTTTCCTTTAAAATGTAGTTATGAGGGCACTTGGACATTATTGAGGGTATAAAAATCCATATTTTAAAGCCTTTACATCATCTATGCTAGCTTGGTTAAGCTATATATTTATTCTTCATGTACACATAGCCTCCTAACTAAGCACTTAGGCATGTCTTCAAGTGGCCATTAGAGGAGAAGACCTCTTTATGTGATCATTATGTAACCAATTTGACCTATTGATACCTATAACTCTTTATAAACATGTAAAACATGTAGGTTCTTTCCAATTTATTACACACATGATTGGATAATTTCTATCTAGGTTTGATCTGTACATCATATACCCTACACATGTCAACCAATGACTCATATGGATGCTCATGAGACCTATGAGACCATTATGACCATTTACCTATTAAACTACCTCTTTTTAAGGTAATTAAGGTCAAAAAGTCCTTCGTTAGTTCTTTATTAGGGTTTATGAAGGGTTTTAGTGGCCTACCATCTTAATTATGGTTCATAGAGTACATGCCCTTAACCCAAAAATTATTACCGTGGATGTTGATCCCATAGACCCATTGAAAACTCTTAAATATATCCTAGTCCCATGCACATTTTATGGTGAGTAATAAGTGAAATTTAAAAGTCCTTGATTATTTTCTATGCATTATATATGGGTTAAAGTGTTATGGATTGTTCATAGAGTTGATCTATTGAATGCAACTATTGTCTCCATGGATAGTAAGCGTATAGGGATCCCCTAATCCCCATAATATCATTGGGTCTAAGTAATAATGCCATGTGAGATATGAGCATTGGATTTGGTATTTCAAGATGGTAGATTAGGGTAGTAGAACTTGAGAGGGGTGATAGGACCAAAATAACCACTTATCTACCTTGAGTTACCTACAAGACCTTCTTCATGACCTGTATCATCACTATAAAAACCTTCCTTCCCTTATGCCTAATATGGGGGGCTTTATTCTATCACCAAGATAGAGGTGGGGTGTTGATAGTTTAAGGAGGGCTTTAGGCCTTATAGGCTTAGATAAAGTTTCAAGAGCTTGAATCAACTGTATGTATATTTTTGGATTCAATTTCATCATAACACCCTTTCTCATATAACTTCCACCTTTTGCACTTGTCTTTAGCTGCCCAAAACACCATCTCTACTCCTCTCTCTTATAGGCCTACCATGACAATTGCTACCATGCCCATTTTGAGTGTTTGAATTAATTAATGCTAGAGGCCTAGGTAGGAAATGTGTCTTATCTTATTAATAGTTGGTATAATTATGGGGATCATGTAGGGTGTATCCAAGATCTAACCACATTTTTAAAATTGAGTTTCCTCTCAATCCTACTCTTAAGACTCCCCTATAGTCATGAACTAAAGTCTATGTCTCATGAGCATCCACCTATACTAGGCAGTAGCTTGGATTGATCATACCCTTAATAACCTTGAGAAGGATCAATTACATCATTATCCTAGGGCTACCCTTTATATGTTTTTTTGGCATTGCCATTGACATCAGTTAAGCACCCCAACTAGTTAGGTAGACTTAGCTCATTGTATATGCCTGATTCAACTTATTTTGTTTATCTTTTATAACTTACTTTTCCTTAAATAACATGATATATATGATATACATCTCTATCTAATATCTCTATTTAATGTGCTTATAACAGTTCACATTCAATTTTGAAGGCAAACTACCTATAGTCTGCAGGTGGTGGTCTAGGTGTGTTGACTATCAAGGGATTTTTAAATAAGGTCATGAGAAAAAGGTGGTCTTACATATCAAGTTTGATAACTATTATATTAAAATATTTCACCCTTAATTATTTTTTTAAAACCTCTCTACATTTGGATAACATGGGATTACCTCTAAGCTTGTGGACTGCTTATAATAGAGGTAAACCTCTAGGTTAAAGGTCGAGATCCCTAGATTTATCTTTTATGTTGACACTACTCTAGTATAATCACTATTAGGGGTGAAAATAGAAGGATACATAAAATAAACCTATGATAATGATGTGATACACAAAATATAAGTCTACACAACACACTTGCATATGTATTAAGAAAGAAGACTATTAAAATTTACTTTAACTCATTATCCTTATAGCATAAGTATTTCTCATAGAGGTAGATTTTTATGCATATCTATATGTGGGTTAAAATAAGGCCTAATAATAGACACTAATATTCTCTCTCAAACTATAACACAAACTTATCAAACACATACACTTTATGAGACCTACTAACAGAGATATCACTCACACAAAACATGCAAGAGCAAAATGGAAGAAAGGAGAAGACATTTACCACTTGTCAATCACATTAAAAAATTAAAAAAATTAGGTAAGATATTTTATAGATAAAATAAACTTCATAATATTATTTAAATGTAAAATAATGTGACAAACTAGTAGGGTTTTGCCATACTAGGTGTATACCACCTATAAATTCCAAAATGACTTGTATATATAGAGTATAAGAGATGAGAGAGAAGAAGAGAAGTGGAAGGGTAACAAGGCGAAGTGTAAAAATATGATAAAAAATTAAAATACAAGGGAATGAAGTGAAAAATAGGCTAAGAAGTTTTCATGGACAAATGCCCACCTTTAGTTCATCATTCTACCTCAAGTTGGCATAGAGACTCTTCATGTCTTTTTTGAAATGGTATTGATGATGAGGAGTTAACTTGATTGTTAAAACTACCATATTAAGTTTTTTACACATTTTGTCTTTCTTATGAAGTTTTAAATAAGGTATGATAGTCATATATGCCTCTCCAACTAATAGTTTCTCTTGTACCACTTATCTTTCATTGTTTGAAGTCACTCACTAGCCCTTCTAGGCTTGTCTTCACACTTTTCACTTGAGTGACCTAAAATTGTTAAATAAGATGAATTTTAGAGTTTTTATGACATATTTTCAAATCCTCTTTTTCCTCTAGTCTATAAAATAAACTAAAAAATATTTAATGACACTCTTCTCACCATCACACCTAGGTAGTTGCTTTGCCTTCTCATTATATATCCAAGCTTACCTATTTCAAATAGATTAGTATAGGTAGTTTCATGATTAAATGTGATTATAATTGAGTATGGATATTTTTAATAATTATATATAATTTATACAATGATATTAATTCATCAATCCCCTTCTGTACCTATGAAACACATCCAATCTTGTAGAAGAACCTTAATTGGGTCTATTCATACAAGTGATAATATGGATAAATTGGGTGGAAAGGATCATGGGAGAGTTATAAAAATGTATAAATAACCTTCCTAAACAAATTATCCTTTTTTTATGCATATCCAATGTTCTTTTCTCCATCGAGTTCAAGTAAGGATTTTAGGAGGGTTTTGAGTGTCTTAGTTTCTTAACATTGATTCATAATATCCAAACATTGAACCTACAAAAACTTCCACAAAAATAAATATAAGGACCCAATTAAACTATTCCAAACTCCTTTAGGAACCATGCATAATTTTTTTATAAATGTGTGAAAAACAAAGTAGCCTTCAAGCTCCTTCTATCCATTCTATGTAGGTTTGAGACATTTTTAAGCCAAATTAGCCACTTATGTGTTGTTCCCTAAAAATGAATGATTCCAATTGGTCCTATATTATCTCATAAATGTTTTAATTTTATTTTTATAATTCATAATATCATATGAATAAATTTTGAGGATATGAGGGTTCATGCTCAGTTTTAGGCCTAATAGGCCTAGATTGTGTTTCTTGAGTAGTTGACCACTTATAGGTTTCCAATTACTATAGGTGTTTATAAATGATTTTTAAAATTTATTAAATATATATACATCATCCCATTATCATTAAAATACTCCTCATTTATCATTTCAACACACATATATTGAGTCTACATACTATATTGCTACTGGAGTTCCTCATGTCTATGACAAAACAAAGAGCATATCCCCTACTTATCTGACCAAGTTAATACCATGGATGGATTTAATGACTCATGAGGAAACTTTGAAACAATTTTCAATTATTTTCCATTCTCTTAGAAATATCAAACATTAAATTTCATAAGACTCACTTCTATGACAGTGATTGTAGGTAGGGTTAAAATTGACTATAGGTCCTATTTGATCAACTTTT
This sequence comes from Torreya grandis, assembly GCA_037957365.1. NCBI lineage: Eukaryota > Viridiplantae > Streptophyta > Pinopsida > Cupressales > Taxaceae > Torreya > Torreya grandis. Next base: position 4,747,017 of record JARHVA010000490.1, read on the forward strand.
ACCATTTTTCCATCTATCTAAGAGTCATATAGTAATGGTGTCACTATGAAATCAATATAAAATTTATCATATTAAATATATACCTCTATCAAAAAACTTTCATCTTTTGTTGCTCAGGTTGGTCCATTATATGTACTGACTATGTCACATGTAAGTGGTAATTAGGGAAGAATTGGAAAGATTCCTATAGGTGTCACTATATCTGAGCATTATGTTTCATCCCTATATTTAATTATGAGGTACATATGATTATTCCACACATGGTTTAACTTGATCCATGTCTTGTAACTGTGAATCCCTTTTAATCATCAACACACTAGGTGCCATTTGCAAATTATAGAGTTCCAGATTCAATTGCATAAGTTTGACTAAGATGAGATCACAATAAATAATTATATTTCTTAACAAGTAAAATATTATCATGTTAAAGTGATACTATTATTCCTATGATACAATAAGGAATAAATTAGTCCATCTCAAACTTCATCAACTTCTACCAACAAAGGACATTTTATGAGGCAAGATTCTCTTTCAAAGAGATTAAGATAAACTCTCCCTTTAAATAATTTTCTCAACTTTTCACCTTTGTATGTTTATTTAGGGAATATTTATTGTATTTTATGAACCTTTTATGATTTTATAAACTCATTCAAGTCATGATATTGAATATAACCTATATCTTGGGTTTTGAATAACTTCTACATTCTTCGTACATGCCTACAGTTGACTATAGGTGATTGTGTATATTAGAGCTCTGTTCAGTATTTGATCATTATATTTATAAACATATCTCAATAAATCTAAAATTACCTTAATTCAAACCTTATATGGACAAAATATCTTCCCTATTTTGAGGGGAGAAACATAGATGCATTACCTTTGATATGAAAAGACTAACAAAGAATAAAACACTACAACTGTGAAAACATGTTCTGCAGAACATTGTAGTATTCACTCCTTAGCATAATGAGAGTAATATTTATTATATTACATGATAATTTGTGAAAAAAAATCTGAAAATAACATGAATATGAATAAAATTCTCTACCAAAACACACATACCACTTAAAAACATCAAACCCATGCAAATAAATGAGAAAACTAAAGGTGCTAGGAATATGAAGGCAAATTAGAGGTACTAAAAATATTAGTGATTATTAATGAAGAACAATACAAAAATATTGGAATTATGACCAAGGAATGAGAGATTAAAATGACTAATTTCATCCATTAAGTGTATTTAACTTAACTTTTCCCCTCATGTTTGTATCAACTATAAATCAGTTGACCTACCAAAGGGAGTGATGAGAGATTTAAACTATTTTTCACCATTTTTGGAGTTGTAAAGGCTACCTAAGAATGGAAATGAATTTTTGGGATCTAAAGGGATTCTACCAAAGTTTTCACACATGTTATAACTATCTTTTAGTCCATACAATAACTAAAACTCCTCTTTTTCAATTGATCTTCTTGCTTTTACCATTGAACCTATCCCATGTCATTTTAAAATAGTTTTGTGATAGTCATCTAACACATGGGATGCTATACAAACATTAAAATAGTTTTCCTTTGTGGATAATTATACAAATTCATTAAAATGACCCAAAAAGACAAAATTATATAAGATAAACTTAAAAAATGTGACTAAGATTGAGACATATTTTATGACCTTCATAATGTCACTAGACCATATAGACCATGTTCAAACCTAAGAGACCTTATGAAAAATTTGAATATCTAGGAGATTGACCTAATTATACCTAGGCTTAAAATTATTCAACAATAACATCAATTTCCTTCTCTTGAATCCCAATCTTCTTAAGGTGATCATCTATGTAACATAGGAATCTTTCTTATAACTTATAGACTCAATTTCACAATAGTTTTGGGAAAATCTTTGGATACTATGCCTGAGCATCATTTTCTAAACTTGGTCATAACTTTTTCAATAGTATCCACACTTTATTATCCCTTATCTCATATTACCAATGTTTCTTCATTGTATTATCTAACATTTGGCCTTGATTTCATGCCTTAAGCTTGGGTATACAGGTTCAAACCTATAGGTGGTAGTCATAGGGTCCTATGGAGTTTTAATTTTGAAAACAAAGGCCTCCTAAAAAGTGAAATGACACTATGAAACTATTACATAGTAAATTCCCTTTGAGAGGTGCCATATAGACTATTGAAACTTGATCAAGATCACCTATGAGGACCCTAGACACATATGTTCATATACTCAATAAGGAAAGACATTTGGAGTTAGTTAATTAGACACATAAAGGGAGAAAATAAAACCTAAGATTCCATGAATACCATAAACTCTTCTATTGAACCTTTAAATTTACTCATGAAAGCATTGAAAGGTTAGTTCATAGTTTCCTAGCCTTAAGAGGCATAACAATGCATGTTATTTCTAAAATAAGTACTCTTCCACTTGAATATAAAACCTATGTTTCCTATATGGTGCTTTTATGATCTTCAATATCCATCACCATGAAACACTTAGTTCATATTTGTACTGAAGGTTAACTACATTGATAGTCTCATTTAAAGGTAAGATATTAGGAGAGTTGAAGGTCCATTAGTGATGAAGTACACCATAAATTATGAGAAAACTTGAATGGGACTCTTAAGAATATATCATCATAATTATTATACTATCTTTGACACATAATATGCATTAAAGGATCCTAAAATTCCAAGACTACTATATGCAACCTGCAAGTGTGACCATATGAAGATTTTATTACTCCCAAAATCCCACACATGCCAATTTGTGGTATGAGGTGAATTATTAGGACCTTGAAGTATTTTTTAATACATACACAATCACCATTTTATTCACATAGGTCAGAAAGGCATTGGAATCATTCTAATATTGACCCTATGTGGATGCAAAAGACTAGTTTGATTACCTTAAGTTTTTAACCACTATTCATAAATCATGGGTCATCATTATAAAAACTATTTCCAAGGATCATATGACCATTATATCCCCTTCCTTTGGCTAAGAGATAAGGTCACCATCTTCCCTCTCTTATCCATACTAAACAAGAACCTGAGAGGCTATGTAAGGATGCCAAGGAGGATGATGGAAAGGAGGGTTCAATTTTTGACCTTTTTAACTTGAAAATCATGGATTCTCTCATATGATATTTAGACTGAGCTCCCTCCATATATCCTTTACCTTTTTTAACCATGACCATAATATATGGATCCGTACTTGCTTGAAAACACTTGCAAAACATTATGTTCTCGCATCTTATCAACTTTTTAGATATTTAAACTTTATTGGTGGGAAAGAGGAGGGAAATGAGGTGTAAAAATACATTAAAAATATGGAGTATGGGTGGAGAGAAAATTAAAATCCATTCTTCCCCATGTGTGGGCCCATTTAGTGGAAAATAAAAGCATTTGACTTATAAAAGGGTATCCTTTTGCATATAAAACTATTATATTATGGGATTATGGTGATAATGAAGACATTTGAAAGCATACATATGGTCTTGGAGGTGTTTTGGGGCTAAAATAACATCATTCCATGGTTAGACACCCCTTTTGAAGGCAATGTATATGATCTCAAGTGAAAATTCAGATAGAACTTACCTTAATAACTATTAAAAGACCTTAAAACATGCTAAGGACCTAAACAAGGTTACCACATTCTCCTTATAATATCCTTAAACCTCTAATCTTACCATACCTTTCATGATCTCAACATAATTAAATGTATTCATAACATGCCATGAGTTGCAACATTTGGGTCACCTTAAATAGTAATGATTTTAGAACATTAGGATCACCTCAAGACCTATTATGGACCCTTATACATAACCAGACAAAGAGATCACCTAAAATAAAATCAAAAGGGGGGTAAAAGACAACAACCATAACATATCTTGACATAACACTTCACTTGAGCATGTTGCCTTGACATGATGACTAGTGATCCCATTTTTAAATTACCCTTACACTTATAGAGATATAAAAGAGTGATCAAGGTGATATTAGGTATTCATGTCATAAGTTGACCCATTTATCAACCCAAGAGTAGAAAGGAGTCAATAGTAACAACTCCCAAGACTCCATCTTGCATTTTTTCTCTCATTAGGCCTCTTTTCTTTGTAGCCTTAAAATCATGTAAACATCCTATAAGATAGTGTATATATGATCATGGGAAAATAAAGATATATTTAAGGACTCATTATGGATTTAAAACTCCATGCCAACTTTTAGGTCCTTAGAGTGAGTGTAATTGCCTTTTTTCAGTTTTTCTTTTCACCCAATTAGGCCTCAACTAGACCTCCTTGCCTAAAAGACTAATTTTATAATCCATATATCTCCCACACATGTGAAACAACCAAAAATCATGTGATTCACTTTACCTATCCTATCACCAAACTCCATGACAAATTTGATGTCTTGAGACCTTATGAAAGTGTGATAACTATGAAATGGTCTCAAAACCCAGTCTCTTTTAAGTCTATTAAAGGTTGACTTAAAAATTGAGGTTTGTTTGATCACTTATATGATGTCATATATGGATGTTTAGGATTTAATAGGTTTAACACATCCCAAATTACCCCTTTTAATATTTTTCAAGTATGCATCTATCCAAAACCTTGAAAAACACCTAAAATCCTTACAAAATAGGGTTTTTAATTATGTCCATATAGTTATAAGTATATAAACAGTACATGGTTGGAACCTAATTGGAATGAATAAATTTTTTTAGGAGGTTTTGAAATCAAATTAGGCAATTTAATGCAATTTAGAGGATCATCTCTCTCAACTAGTCATTACTAGGGTTTTAGGAGGGTTTAGATTGGTTTTGGTTCTTAATGATTATTCATAAACCCTATGCCCTCAACCTTAAACCAATGCAACAATTTTCAAGTTCACAACCCTTCTCAACTTTCCCTAGGTTATCAAGTTCCCATGAATAATTTCCATATAAATACAAGTGAAATAATTTGGTCTTCAGATTGAAAATAGGCCATTCAAGAGGGGTTATTTTTATTAGTCTTTGTTCATGCATAATAGGGGCCCAATCTAACAATTGATTCCAGAATATTAAATTGTGATAACCACTTTATCATCCCTAAAGAATACTTAGACCCATGTATATTTTAAATGTCTCAATAAGTGAGTGAAATTAGGTCGTGAATTGTGTTCCTTCATTAGAGGAGATCGAGGTGGTCTCAAAGGTCTAAATTGAATTTTTAATATAAGATTATAATTTTTAATGGTGTTTTAGGTTTTTTTAATTTATATATGAACTTATCATAGTATTCAAACACTCACTTTACTCCCAACCAACCACCTTTCTCATGGCTACTCATATGGTCTGTCTATATAGTCTTAGGCTCTACATGCATAGAAAGGGCTTATCATCATTCCATCCTTTATTATTGGGTATGAGGATATAAATGAAATTATAATTTCATTATGAAAAAAATTTAAAATTATTTACCTCTCCTCATAACTCCTTTATTCACTCTAAATAATCAACCTTCACTTGGTAATATAAGCACACATGTAGCTTTTAATGATTGTGTATGGAGGTTTGATGTAAATCTTGTTTTGGTCATATTTTCCCTAACCTCTCTTTAATTTCATTTAGTACTTTGACCTGAGATAGTTTCATTACTTTTACATTATCTCACCCAAACTCACCCCTTATTGACTATAGCTAGCCTTGTCTTCTCAAGTTTTGAAAATGTCATATCTTGCTTAGCAAACTTGTAAATGCTCATTTATGTATATGAATTCATTTTTAGGTCAAGGTATTCAATAGAAAATAATAATAAAAATCAATATTTTTTGAGATTTTGAGATTTTGTAACTCTTTTTTGGCACTCTCAATATTTCATGATTTCATAAACATACAGTCTTATTCTTACACCTCTCTAGGCTTGGTTGTAGTTAGTTATTAGAAAAGAGTCTAAACATGAGGTCTTGAAATTTGGATTTTTACACTCCATGATGACACCTTATCAGTATCAAAACTTCATTGAAATTTATTTTTCACTTTATTACAATGTTCATTGACCTTTTCATAGCATTTACAACTTTGCCTTCTTATCTCCATACATAGACCTGTGTATGAGTGCCTAAAGCTTATAGACTCAATCATCTTATCCTTAATTTGACTCTAAAAATTTTAGGTGTCTTCAATATTTTGTATCTCATATCACATTTATACTAATTCATGTTCTTGTTACACACTATTCTTGGCATGAGATGCCTTATTTCTAAAAACAGGACCTATAGGTCTATAACCTATAGGTCTCTTCTCTTACTTGTATAGGTTGTTGATAATAACCAATTTATTGAGTCTTGAATCTTGGAAATTTTGTTAATTATTTTCCAATTACCTATCACCTTCTCAAAAATCCTATGAACTTCTAAATAAACATTATATCATCTCAAAATTTGATCATTTGTATGTATATGCATGTGCATACATTGATATTATATGCAAAGTTTGTGCATAGAGGCTAAGGTCTCATCATTAATTCATGATTATTAATGATAAAATAGGGGTTTTCAAGGTCACATGGGTATTTATAATTATATATCTACATGGCTTGGAAACCTCAACATGAAACCTTAGACCTCATAAATATTCATCTACAAGTCTGTAGAAACTTGTGGGTGAATGAACTTGTCTCAATATTTATTGGAGAGTGCAGTAAGTACCATTACCATTACCTTGAGATTTAAAATATGTTCAATAGTTTTTTACACATATGATATCATGGATATTTCATTGCTACTTGGGCCAAACTTGGTATTCAATCTTGTAGAAGACTATTTATGCACAACCCATAATTTCCAAAGAGAAAGACACCTAAAGACTATATAAAAGGATGATATTTAAAGGTACAGGCACATAAATCTTATGAAAATTAGAGATCCTTCATTAAATATGAGTCATTTATAACTTCTAAAAGTGACAACATCACAAACCAACCAAAAAAGCTTGTGGCTAGAATCATACACACCATACACTTGAGACACTTTTCTCTCTGATGGAGGCACTTCATGAAGTTTATTTGGTTTATGAAACAAAAATTTTAATTATTTATTTATCCTTTATAAACATCCCAAAAAACCACTCTCCTCCATTAAATTTTGTAGTGAAGAAATAAGAGCAAAACTAGACCCTACCTGAATGAACAAGACATAGTGACCTCCTATCACTCTTAAAAATTGTTAATAAAGGAGGGGGAATGAATGCACAAACCAATTACATTAAATTGAATCTTAATAATAGCCTTACCATTGACCAAAATTTTAGTATCCAACTTTCTCTCTCTTGGTTGTACCATGCATTTAAATTTTTCCTTTCTAAGCTTATGAAGGTAGCAATAGAGAAGAGAGATTTATTTGAAATTTTAGGACCTAAAACTTTATCCAAATATTTAATATGACTTATATAATCCAAAAAAACACCATGAAAATATTTTCACCTAAAAACTAATCTCCTAAGCTGTATAAGTGCATGTATGTGCCTAAAAAGGAGTATTTTTCTCATTTTAGGCATTGAACTACAAGTTTTTAAGGATCCAACCATTCTATGACCATTTTATGAAATAAATTAATTTATTAAGCTTATTTAAATGGTTTTAATATGGTATTGTTACATGAAACTCCTCTAAATTATCCAAAAAGGTGACTAAAATGAATTTACGGTGCATATCAATAAAAGAAAAGGTTAATACATGATAATATATCTTTCTAGACACATTAAAAACCTTTTATAATGAATCAATACCATGTCATGACCTTGGACACACTTGAAAACACCATCACTCATAAATGACCCCTAGGACTATACAAGTACATATGAGATCAAACCTCAAACAAAGCTATTTAAAGATAAATAGGACTACATGAAGACCATATAAGACCATTACAAGACATTACAAGACCATATACAAGTTTTAATATCCCTATGAAAATTTTCAACCTAAAGGGGTTGACCATTTTGACTTGGGAGTCAAAATTGGTCAATAATGACCTAAAACCAATAAAAAATGCCATAACCAACTAGAATTATCCAACAAAGAAAATAAAAACAATAAATTTCCCCAAATATTCACCAAAAATCAGCCCATAAATAGTAAAGAGCTTGTAAGGAATGAAATAGGAACCCAAAAACATTTAAAACCCCCAAGCAGGGTAAAACCAATAGAAACAAACCAATAAAACAACAATAATAATGAAAAATAAGCACAAACCCTTGGGCTCACTCCATAAGCCCACCAAAAAAATTGAAAATTAAAATTTAGATTCATATATATCCTTTTTTCAAATAAGGGGGGAATGCATCTAATGATGCCCATGTTTTGAAAGCTTGTAACACACCTAAGTCTGCTATAAGGTCTACACACACATTTACCTCCCTATAAACATGTTGTATCAAAATAGATTAGAAATTAGATAAAAGGATATTAAAATCCATAATTTAATTTTTAATAATCCATGAAGGTAGGGATGTCCCTAATAGGCAATTAATGATGTTTAAAGAGTCACCCTTCATAACTAGATTCTGAATCCATTGCTTAATTATCACCTATATTCCCCACATGGATGTTTTGGCCTCAACCACATGGTAGGTTTGAACACCCATTTATTATATGAAGTTTTACACCATGGATCCAATACTATCTCTAATAAAACCTCTACCTTCATCTATCGTGGGATTTCCCTTTGATGAATTATTGAAGTTGATCTTAAACCAACCCTCTAAGGGAAAAGTCCACTTAACTAATCTTCTATCAAAATTGACAGTGGATTTTTCATGAGATTTAAGAATTAGAAGATTCAAAAGGGAAAGGGTAAGAAGAACCCCCTCATAAAAATCTCTAGTATTTTTGGGCAAGAACACTTCCCAATTTTCATTTATATCCCCCATGATTCTTGACTTAGCTAACTTCATGCTACCATACTTGTACCTAAAAATGTGATCATTTCTCTTTCTAAATGCACCCCAAGATGTGAGGAAGCATGAGTCCCCATAAAAACTATATAACTAACTATTTAAATCATAAATTCCACTACATAATAACATCCTAAATAGAATTAGGGATAACCTAGGCCAAATTGAACTTTTAACTAATTAGATTTTTCCCACTTGAGTTGATAGACTACCTTTTAATTGAGAGACTTTATTTTGAACAATATCCAAGAGCATGTTCCAATTATCTAACTCTAGTATTCCACTAAACATAGGCATGCCTAAATAAATTATAGGAAATGTCTAAATTTGGCATTAAAGGATCCTAGAAATATTTATTTTTAATTTGGCATGGGTGTGTAAAAATAAAGTGAAAGTTTTGAAATTTCACACATTATCCAATAACCTTATCATATTATTATAGACATATTGAATGGCCTTGACCTCTCCCACAAAAGATCCACCCAATAGTAAAGTTTCATCCATGAATTATTGGTGAGTAATCAATTCCATCTAGGGAGTTATTTAAAGACCTTTAAGCACCCATCCCTTCTAGATTTTGCTAGTTTCCTTCCAATAGATTTTACTAGATTAATTAAAATATATAGAGAGGGGATCACCTTGTATAATACCCATCTCAACATAAAATACAAATTTTGGGGAGACATTCACCATACTAAAAAAAATAGGGCATGGAAATATTGTCATGGATCAAGCTCCTAAAATTTAGATTAAATCTGACCTTCTCCAAAATTTTGTCAAATAATTGCCAAAAGACTTTGTATACACATAATATTTTTAGAATCTATAAATTATTGATGTTTTCTCTACTATAGGAACTTGTTGAGTCCCACTCTCTTTTAGTGCATGCCTTAAAGAGTGTACCAAGAAAGGGGTGGGTAGACCATTGGTACTTTGTAGGTTTGTTGTCCCATATACCGCCATTTGTTATCTACATAACCATATCCTAAACACTTCCCTAACCCTTGTATCCTCTCTTTCATTCTCCTCCAAGATTTGACCACCTTCATTATCCATTTCCTAAGGCTAAAACCCTTTCTTATAGTTTAGATTACACCATCATACCCATTAACCTTGTACTCAAATTGATTCATATATGTTTAGGGTCTAGGTCGGCACCTAACTAACCTAGACCAAGACCTAATTTATATTTATCAATAATGACGTAGAGTCGATTGGGTCAACCCTATTGGCTAAAATTTAATAAATTTTTAGGGTTAGATTAAACTCTATATACACATTAATTTCACCATTTCTAAGAGATATAAGAGAGTTAATTATTCACTTGCACTTATTTACAATATGTTCTTCTACCATTTTACTTGAGGAGTCATAGCTTAGGGTTTATACTTAGAGAAGGATATTTTGAAAACGTCTTGTATGCTTTAACCTTTCTTAGTGATGATTACAGAACAAAAAAACTTTTTGAAAATCACCTTTATCCAAGGTAGATATTGAGTCTTGATGAGTTTATCTTCAAGGTAAGTATATCTATCTTTGCTCCTCTATTTTAGTAGATAGAATTAAAATAAGTAATGGATATTGAATATATTACTCTCTCCATGTATTAGGGTCTTAGTTATACATAGACTAATTAGGATTATATTATTCATGTTTATTTTTATGTTTACTAACCCCAAATTTATGCCACAAGGTTTGGTGAGCACTAGATTAGATTTTACTTTATTTGTAATTTACTTTGTGAATATTAAAATATAGGATCTAGCTAGGGTTATTACATGGTGTTACTTAACTAGAGCCTTTAAAACCCTTTATAGTGATGTTATTAAGGTAAGATATCCCTTTTTTAGGTTTAGAAATTCCATCTTAGTCATGAACCTGAATATCTAATGTATCAACAATCAGAATTGTAAGTAAGATTTATCTTCTCTGAGCTAGGATTAATTAATAAATTAGTTGCATTTCCCTTTACATACATTATAGTGAACCCGATGTGAATCAAACCCTTGTAGTTTTTATTTCATGCATTTATCATGTCATCATATTATGTTTTTCTATTTTTATATTAGTGGATTGAATCAGTTGGTAAAATTTTAACATTATGTGTGCATGTTTAACACAAGTCACTCTAAAATGATTTTATTTTATCTATGAAGGTATTCTCAAAATATAGGTTATTGGATGGATCAATTTAACACATTATTATTTTTCAGATCTAGATTCACATGCATAGTCAAACCAATTAAATCTATTCACAATCATCTCCTTTCAGCTTATAGGTCTACAAACATATTCAAGCTAGTTGACTTTGTTCACAACTTCTTTTTCAATGCATAGGTTTTAAAAACTTTGAACCAGTTGACTCTATTAGTAAATTTTTTATTCAACATTTTGAACATCACAACATAAAATTTTTAAACTTAAACACATTCAAATATCATCAAGGTTCATTATTTTTCTCTTTATCATTTCAAATTTACATTTTTAGTACTGTTTTTCACATGTGTAAAGTCTACAAAATTATATCCCTACAGCCAGCTAGGTTGACCTATCCAACACAATTTTTTCACCTATTTTCTATTTTGAAGACATAATCAACCTATTTTACTATGTTCTTCTAGATCTTGATTTTATAGAATAGTATATACCCAGTCAAATGTTTTCTACACTGCTTACATAAAGTGTCACTTGAGCCAACTCTATACTCTTCTCAATTAAATAATTAACCTATTATACTAGTATTTAATTCAAATTTATTTTTAGTTGCTTTCATGTTTATAGTAACAAACATAGATTAAATAGGTGGGTTTTTTATTTATTGATTTAGTAACACTATTTTTTTTCTTTTGTAGATGCTACCAAATGACTTTACATTTAAAAATCATTAAACATCTATGTTCCCAAGGTTTACCTACTTATCTTTTATCACCAAACAAGAAGTTGACTTAGTTTTCTAGCTAAGTATAAATATGTGGTTTATGGTATAAATTGGAAAATAATTTAACACCCTTATCATTATGGGATTATGAATTGAGGGATTAGGACCCAATACCAAGCTAGTAACATCACCAATATAAATCCCTTTCAACCCAAACATCTTGAAATCATCCTTAGATTACATTCTAGTTCCTCATTACAACCAACTTCCCATCATGTTAAAATTAAACTTCATTATAACTTAATAACACTTAGGATGACCAAATAATTAGAATTTACTTTCAAGTTATTGCTTACTCTTTGATCATTGTATGTTATATTTTAAAACTTTCATTACCTACCATTGGTGCAAGGTTTGTGCTATGTGTTCCAATTGGATTAAGTCACATTGATCCAATTACTTGTGTGATTAATTTAATTTAATTAGATTCTATTTTACAAAACCCTTTTTATTATAGAACACTATCATTCATTTTGGTATAATCTATTATAGACTATTTATCCTATCTACCTATAATACACAATTGATCTTCCCAATTGTGTATTCTTATCTTCCTATTTATTCCCTTGTCTAAGTAGTACATACTTGACCTATCTGACTATGTATTCTTATCTCTTGTCATGTTATCTATTCATCAATACACTATTAACCCATATGACAATGTATACTCTTTAGTTAGTTTCAATTTTGTCCATTCTAGCACATGGTTGACCAGCTCGACTATGTCCTCTTATTTTCATATTTTATGAATTTTATTCATAGACTCTATTGACCCAATCCACTCTATACCTTTTGATCATCACTATTCTATGTCTAGATAACTCTATCCCTATATTTAATTCTTGTTTCCTAATCTCAAGTTTTTTCTTCAAGCATCATGTAATCCCCTATAAAAATATTTTTGGATAACTTGAATCCATTTAGACACTATATGTGGTGTTATTTTCTTCCTATATTTACTTCTTAAGATAATCCTCACTCTTGGATTACCACTTCTCCTCCCTCATCTTTCAATTTCAACATGGTTCAAATCACTCCAACATATGAGATTGGTGGATCAGATCCTTTTCATACCTATCAAGATAATTCCCATTTTTAAACATCTCACCATAATGTGGTGGAAATTGACACAATTCTATCTAATAACCCCATAGGGAATCTACCACCTAACAACCCTCCCCTTAACACCAATTTAAGTAATCCTCCTACAAAAAACAACCCTAAAATTGATACCATTCATATTCTTACATAGATATTGAAACAAATGAACATAATATAATCATATAATACCTCCCAAATGATGTAACTATAACATCATTTTATCAACATGGCTAATCAACTTCTCATTCTTCTCACTTAAAACAATCAAAAATTTATTCCTCCACCTCTTATAGATGTTGCAAGAAATGTCATCCCCCAACCTATCATGCATAATAAGATTCTTCAACACATATAAAACAAGTCTTTATCACCTTTAATTACTTATATTGATATTGGTAATATATCTCCAACTATTAAATATAATTGGACTAAATACCCTGCATATTTTCATAAGGCATTCTATAAGCTTTACAAGGAGTGGATCCAAACTAATATTTTTCCACAACTAAAATTTTAGTTAAAAATTTCAATGGTGATGTATTATAATGGTAAAACCAACTTACCTAACATTATATATGTTTATTAGAGGATTTAGTCAATCCTCTGGTTAAAGAGTTTTGACATAATGATCTTCCCAAAAATTTCCTTAGCCATTTCATCAATGCTAAACAATCTCCCAATGAATCAGCTCATGATTTTATCAAATGATGGAAATTTATTACCCACAAGGATGACCACAACCTGACTTATGACAACTTGGTTAAAAAATTTATAATATAATTAAAACCTTCACTCCAATACAAGGTTAAAACTTTTGCTCCCCAAACATTAAATAAAACTCTTGACCAAACTAAACGTTAAGATTTCTTAATGAAGGAGTTTGAACCTAATACTAAAATCATTAAAGGATATTTTCAGCATTCAACTAATGTGATAATTTTCAATCCTCATTAACCCAAACTAGGAGTAGTTAAAGATGACAATACCTAACCTTTTCATATTCCATTAATGGTGAAAAAAATTAAATAATTTTTAGTGCCCTATAAACCATTCACTTACCCCAATATTCCTCCTAAATGGTATGATCCTAATCAATTTTGTGGGTTTCACACTGACATAGGTCATTCCCATGAAACATGTAAAGGGCTTAATTTTTTTTTCCTTCATGCTTAGTGATTCATTCAATCATGAAGATATTATTAAAATCCATCATCAAGATCACCTTAAAGCTTCTCAAAAGAAACTATCTTCCAAAGCTTCTTCATCTAATAACCAAAAATCTTTCTCCACATATAATTCTCAACAAGCCAACAAGGATATTTCTACAATTTATGCCAATTACGACTAATATTACACCAATTGCCAATACATAAAATCAACTAAGGTCAATTATCAATGTAAACCAACCCATAAAGATCCTATTACCAAACCTAAAAAACCATCTTTGGAAGAGAAACTTATCAAAGATACTACTACTACTCACTCAGCTTTAGAAACCAATGAGGAACCATCTCCTCTTTCCTAACCTACAACCACATATCTTGTTCCTAAAGCTATTTTACCTTCTAAACCTTGTGCTAGTTCTTCTTATTATAAAACCCATTGGAACTTCTTAGAATAACTAAACTCTATGCCTTGAAAAATTCCTCTCATGGAGTTAGTTCATACCTCTCCTTATAATCATGAGTTCTTCATGAAACAAATTTAAAAAATTCAATATCCACATCCTTTAGAAGAGAAACCATCTTCTCAGTATCCTAAACTCACTTAAGTGTATACCATTGAATCCATTTGTCTTTCTTCAAAACCCTCCATCGAGTTCCTCAAACTAGAAATGATCAATAATGAAACCCTCTTTCAAGATGATGATCTACCCCTCTTCATTAAAATAACCATTAATACCACCTTAATTCATAAATAATTTTTAGATGAAGGGTCTGGTATTAATGCAACATCTTTCTAGCTCATTCAAAAACTTGACTATAACAAATATCATCTCAAACAAACTCATTTTAAATGTCATGGATTTGAAAAAACTAGTCAAAATCCACTTGGCTATAACAAAGATCATCTCAAACAAACTTATTTTAAATGTATAAATATGAATTTGATCCTAACCCATGAAGTATTCAGATCCCTATTCCCAAATCTCAATATCATATTCCCACTATTCAAAAGATCAATAGTGCCCACTTACCTAAATTTATTAATATGAATCTGTATTTACATGTCACTCTTACAAATTTTAATGATAATGAGCCTAATTAATTGAAAAATACCTAAAATAATACCAAGATACCTACTTACATCTTGGAGTGCCTACTTCCATTACTATTACCTCATCATTGCACCATCCCTCTCATTGATGAGATCACCAATTTCCCCCTCGATGCAATAGTCATGAAGAATCTTAAAAATAATATGAATTCATGTGTAATGATTATAAAATAGTTAAATTATTTCAATATCCTTTAATGATGTCTCCAAATAAATTTAATGATTTAGGCATCTCCCCTTCCAAATAACTTCTAGAGTCATAATCATGTACAATTTCTCCAATTTATGATGATAACTACATCATGACCCAAGCTCAGTCAAGAGACTTGGATGTTCAACATAATAAAAAAACTTTAGATCAAATACATAATTTCAATTGAGATGTTCATACCATTTTTAAAAATTTTGAGTTAGCACCTGAAGGTCATGTACTTCCTACTAATTTTCTACTTTTCAATACTCCTTTGGGTGGTGGAACAAATCTTACCTCTCATAATTTTAGAACTTCCAACATCTTATATACCTCCTATTGAACTAGTCATTCTATCGGATCCTGTCCCTATCAATAATGCTAACACTAAACCAATTGAATCTGATCAACCATTTTCTTCCATTCCACCTAATTATAATATCACCCTTGATGCCAAAGCCATATATATATGCCAAATACATTATGAATATGACCACCATGGTAAAAAAATAATTAATCTTAAATTTTATGTGGAATATTATGGCTCTCTTCCCAAATTGCATAGAGATGAATCCATCCTTAATTTTCTCTATGCTCAAGAACTCAACTTCCTCAAAAACATCATAAACTTTGAAATTTCAAGAAAAAATCCCCTCATCTTAACAACTTCATCACTAGAATTGATCCTAAAAGAAGCACTTGTAATACTACCAAGCTACCTCCTTACATATTAGAGTGGCTACCTCCATCCTTATTACCTCATGATCATACCATCCCTGTAATTAATGATATCACCAAATTCCCCCTCCATGCAATGGTCATGAATCATCTTACACAAAACATGAATTCATGTGTAATGATTATGGATTAGATAAATTAATTCAAGATCCTTGAATCATGTCTGTATGTGAATTTATGATTTAAGCTTTTCCCCTTCTAAAGACCCTTTATAATCAAAATCATGTATAATTTATCTAAATTATGATGATAACTACATCATGGGCCAAGCTCAATCAAGAGACTTGGGTGCTCAACATTATCAAAAACGTTTAGCTCAAATACATGATTTCAACTATGATGTTCATACCATTTTCACATATTTCAAGTTAGTGCATGAATTTCATGTACCTCCTAATAATTTTCCACTTCTTGATACTCATTATGAGGTGGAAAAAATCTTACCTCTTACACCTTATGAACTTCTAGCATATTCTATACCTCCTATCAAACTAATCATTTTATTCGATCCTCTCCCTTTCAATAATGCTAATGATAAACC
Organism: Torreya grandis; assembly: GCA_037957365.1. Taxonomy (NCBI): domain Eukaryota; kingdom Viridiplantae; phylum Streptophyta; class Pinopsida; order Cupressales; family Taxaceae; genus Torreya; species Torreya grandis. Next base: position 4,763,752 of record JARHVA010000490.1, read on the forward strand.
AATTAAATATTATCAACCTTTTTAATCCATTTCAGCTTCTTCTAAGATCACCATTGATACAAAATCCATATATGTACATCAAATACATTATGAATATGACCACCATGGTAACAAAATTATTGATCTCAAAGTTTATGTGGAATATTATGGCCCTCTTCCTACATTGCCTAGTGATGAATCCATCCTTGAATTTCTCGATGCCTAATAAACTCAAATTCCTCAACAACATCATAAACTTGGGAATTTCAAGAAAAAATTCCCTCATCTTAACAAATTAATTACTATCATTGTTCCTAAAATAAATCCCATTTCTTCTCTACCTAATTCACCATATCATTTACAAGATGGAAATTTTATGTTTATCAAGGAAACTAAAAAAATGAATATGGCACCCCATCATTCCCTCCACCTTTAAAATTATTTAAATAACTTACACAAAATAAAAGTGATAAATTTAATTTAGTCTTTGATAAATATCATTGATACTTTCACTTGGTCCTATGAGGATATGATTGGTGTTGATCTTAGTAACGTGGTATACAACATCATCACCTATCTTGATGCCATATTCATATAACAAAAACATCACAATTTCTCCCCAAAAGTTTATAACTTATTCCATAATTAAATCATTAAACTTCTATATGCCAAATTTATCAAGCTTATGGACTATTCTAAATGGCTCTCAAACATTATCCCTATTTGTACAAAATTCACCATGGTTATTTGTATTGGCATCAATTTTAATAACCTCAATATTGATTGTCCTAAGGATAACTTTCCATTACCTTAAATATATACCATTTTTGATTCCACTATTGGCTATGAAATTTTTTCCCTTATGGATGTTTTTTCAATTTATAATCAAATTCATATCACCCTTAAAGATCAACATAAGACAAATTTCACCACAAAATTGGGCACCTATTGCTATGTTAAAATGACATTCAATCTTAAATATGATGGAGATACCTATTAGATGGATATGACCCACATTTTTCATGGCATTATCCATAATATTGTGGAAACCTATGTGGACAATCTCATTTCCAAGTATAAAATCCATAAAACTCATCTTTCTGATCTTATTATCATCTTCAATCACCTCATCAAATATAAAGCTAGACTAAACCCTTAAAAATGTGTCTTTGGCATCACATCTAGTAAATTTAGAGGGTTATTATAATTTATTCATGATATTAATTTTGATCTCTCTAATATCAACACCATTGTCAACATGCCTATCCCTCGTTCCATTCCATAAAGTCACACTTACCTTGCCAAGATTAGGGAAATAAGATAAATTTCCCCCAAAATGGATTATCACATATATTCTATTAACTCCATTCTCAATAAATGTAATATCTTGAATTGACATATCTTTTTCATTAAGAATTTGACAATATGACATAATCTCTGCTTCATCCACCCACCCTTCATTTACCCTCTAATGACCATCCTTTAATATTGTACACTTCTTCCACACTTATATTATTTGGGGTAATGCTTACCCAAAAACATGATACCAAAAGATATTATGCCATATATTATATTATCTGAGGTTTAATTGACTATGAACAATGCTATATTAAAGTTGAATGTGATTTCCTAGCTATCTATTTTTTAGTTGAAAACTTCTATCATTATACACTTTATCAAACAACTTACATTATTATTCATTATTATCTACTTCATTTTATCTCTAAAACCTTTCTCCCTAGAGATAGAATTGGAAAGTGGATGGTCCTTATCATGGAATTTTATCTCCACATTATCACATAAAAAGTTATCAAAGGACAAATCATTATTGACCAACTTGCATCAACTCCTATACCTGCTACAAATCACCTTTAAGATATTCTCCCTGATGATAATATCCTCTATATTGAAGGTATTATTCAAGATATATCTCTTAAATATTACTTCTATAATTGAATATCTAGTCTATAAGATAGTAATTTGTAAGATTGATCTATCATTCTTGATACTACTAAATCTAAAGTAATCATTGAAGAACTTCTTGAAATCAATGTAGATCTATATGAAGATAATTGGACCCTTCATTTTGATGGTACTGAATTCCTTCAAAGAGATGGGAAAATATGTATACTCAATGGTCCTCTTGGTAAAATTATTATTTTATCATTTTGACTTAGATTTGATATCACTAACAACATGGTAGAATATGAAGCATTAAGCCTAGTCATAAGAGCAACACTTGACTTATAAATTATATATCTAGATACTTTGGGTGACTCCCAACTCATTTTTTCATAAGTTAAATGTGATTATCAATGAAAAACTAAAAAATAATTATTTATCATCAAATAAACACTACCGTTACCAAAGAATTTGATTATTTTACCATTGATCCCATCCCTAGAGATCAAAATTCTATTATTGATTCACTTTCTTCTTCAACATCTCTATTTCATCTGCACCAAGTTATTACTAATTATACCTTTATTATTCAAATAATAAAGTTTCCATCTCCATTAAACTATAATATTAACTTATATATTATATTGAGGCTATCACCATTCAATAAATCCCATGGTAAAAATGCATCATTCAATTCCTTGAGCATAAGACCTATCCTCTGAACAAAGATTCCCATGAAAAAGACTTGAATTCACAAACAATATTTCAAATGTATTTATATATAATTCCTTTATTATCATAGTTTTTAAGGTACCATGCTTTGTTGTGTCATGAAATAAGAGGTTCATCCTCTCCTTGAATAAGCACATGGGGTAGTTTGTGGTCATTATTGTAGAGGACATGCTACAACATGTAAATGCTTAAGTATGGGATAACTGTGGCTTACTCTTAAAAAATGATGCCATGAATTTGATAAAAAAAAGTGTAATATCTACTAATTTCATTATAATCTCATCCATATTCCACCATCTGATCCCCAAAATGTTGAGTCTCCTTGGCCATTCTCAATGTGGGGATTAGATCTGATAGGCAAATTACCTACATCACAAGATGGGCATGTCTTTATCACCATAGCTACCAATTATTTTACCAAATGGGTTAAAGCCATGAATCTCATCCATGTCATTAGTACCACTATTTATAAATTCATCCTCAATAAAATAATTTATCATTTTGGATTTCCTCATACTGTCATTTATAATAATGGCAATAACTTTAAAAATAAAGATGTAAAACAACTTTATGCTAAATTCAAAATCAATCATAAATTTTCCAATCCCTATCATCCAAAATGTAATGTCCAAACCAAGGCCATTAGCAAAATCCTTGATAAAATTATCCAAAACATAATCTACGAAACTCACATGGATTAACATATTAATTTATTTTTTGATTTTTAGACCTATCACACTAACATCCACACTGCCATGAGGGCAACACCATTCTCACTAGTCTATGGTTTGAAATATATCCTCACATTAGAATTCAAGCTTCCCTCTCTCTGTATATCTCTTCATGTTATCATAACTGATGAGTAATTATGTGAATCTTTCCTTCATTCTCTTGATCTCCTTGATGAACAATGTCTATTCACTCTACAACATAACTACCAATACAAGGCTTGCATCGCTAAATAACATAACAAAAGGGTTAAATTATATAATTTTAATGTTAGTGATCTTGTCCTTAAATTAGATTACACCCATGATAAATAGGGAAAATATTTCCAAAAATGGTGGGTCCCTTATTTATTATAAGATATATTTAGTCCTAGCACCTATCACCTTCAAGAAGGCCATGTTTTCAAAGATCCCACCAATGCATAATTTTTAAGGAAATATATTTTTTAGATATTTCCCTTATTATCATTAATTCTATATGCTATCCTTATAACACTTTCTTTAAGATATATACATGAGTCTCACCCTTTGTAATGGTTTCTCTTTCCACAAACCTTAGTTCTTTTTCTTAGTACTTTAGTTTCTATTTTCTCATGAGTTTCATTGTAAAACCATTGATAAGATCTGATCTTCTTCATAACTTCATTTTCTCTTTTTATTTCATTAATTTCCAATGCATTTTACACCACTTAGGTTTTCATTTTGTGAGTTATAGTGTAAGACCATGGATAGGACCTGACATTCCTTATGAATACCATATTTCTCATTTATTTTATTAAGAATACCATATTTCTCATTTATTTTATTTCCCCCATGTTTTTTGCACCCTCTTGGGTTTCCTCTTTTCTGAGTTACAGTGTAAGACCATGGATAATACCAAGCCTTCCTCATATAATCACCATCTTTAATTAATTAAATGTTCTTTTAAAATAATGTCAAGAAATGATTACAAGTTTATGATCTCTTATTCTCAACTTTATTTTTAGCTTTTTTTGTAGATAAACCTTGCACAATAAAGTATGTTAGCATATTTCCATACACTTACAACATTATTATGATAATGAATCAAACTCCCCTATCATTGTATCTCTTTTTCACCTTTTCCACATTTTTTGTGATTTGAAGTAATTCAAATTATTTCATGTTTTCTTGATATCCTTTCCTTTCATTACAATCTAGATAAATTAAGTTTGAAGTCAAGATAGTAATTTTATTTCACCTGAATTAACAAGGCTCTTAGACACCATGCTCTCTATGTTTTCTTTCTTATAAACGAATTCCAAAGTCTTCAAATTTTAGTCATATTTAATACCCATATTTGGTTCTCCAAATTCATATGGAGGAGGAATATAAAAAGCCATCAAAAAAGCTAAAATCCAAATCATTTGAAACAAAAGGAAATGATACAAAAGGTAAAATACAAAGTCAAAATTAAAAACGACACCAAAATACATGATTAATATCACATCTCCTACCTCTAATTGAAGCTTAAACTCCATAGTTTTCTTCATGATAGAGCCAAGGTCCATTGGGGTGTGATAGGATAGTAGATTGGGATAAGATAATTAAAAATAATATATGGTGCTACCTACTTTCTCATGTAAGTACCAAATCTTCGTAGTAGACTAATAGATATATAAGGGGTCCTTAGGAATGAGAAACATGTTGTGGGAAGATAAATCCATTTTAATTTTTATTTATATAGCCTTCATGAGATGATATTCATAGTTCATTTGGTGACCCAAGATTTGTGTGGTTAGGAAAAGTTTTTCAAAGTCCTTAATGTTAAAAGTCCTCTTGTTTTGACAAACCTAATTTAAGTGCATTTAATTTGATAAATAATTTCTCTACCTTGATTTTTCCTTCATTTTTCCCTCTACCCATTTCATTTTCCCCCTTTACAGGCAAGTTTGATCCCAAATATTTTTTCCACTTTTATATTTCCTCTTATTCACATATTAAAAACATTCTAGAACTACTTTGTTTCAGCTTTATCTATCCTTAGAACAAAATAGTATGTTTGAATGACTATGGATTATTTTATTTACACCATTACTTTACATTTCTATAATTGATTTGAAAGTTTTTCCTTTTTTGTTACTCATTATCTTTGAAAAATTTTATCAATTTATAATTTCAATAATTTTTCCATTTTGAGTGAGGTTGGCTTGTTACCTCTCACTCACCAATGTTTTTTTGCCTTTTATGCACCTTTTCCATTGATTATTGAGTAAGGATTATTACTCCTCACTCATCAATGTTTTTACCACTGCTTGCCCATCTTTGTTTAAGTAAGAATTGTTACTACTTTCACATTGATGTTTAATTACCATTTTTGACATGTATCCTTAGTTTGACTTGGTGAGTTTTCCTTTCTTACTTAAGGTTTACTTATTTGAATTTTTTGGATATTTAGTAACCTTGTTTTTTTTGTTACTTTATTTACTCTAAAATTTTGACTTGGTCATTTGGTCTTAACTTAACATTTGTCACCCCAAATTACAAAATTTACATGTATATCTCACCTATAATACATTAGTTATCTTGGATTTTCTATGTTTGTTTATTTTTTCTCTTTCATTTTGTATCCTTGGGTTTGTCTAAAGTAGTCTTTATGCCCTCTACAAGTAAAACTACAAACACAATAGAAAACCATCTAATATTAAAGGTAAGTAAAGGTATAAATACATTAATTTTATCTTTATTTATTTCCATTTTAATCATTTAATCTCATTTATTTTATGATTTTAAATACTATAATTTATTTATCTTTATCATTGTATATTGTTGTGATCTTTTCTCAAATCACCATCCTATATTTCACCTAAGTGAAACACGATGAGATTTGAGTGGAGAATATGTATACACATAATATTTTAAAATGTTATCAATTATTGATGTTTTTCTCTTATAAGAACCTATCGAGTTTTAATCTCTCTGAGTGCATGCCTTAAAGGGTACACTAAGAAAGGGGTAGGAAGACCATTGGTACTTCATAGGATTGTTTTCCCTTATACCACCACTTTATATCTACAAAAATATATCCTAAACACTTCCCTAAGACTTTTATCCTCTCTTTCACACTCTTATAATATTTTATCACATTTATTAGCCCTTTCTCAAGCCTAAAACCCTTTATAGTCATTTACATTACACTATCAACCATGTTGACCTTGTACTCAAATTGATAAAATATATATAGGGTCTAGGTTAGCCCTTGGTTGACCTAGACTAAGACCTAATTTATTTTTATCGATAATGATATAAATTTGATTGGGTTGAACTTGTCAACTAAAATTTTATAAAGTTTAATTTTAGATTTAGCTATATATACACATTCATTTTACCATTTATAAGAGAGACAAGAGAGTTAATTATTCACTTGTACTTATTTACAATTTGCTCTTCCACCATCCCACCTGAGGAGTCACACCTTAGGGCTTACACTTGGAAAAGAATATTATCTTGTGGAAAAGTATTGGATGCTTAAACCTTTTTAGTGATCCTTATAAACCAAAACAACCTCTTTCAAAGCACCTTTGGCCAAGGGAGATATTGAGTCATGACGGGTTCATATTCAAAGTAAGTATTTATAACTTTGTTTCTGTATTTTAGTATATCTAAGTAATATAAGTAATGGATTTTGAATATATTATTCTCTCCTTGGATTAATGTCTTACCTATACATATATTAATTAGGATTCTCCTATGCATGTTTATTTTTATGTTTACTAACCCCCACTTTGTACCACAAGCTTTGGTGATCACTAAATCAGATTTTTATTTCTTTGTCATTTACTTTGTAAATATGAAAATATAGGATATATATAGTGTTATTATATGGTGTTACTTGACTAGAGGCTTTGGAACCCTCTATAGTGATGTTGCTATTATAAGATATCACTTAGCTAGGTCTAGAGGATCCATCTTGGTCATGACCCTAAATATATAATATATAAACAATCAGAAGTGTAAGTGTTGTCACCAAATCTTTCACCATAGAAGAGGGTATTCAAGCCTCTTATAGATTTAGGAAACATGGGAACACTTTCAGGTATGTGGGTGTACCTCTAGTGGAAGTGAGCCTCTAGATTTAAGGGCTAACTCCTTGAATGTATCTTGAAATTATCACACCTACTTAACTAGTTTCTTTTGTGGAAAAGAGTTAGAAGTTACATGAAATAAACCTAATATAAGGGGATGATACACTAAAAGTTTTTTCATATGACCATCATACTTTCCTATACTAAGAAACAAGGCATTCAAACTAAATTCCAAGTCTTATGAACTCTAACATGAGTATTTCAATATGAAGATGAGATGAAAGAAGGATGTCTAAGGTAAGTGAACCATAGTCTATTTTTAGACACTAAGGCTCATTTTACACTTAAAATATAGGTTCATACACTTGGAAACACTTCATATGACCATGCACAAACATGAAATGAAATGGAATAAAGGATAGAGAATTATCACTTTGCATCACCATACATCACTTACACACTTAGACAATTATTAAAGAAATCAAAAATAGATTTGAATTAATGCATCACCATACATCATTACAATAAGGATTCACCATACATGGAGTGGAATTATATTACAAAGGCCAAAATAGTAGCTACTTATAATATTTGAGAGAGAAGTGGGAAAAGCAAAGTCCAAAGGTCACTTGAACACTTGTAATTATAATAAAATGAGTTAAATGTTTATTAGAATGGATTAGGAGATAGACCATGAAAGGTATGATAGGAAAAGTGGCCCTATAAGTTATTCAACTCATGAAATGTGGCACATGAGTTCTCATTCTTCCTAAGAAAACTATCTTCATCATTTACCTCTTTTGAAACATCCCAAAACTAACTAGGGATAGGTATCATGATTTAATAAAGGTTCAGGAGTTATATACATTATCTTCCATGCATTTGCTACATTCCTAATCATTTTGATTCCTCTAAAATTGAACCATCACTATCTACAATCAAAGAAACTCCTCTTTTAGTCACCCCTTACAATTGGCCTAAAAAGTGGCTTTATTTTTCCATAAAAATCTATAAAATGGAGTTAATGACACTTTTTAAGACCCTAAATGGCCTTATATTTCTTAGGTTCACCTTACATAGCCTTCCATTTGAAGTTTTCAAACTTTTCACTATCTTTCTTACATTTCCAATTTTGACTAGCTGAGATGAAGCTACTTGTAGGAACACTTATGATATTTTTTGATACAGTAAATGATCATAGTGAGTTATAATAAGTCCTAATATCACTCTCAAAGTTGATTGATCCTCTTTAAAGTCCTTATAACCTACATAATGCACAAAATAGTCAAATAAACAAATTTTGTACCCTATATATATATATATATATATAGGGTTCAATTGAAGTGGATGGAAAGAGTCTCTATATAGTATCCTATAAGGTTCAAACACTTTCATTCCCACTTTGGTCCATTAGGATAACTCTTCTCCTTCATTTCCCTAATTAGGTCATTTTTAAGGGTTTGTAAGGGTTTCAGACCATTTCTGCTCTTAGGCTTTATTCATAAATATGGGATGTTATATTTGAAAAAAAATTCCACCAAATAAAATTTTAGGACACTTTTAAACTTCCAAAAACTCCTTATACCTCCATGCATAACCTTTAAGAAGGTATGATCAATCAAAATCCCCCTATCGAGCTTGATTCCTCATTTTGCATAGGCTTGAGTTGTCTCTAAACTAAAAGTGGATTTATTAGAGGTTTATATACATTATAAAATCTTGGAAACATATTTTATGCCCATAAATACATGTCCAAATTTATTATAATTATCATCTCATGTTATAAATGAAAGTGACTCTCTAGTTGGTCTTAGGCCTAAACCATGCCTAACAGACCTATCTACATACTTGGAAGTCCAGACCATCCTATTGAGCTTATTCCTTATATTAAAGTTTTATTATGTTTTTTTAGGTGTAATAAAAATTTACACAGCTCCTTAAAATTTTCAATTATCCCTTAGCTTATCTAATCATCTTCACTCTCCAAGACTATAGGGATTGTGCTTTTAGGGAAGTACCCTCTATCTGAGACAAAATAGAGGGTAGTTTCCCTATTTACTTGGACAAAATATATATTTTATGGGATTATAAAAGTTATGGATATGTTTTTCACCAAATTTTGGCCCTTTTTCAGGTCATTATACCTTCCAACTCCTTCAAAATATAAGATAGACCCCTGAGAAAGGGACTGTGTGCAGGGTTCTCCCATGTGCACTATGTGTTGAACCATAGAGTCATTTATATTAATTATTTACATATCATCAGTATCCTTACCTGTATTTTATTATTTTACAATCATTTAATTCATTATACCCTCTCCAAATCTATAATTTTCACACCTTTCTTTGATTAGCCTAGATTGAGGTCATATGACTATGATTGTGTTCCTCTTTCCTATAAGTGATCCTACATGGTTTAAGATTAAAGTAAATGTTTATAGGAATATTTATAATATATTAGGGTAATTACTCATTTTTTTTTACCTATCTATATCTTTCTTATGCACTACAAACAATTACAATCCCCAAACTTGTTCATTGTTCATCATAGTCAAACATAATCAACTATATTCGGACAAGTAAGATCCTTTAGGTGTAGGTTTCACTTGGAATATTATTCACATCATATTAGGATCCTATGAGTTATTTTGAATCATATAATATCAACAAAATTTATTAATTTCATGCTTAATTGCCTATCATGGATGAAGTAGAAGCTAACAGTCAAATGTATGTGAGTAGTTTCAAAAGAATAGACACAAGTAGGTGTGGATTGGACTTGAAACACCATATATCAACTTATCCTAATGGTATTTATGATAATTGGTATTAAATTAATAAAATAAGGTCATTTATACATAATAATATGCCTTATTATCACATTTAGATGTTAAAGTCACTTTGAATCTCCAAACCATGTAGATAATAATGAAGGAATTCAATGTTCAAATGGGAAACTTTGAGGCCCCCAACTACTACTTTCCACTAGTCAAATACCCTCCATATTTTTAAAATATCCTCTTATATGTGGATGGTACAATTTATAATCATAAATATGCTTCAAAATTATTGACAATATTGTCTTATGATCTCCTTAAAATGGCTAGGTGCTCTATTTTGTGTTTTTAGAGAAAAGGTCCATAAAAACAATCATCTCACCTTTTGGAGGTAATGTCTTATCTCATCTATGAATATATAATTCCAAATAGTTATAAATTGATCTAATAAACATAATCAAATTTCAATAAGGTTTCCCCATGTTCAAAATTTTCTGTACAAGTACCTTTATATCTTTGTGGTGCTAGTTGTAGGTGGGCATTTTCACATATAGGTAGCGAGGATGAGTGAGTTAACAAAATATATGGTTTATGAGAATCAAATGAGTTTTAAACTTACTCAAAGATTACCAATAGACTATTTACAATATAAAGAACTTTTATCATATCAAATACTCCCTCTCAACATGGTTGATCCTCATGAGGTACCTATAGGCATACATATTCAATGGGTTGACTATGTATACATATGGCTAGATATTTGATCAAAACATAAGGTTGTGAGAAAAAAATATAAGGGATGTGATTATTATGGAATTAAAACATGGAAAAAATCATATCACATTCACATTAATACCTTTTATATAGTCCAACCTTATGTAAGTAGTGAACTTGACTACAACTTCACCTAGAATGTCAACTAACACATTGAAATAATTAACCCATGAGATATTTTCCAAAGATTAAAATAAGAATTTAAATCATTTTAGGAGATATTAAAAATCATATGGAATCAAAATCACCAACTAGATTGTATGTATCTACCCAAACAAGAGAAAAACCTATAGGTTATGGGAAATAGTGAGCAAAAAACACAATCAACTTGTTAGAGATGGTTCATAAAGAAAAATTGACCAATAATTGAAATATTATTATAAAAATTAATCTCTATGAGTTTGATGTCACCTCCCAAAATCATTTTCTCTAAAACTTCTCCAACTAGTCATACCAATCACAAACCTACTCACTGGTTCTACATGTCTAGAAGGGTGATATGAGAGAAAAATATTTTTTGACAATTTTTAGCACTTATAGAGATAATAAAACACTCAAATAAGTCCAAGTAATTTTAAGAGTCATTCCCTCAATTTTCCACACTATCACACTCCTTCATGGGCTATACAATTGCCAAACTCTTCCTTTTTCAGCTGATTTCCTAATTTTTAGTTAAAGAACCTCCAATTTTTAGATGGACTAAAATTAATAATGGGTAATATGACATAGTGGATATTTTTAAGAAAACTTGGATGATTTGACACCTTTAAAACCATGCCACTTTTATATATGACCTCTATATGGCTACTAAGTGACTTAAAATGACATATAAACTAATTAGATAATGACCAAGGCTAAAATGGCATTAAATTAAATAAAATAGACAATAACACAACCTAAAAATATATTAGACTCCTATATAATTTTTTTACTATAGGTGGGTTTCCCATTTTGACTTGTGGTCAAAATGGTCAACATCTTTGGTGATTTCCCAAGGGTGATATGCTTGATATGCCATGCCCAGTTGCCTAATCCTATCCATTGGAATATGGAGTCATAAGTACACTACGTTTGACACAAAAATTTCCTTTGAAAAAATAAAATACACAAGGAAATACAAATAATAATAAAAACACAATACAAGAAACTTAAACAAAAGAACACTTGTGCTTCATGAGTACTTATGGAACACACAAATGAAACAATTAATCTAACTAACTCAAACATTAACTAGCCTAAGATGAACACTTCCTCCTAGATCAAATGATAAATTCTAAACCTCTCTTGCTTCATGACATAGAGGAATGAATGAGGTATGTATCCTTTTGATCCTTGGCATTGATGCCTCTATCTTCTTCATGGTGTTTATTGAAATGGTGTTCAATGAGAACTAAGAAGATCCAAATAGGCTAGCTATGGAAGTGAAATATTATTACATAAAAAAATCCTAAACATTCTCATATGGCTCCTCAGATATCACCTCCAATGGTGGCTCAATAAGGCTTATCTTTTTGGTTTCCATAGTGCACTCAACAAGATTGGGTTTCTCTTCAGCTATAATTTCTTCAAGCATTAAATATCTCTACATATTCTACCCAATATTGGTCATTTTCCTCCATGAAAAATTATTTTTCCACTTTGTCATGTACTTTACCCTCAACTTGGAAAAGATATTCAAGCTCTTGAAAAAGTTATGTTTACAGCTGCCACTCATCCTTACTCTCCTTATCATTTAGAACCACTACCTCTTCAACTATTCCTTCTTGATGTATGAGGTCATCAAGATAGTTTTATTCATACTCCAATGCATTTGAGGGTGATTAAAAATTATATGGAGGTATTAAGTCCTCTAATATAAGTATGTCTTCTACCTTGGTCTCATGAGACTCTTTTAGGACTTCAACTTCTTGAGGAGTTATTTGACCTTCATCCTTGATAGTATACTCCACTTAATGCTTTAGATGTTCATCCATATCTTCATGATCAGATATGGAGTCTTCTTTAAATAATTCTCTTTTCAAGTCTTGGCCACATTCCTCAGGGATAGCTACAATGGAATCTTTCATAGGTTTATCTTCATTCAAGAAAGTAGAGTTGAATTTGTGTTCACCAAATGGAGTCCTTATGGTGATATCTTCCTCATTATCACTCATGGCATCTTCTTGATTAGCCATGGATTAGGTTTTCTCCTCTTCACTTTATTATCTTAATATGGGATCTTCCTTAAGAAAGGGTGAGGTAGAAGATTGATGGATAACCTCATGTAAATGAGATGGGGTATGAGGTGTAGTGGAAGGTTTATGAATTAGAGATATAGTGTGAGGGGTAGGAAAGGGGTTGTGAGCAGATTTAGGAAAGAGGATTACACTAGTAATCTCATGGGGAAGTGATATTTTGGGCTGATTAGAAGGAAGAACACTTACATAATCAAAATTTGCATATTAGAAATAGATTTCTTGAAATTATTAAATAACAACATTTTCATTTTTGAGCTCTTTATCTTCCCACATACTCAACCTACATATTTAGCATTGAAGTCACTTCTTTGCGAAGTCCATTTGTTCTTTGGTCTATCATTTAATTTAATATTCAACCACCTCTCATTCACTCATCCATATTTTCATAAAACTAATTAACCATTCCATGAGATTATTAGGAAGCACATAAAACTCATCATCCCATGTTCCCATATTGTCTTCACTATCTATCAACTTTGGTATAGATGTCAAGAAGGATTGTACATGAGGTGGAGCTGATGGAGGAGGAGGAGAGTAATAATGGGTATCAAGACCATCCTTAAATTTTTGCATTATAGCTTGAAATAATCCATATCATACTTTGTAATACCTATGTGTGTAATTAATTTAAACATCTAATTTCTCATGACAAGACTCATATGAGTACTCTTTAGGTTCATATGCATCATGGTATGGTTGATAGGGTTCATATTAGGACTGATAGGAAAGAATTTATTGATAGGTATCTTGGTATCCTTACTCATAGGTTTGTCCAATAACATGGTGTTTATATTAGGGGGTGGGAAATGGAGGACTATAGGGTTATTATGGATGCCATTATTTTGATAACCATTTAGATATGACTATTGAGGAGTAAAAGGTGAATGATAACAATAATGATAGGGATATTCATGATAGGAGTATTTACCATAAATGTTAATATCAACCTCATATGTTATATGGGATATAAAAACTTATAAAAATATTTAATGAGATATACTTGGGCTGCTTACAACCAAAATTTATCATTCAAATTGCTTTCTTCCAAAAGCTAATAAAGGAAAGACACACCAACAATATTTCCACTCTCTTCGACCATGGTCCCACCAGGCATGCCAAAAATGTTGTAAAAAAATATTTCATCATATAAGAGGGTTTTAAATCCTCTTACATATTTTGGAAATATGGGAACACTTACAGGTATGTGGGTGTACCTATAGTTGATGTGAGCCTCTAGATTTAAGGGCTAGCTCCCTGAATGTATTTTGAAATGCTCACACCTACTTAACTAGTTGATTATGAGGAAACAAGTTATAATTTTCATTAAATGAAACTAATATAAGGTTTTTATACACCAATATATTTTCCATATGACCATTATACTTTCCTACACTAAGAAACAAGGCATACAAACTAACTTCCAAGTCCTATGGATTCTAACATGAGTATTTCAATATGAAGGTGAGATGAATGAAATATATCCAAGGTAGGTAAACAATATGATATTTTTATAAATAAGGCTCATTATACACTTAAAATATAAGCTAATACACTTGAAAACATTTTATATGGCATGTTATAATAGGAACTCTTACACAAACATGAAAGGATAAGGGAAGAAAGGATAGAGAATTATCACTTTGCATCACCACACGTCACTTCCACACTTATAAAATTGTTCAAGAACTCAAACATAGATTTTAATTAATGTTAAAATTCTAAATGTGAAATAATTCTAGCAAGGATTTTCCATACACAAAGTGGAATTAGATTACAAAGGCCAAAATGGTAGCTACTTATATCATTTGAGAGAGAAGTGGGAAAAGAGAAGCCCAAATGTCACTTGAAAACTTGTCATGTTGAGAGGAAGATTTAAATGTGGAATATAATGGAGTAGGAGATAGACCATGCAAGGTCTGATAGGAAAAGTGGCCCTCTAATTGATTCAACTCATGAAATGTGGCATATAAGTTCTCGTTCTACATAAGAAAACTATCTTCATCATTTACCTCTTTTGGAACATCCCAAAACTAACTAGGGATAGGTCTCATGATTCAAATGATAGGGATGGGTTATATACATTCTCTTCTATGAATTGGATTCATTCCTAATCATTTGGATTCCTCTAAAATTGATCCATCACTATTTGTAGTCAAAGAAACTCCTCTTTCTATCACCCTTACACTTAGCCTAAAAATTTGGGTTTAGTTTTCAATAAAAATATATAAAAGG
Source organism: Torreya grandis (assembly GCA_037957365.1). Classification (NCBI taxonomy): domain Eukaryota; kingdom Viridiplantae; phylum Streptophyta; class Pinopsida; order Cupressales; family Taxaceae; genus Torreya; species Torreya grandis. The sequence goes on from JARHVA010000490.1 coordinate 4,779,155, forward strand.
GAGTGAATTAACCTTGTAAATACCCTCCATGTCCTTATATTACTTAGGTACACATTAAATAGGTTTCCAATTGGAGTTTTAACACTTCTCACTATTTTGCTTACTTTTCCAATTTTGACTAGCTAAGATGAAGCCACTTTTAAGAACACTTTGGATATTTTATACTACATTAAATAGTCATAGTGAGTTATAATAATTCCTAAACTCACTCTAAAAGTTTATTTATCCTCTTGAAAGTCCTTAAAACTTACAAAATACACAAGACAATCAGATAAACCAATTATGTACCCTATCCATATTAATAGGGTTCAACTCAAGTGGATCGAAAGGGTATTTGGAGAGTATCCTAAAATGTTCAAACACTTTCATGCCTACTCTAGTCCATTGGGATAAATATTCTTCATTTCTCATATCATGTCATTTCCAAGGGTTTTAGACTATTTCTGATCTTAGGCTTTGTTCATAAACATGGGATGTTGGAGTTAGAAACAAATTCCACCAAAGTAAAGTTTAGGACCCATATCAACTTCTCCAAAATATTTGTACCTCCATGCCTAACCTCCAAGAATACATGAGCATTCAAAGTCCCCCTATCAAGCATGATTCCTCATTTTACACATGCCTAAGTTGTTTCTAAGCCAAAATTGTCTTTATTTTAGGTTTCTCTACATTCCAAAATCTTGGACACATCTGTTATGCCCCCATATATTTTTCCAAATTGATTATAATTCTCATCTCATGTTATCAGTGAAATTAACTCTCTAGTTGGTCTTAGGCCTAAAACATGCCTAACATACCTATCTAAATACTTAGAATTCTAGACCATCCTATTGATATTATGCCTTACATGAAAGGTTTATTATGTTTTTTTAGGTGTAATCCAACTTTCCACTCCTTAAAATATTCAATTATCCCATAGCATATCTAATCATCTTCACTCTCCAAGACTACAAGGTTTGTGCTTATAGGGAAGTACTCTTTGTCTAAAAAATATAGAGATTACTTACCCTATTTAATTAGAATAAATAGATACTAAATGGGCTTATCCAAGTGATGGATACCATATGAACCAAATTATTTCCCTTAGTCAGGTCATTAGACCTTCTAACTCCTTCAAAATCAAAGATAGGCCCTTGAGAAAGGGACTATGTGTAGGGTTCTCCCATGTGGACTATGTGTTACACCATATATTACTTTATCTACATTATTTCCATATCATGAGGATGTACTTAACTATATTTTAGTTTTTTCCAATTATGTAACTCATCGTACCCTCTCTAACTCTACATTGTTCACACCTTGCTTTGATTAGCCTAGATTGAGGTCGTATGATTATGATGGTGTTCCTTTTCTTGTAGGTGATCCTACATGGTTTAAGATTAAAGGAATTTTTTACAGGAATATTTATAATATATTAAGGTAATTAAGCATTTTTTGACCCATATATATCTTACTTATGCACTACCAACACTTATAATCCCTAAAATTGCTCATTGTTCATCACAATAAAACATAGTCAATTATATTGGGAAAAGTATATTCTTATCAGTGTATGTTTCACTTAGAATATGATTCAAATCATATTGGGATACTTTAAGTTATTTTAAATCATATTGTATCAACCAAAGTTAGTTATTTGATACTTAAGTCTCTATCATGGATGAAGTAGGAGCTAACAATCAACTGTAGGTGTGGATTGGACTTGAAACACCATATCTCAACTTTTCCTAGTGGTATTTATGCTCATTGGTATTAAATTGACTCAATAAGGTCATTAAAACATAATAATATCCCTTGTTTTCACTTTGGTATGTTAAGTTCACTTTGAATCTCCAAACCCTAGATATGATAATGAAGGAATTTATTGTTCAAATGGGCAACTTTGAGGCCCCCACCTACTACTTTCCACTAGTCAAATACCCTCCATATTTTTAAGAGATCCTCTCATATGTAGAGGATACAAGGTCTGATAATTAATATTCCTAAAATTTATTGACAACATTGTCTTATCATCTCCTTAAAATGGCTGAGTAATCTATTTTGTGTTTTTAGAAAAAAAGGTCCCTGAACACAGTCATCTCACCTTTTTAAGGTAATCTCCTATCTCATCTACCAATATAGCATTACAAATATGTCTTCCATGATATACTCAACATAATATTATTTAAATAAGCTTTATTCATTTTCAAACTTCTCTATATAAGTACCTTCATATCTTGTGGTGCCACCTATAGGTGGACATTTTCACATACAGGTAGTGAGGATGAGTAAGTTGGCATAATGTATTGTTTATAAGATTAAAATGAGTTTTTAACTTCCTAAAGTATTATAAATAGACTCTTACCATTATAAATAACCTTTCTCAACTCAAATAATTCATGTCAAGATGGTTTATCTTCATGAGGTACCTTTAGGCATACATATTCAATGGTCTGACTGTGTATGCATATGGGTAAATATTTGATCAAAGGATGATTTTATGAGAAAAAATGGAAGGGAGGTGATTATGATGGAATTTTAACATGTAAAAAAATCATTTACCATTTACATGAAGCCATTGTAAATAATCCAACCTTCTGCAAGTATTGAACTTGACTACAACTTCACCTAGAACATCAACTTGTAAACTAAACTAATTAGCCTATGAATTTTTTTTCCAAAATTGAAAATAAGAATGGAAATAATTATAGGAGATATTGAAAATCATATATAATAAATATCACCAATTTTATTGTATAGATATGCCTAAATAAGAGCAAAACCTATAGGGTATGGGAAAGAGTGAGATAAAAAATATAGTCAGCTTGTTAAAGATGGTTCATAAAGAATATTTGAACAATACTTGAAATATTTTTATGAAAATTAATCTATTTGAGTTTAATATCACCTCCAAAAATAATTTGGTCTAAAACTTCTCTAACTGACCATACTAAGCACAAACTAGTTCACTAGTTCTGCATGTCTATGTGATGAACCTCCTACAACAATTTACCTCTTACAACAGATTTAATCAAAATATGCCAAAATAAAATAACTCTTACCAATAACAGAAACAAAGAAAGCTTATATTGATCGTAGGCCTCTTTGAGGGGGCAACCTCCTTTGAGCAAGCTCAATACAATGAATTCGTGGATGCCTTTATTCAGCCTCAACACTTACTTATATACTAACTCTATTCTAACAACTACTACTTCCCTTGTATGTCGGATAATTCGAATAAGATATAAGGGATGACTTACAAAGCATATTCATCCATAGCAATTAAGCATGGGTTCCTAACATCCCCTCCCTCTTAAAAAAATCTTTGCCCTCAAAGCTTCAAATGTGGGAATTATTGTTGAATCTGGAAGAGTGGTTCCCATGTTGCATCTTCTAGTTACATGCCATGCCATTGGATTAAGACCTTTGTGATGGAATGGGATCGAAGTTGGTGGGTGCGCCTGTCCAAGATCGCTTCGGGCTCGAGAAGGATGGAGCCTTCATTATCAAGTGCTGGTAAAGCTGTTTGCACTCGGATGGTGGATCCAAGAACTTGTTTCAAATAGGAGACATGAAAGACGGGATGAACTTGGGAGGAAGGTGGAAGCTCTAACTTGTAAGCAACTAACCCAATCTTTTGGAAAACCTTATATGGCCCATAAAACTTTGGAGCAATCTTTTGGTGCCCTTTTTTTTTTAGTGATGATTGCTTGTATGGCTGCAAACGAAGAAAGACCATATCACCAGGTTGAAAGGTACGCTCAGAGCAATGTTGATCAGCTTGTTGCTTCATTCGGTTCTGGGACATGTGGAGATTGTCTCACAAGGTGCAAAGAATCTGATCCCAGTTTTGGAGAGTAGTGTCAACTGCCTGAACTGGTGAGCTACCAGGATGATATGGAAGAAGTGGTGGCGGTGCTTAACCATAAACTGCCTCATAGGGAGTCATTTTGGTGGAAGTGTGGTATGAGGTATTGTACCACCATTCAGCTAGGGGAAGCCACTTGGCCCATTGATGTTGTTTTTCTAAAGCAAAACAACGAAGGAAGGTCTCCAAGCATTTGTTGACGATTTATGTTTGGCCATCTGTTTGTGGGTGGTACCCAGAGCTCATTTTCAACTGTGTGCCTATGCGATGAAAGAGTTTCATCCAAAAATGGCTAGTGAAAGTGGCATCACGATCTGAGACAATTGAAGAAGGAATGCCATGAAGACGGAAGATCTGATCCAAGAAAACCTGTGCAACTGTGGACGCGGTGTATGGGTGGCTGAGTGCACAAAAATGACTATATTTGGAGAGGTGATCAACAACTAGGATCACTGTCTTTCCCCCAGATTTAAGGAGGCCCTCAATGAAATCCATGGAAATATCTGTCCAGATCCTAGTAGGAATGGGCAAGGGTGTGAGCAAACCAAGAGTCAATGTGGTTTCACCTTTGTGTCATTGGCAGGTTTCACATTCAGCCACCATCTGTTTAATTTCAGTTTTCATGCCTTTCCAAAAGAAGTGTCGATGTGCCCGCTCATAGGTTTTGAGAAACCCTGAGTGCCCTGCTGAGGGAGAAGCATGGATTTCATAGAAGATAGGCTGATGTAGGTCTGAAATTTGGGGAAGCACCATCCCATGAATAATGTGGTATGGCAGAGGGGTCAGTGGCCAATTGATGAATGATGTGGCATAAGGAGGGATCATTTACATACCCTTGTTGGATAGATTCCAACCATTTAGGAATGGGCATGGAGATGGCAGAGAGGGAAGGGTGGTCCTCGAAGTTTCTTGAGAGAGCATCAACCACAACATTGTCTTTTGCCTTCTTATAGGTGATCTCATAGTCATAGCCCATGAGTTTGCTGACCCACTTCTGTTGAGCTGGGGATGAGACCCACTTTTCTAAGAAATATTTCAAACTCTAATGATCAGTTTTGATGCAAAAATGGTTTCCCAATAAGTAGGGTCTCCATTTTTGTACTGCATTTAAAATTGCCATCATTTCATTTTCATATGTAGACAAAGCTAAATTGCGGCCAGAAAGGGCTTTGCTGGTGAAGGCAATTGGTCAGCCCTCTTGGAGAAGAATAGAACCCAAGCTAATGCCACTAGCATCACTTTCGATGGTGAAAGTTTTGGTGAAGTCTGGCAGTGCCAAAACTGGTGTACTACACATAGCCTGTTTGAGTTGGATGAATGCCTGATCAGATGTTGCACCCCAGGTGAAAGCATCCTTCTTCAATAAGGAAGTCAAAGGAGCCGCGATCTTTCCATAATCTTTGATGAACTTGTGATAGTATCCTGTCAGGCCTAAGAAACCATGAAGGCTCTTGAGGGTGGTTGGGTGAGGCCAATTCTGCATAGCATTAATTTTTTTTGGGTCCACGTGAACCCCATTGGCAGAAACAATGTGCCCCAAATAGTCAATTTCCTCTTGAGCGAATGAACACTTAGATTGCTTGGCACATAATTGATTGTTGGATAACAATTGTAATGCCTTGTCAAGATGTTGGAGATGCTCGGCCCATGTGCAGCTGTAAATCAAAATGTCATCAAAGAAAACTAAAATAAATTGATGGAGAAAAGGCTGAAAGATTTTATTCATGAGTGCTTGAAAAGTGGAAGGGGCATTTGTAAGGCCAAATGGCATGACAAGGAACTCATAGTGACCCTCATGTGTATGGAAGGCTGTCTTGGGAATGTCATTAGGATGCACTCGAATTTGATGATAGCCAGAACGCAGATCCAACTTGGAGAAGAATTTGGCCCCATGGAGCTCATCAAGAAGCTCATCGATGACAGGAATTGGAACTGATGATGTGATGAGAACTGATGATGCTAGCAGATCCTGGTAATAACCCTTTTAAGGTGTGCTTCTGACCATTATATGTGAACTGCATCCAAAGCTTAGAGAAGTCCCATAAAATAGGTCCTAATGTGCGAAGCCATTGTGCCCCTAAAACCACATCACACCCACCTAAGGGTAGGGCAAACATATCAGGACCGAAGGCAATTACGGCCAGAAAGGGCTTTGCTGGAAGGAAAATTACATATGGTATCATTATCATTCATGGAACCATTCATTCAATTAAGCAGTCCCAAAGATTAGGTATATTTCTCAAGATAGATTTAAAAAATTTATATGATATATTATGTATGCAAAAGGAAATGCAATTGATCTATTAATCAATCCTAGCTCAAAAGATAAATCCTACTTATTACTGACCATTTTGACCACAAGTCAAAATGGGTCAACCCCCCCATAGTAAAAAAATTATATATGGGTCTAATATTTTTTCATAGGCTGTATTATAGTCTATTTGACGTAATTTAATGTCATTTTAGCCTTGGTCATGGTCTAATTAGTTTATATGTCATTTTGAGTCACTTAGTAGCTATTTAGGGGTCATATATGAAAGTGGAATGGTTTTAAAGGTATAAAAGTGTCCTATTTTTATTTAAAACATCCAAGATGTTAGATTCCCTATCAAGAATGTTAGTTTATCTGAAACTTGTAGTTTACTTAACTAAAAATTAGGAAATCAACTAAAAAAGGAAGAGTTTGGCACTTATGTCATCCATAAAGGAGTGTAACACATGTGGAAACTCTTTTTAATTAATATTAAACTTACATGGACTCATATAAATGTTTTATCAGCTTTGGAAGTGCCAAAAATGGTCAAAACCCATTCTGATCTCTTATTGCCATTCTAGACTATTAGGAACCCGTGCTTAATTGCTATGGACGCATATGCTTTGTAAGTCATCCCTTAGAGCTTATTCGAATTATCCCACATACAAGAGAAGTAGTAGTTGTTAGAATAGAGTTAGTATATAATTAAGTGTTGAGGCCGAATAAAGGCATCCACGAATTCATTGTATTGAGCTTGCTCAAAGGAGGTTGCCCCCTCGAAGAGGCCTGCGATCAATATAAGCTTTGTGTGTTTCTGTTATTGGTAAGAGTTATTTTATTTTGGCATATTTTGATTAAATCTGTTGTAAGAGGTAAATTGTTGTAGGAGGTTCATCACATTTGGTATCAAAGCCACATTGCTCCAAATCTACCCACAAAGCCAAGAAAGCGCTCTGATACCAAATGTGATGAACCTCCTACAACAATTTACCTCTTACAACAGATTTAATCAAAATATGCGAAAATAAAATAACTCTTACCAATAACAGAAACATAGAAAGCTTATATTGATCGCAGGCCTCTTCGAGGGGACAACCTCTTTTGAGCAAGCTCAATACAATGAATTCGTGGATGCCTTTATTCGGCCTCAACACTTACTTATATACTAACTCTATTCTAACAACTACTACTTCCCTTGTATGTGGGATAATTCGAATAAGCTCTAAGGGATGACTTACAAAGCATATGCGTCCATAACAATTAAGCACGGGTTCCTAATAGTCTAGAATGGCAACAAGAGTTTAGAATGGGTTTTGACCATTTTTGGCACTTCCAAAGCTGATAAAACATTTATATGAGTCCATGTAAGTTTAATATTAATTAAAAAGAGTTTCCACATGTGTTACACTCCTTTATGGATGACATAAGTGCCAAACTCTTCCTTTTTTAGTTGATTTCCTAATTTTTAGTTAAGTAAACTACAAGTTTCAGATAGACTAACATTATTGATAGGGAATCTAACATCTTGGATGTTTTAAAGAAAAATAAGACACTTTTATACCTTTAAAACCATTCCACTTTCATATATGACCCCTAAATAGCTACTAAGTGACTCAAAATGACATATAAACTAATTAGACCATGACCAAGGCTAAAATGACATTAAATTACGTCAAATAGACTATAATACAGCCTATGAAAAAATATTAGACCCATATATAATTTTTTTACTATGGGGGGGTTGACCCATTTTGACTTGTGGTCAAAATGGTCAGTAATAAGTAGGATTTATCTTTTGAGCTAGGATTGATTAATAGATCAATTGCATTTCCTTTTGCATACATAATATATCATATAAATTTTTTAAATCTATCTTGAGAAATATACCTAATCTTTGGGACTGCTTAATTGAATGAATGGTTCCATGAATGATAATGATACCATATGTAATTTTCCTTCCATGCATAAACACCCCCTAATAGTTTGAGATAAACTTAGGTAGTATATGTTAAATTCAAATATGTTTCATACATGATTGAATGTTAATTATATTAATATGATTACATAATCTCTACATAATTACATAATTTTACATGATTATATATTTATCACATGATGTATTTAACTCTTATTTTAAGATAGTAAATTTTAGGCTACATCCCTAATCTTAAAAGGGGGGCATCACAAGGGGATTGCATTATATATATATTAGCCTCCATGAATTTTAAAAAATAAAGATTTAGGACATAGTACGAGGTTTAAAGATTAATAGGTTTTCAAATATGTAAATTTAATCAAAGATACAATTCAATACCAGAGTCTAGGTTTTCAAATATTTAGAGTTATTCAAAGATTCAATTCTATAATATAGTACATGTTTTCAATGATTCAAATTTAGTCAAAAATAAAACACATGAAATATATTGATACATTGATACATATTATGGGGGAATATGACATCCATATATGCTCAATTTTCAAAGACTCAAATTACAAAATCACACACAATTGAATGCATATGCATTGACATCTACAAAATACTTACAAGATCAAAGTTATAGGTTGTAAATACAATTAAAAATGGGCATATAGGTGCATGTAATTATGTATCATTATCAAAAATTCAAATTCATGATGTTTTTTCATGAAAATTTTCAAAGTTAAAAAAGGAATGAAACTTGATCATGCAAATTTTTAAAATTTCAAAGTTACAAAATTTAAGATGAATTATTTATTTCATTTCAAATCTATTCATACTGGCACCATTATGTTGGCATGAATATTCTTCATTATCTTTTGATCATGAAAATAGAATATAGATCTATCTATAATAGTTTAATTTGATATGTTATAGGTAATGTAAATTTGAGTTTATTATCACTCAATGGCCTTAGAATTACTTCTAGTGAACCCATTATATGGTTATATATTATATTATGGGTAGTGTATGATTAAAAATAGTGACACTCAATGAGTTTGTCATTATTTTTCAAGAACCCATCATGGTTCCACCTTTTTAGTTTATTACCTTGGGTATCACTTCTAATTCATGGGAGTTGAAATATGTGCCTTTCCAACTCAAGGGATTGATTATTTGTTAAAAATTGGTAATTGATATCTCAATGCACCATTGGTTTAAATTTTCCAAGTGATTCAATAAGGGGGAAAGGTTATTCATCACTAGTTATAGGTTACAAGGCAATTTCATTTCACTTACATATAGGTGCACTCCTTCCCTGTTCTTCTTTCAAATTTTTTAAATTTTTAAAGTTTAGCTTTTTCAAATATGGAGAAATGACTACATTAGGTGATGATGTAGGGTTTGATAAATTTGATTTTCCTACATAATTGGAGTATATTATCAAAGATAAAGTATGTTTTAGACACTTAGGTTCAATTATTTATCCTTTACTCTATAAATTCCATTACTAGAATAAGGAGGGGGGAATTTAGACATATAAATTTGATCACATGTATTTGACAATGCTAATTATTGACACATATTAAAAATGTATTACCCCATTTTTTATTAAAAAAATAAATTTATTTTAACTAAAAGGTGTAAAACTTGATAGATATCAAAATGTTAAAGATTTAAAATAATTAACATTTTTATTTTCAAAATTGATAAATATGTAATACTACTATTTTTGAAAAATGTTAACATAAAATGTGAAGTTATTGGCTATAAATAGTTTACGTCGATATAAATTAACATTAGTTATAATAATGTAATATAGGAATTAGTATTGGTTAGAATTATTAACAATCACAAAAAAAGTAGTACATATATTCATAGTAATTTATACAATACATAGTAATTCTTACTCTAACTTATATATATATATATATATATATATATATATATATATATAGAGAGAGAGAGAGAGAGAGAGAGAGAGAGGGAGAGAATTATACCAAATGGGTGGTATGGTAACAAATAATAATTTTTAAAAATAAATTATGGCTTTATTAGAGAAAGGGTATGTCTCACACAGATATGATCATTGTGTTGTTTTGTATTTAATTGGTACTTATAACACATCATTGTAATATATTAGATATAACATATTTGAGATAAATTATCTTATAATATTTATAAGAGATTACAAATTAGAGTAACCTATGTAATTGCATAAGGTAGTATAATATAAATAGATGCCAAAATATTTTATTCAATGGTTTGTTATTATAAACTATCATGTACAATGTTTTGACATATGTTTACACTATATCATCTTATGAAATTACATAGGTTGCTCTAATTTATAACCTCTTATAAACATTCTTTATATTTTATCTCATATATCCGATATCTATCTATTATAATGGTATGTTATAAGTACCAACTAAATACAAAATAACTCAATGGTCATGTATATGTGATACATGCCCTTTCTATAATCAATCTATCCTTTGTTTTTAAAAATAATTATTTCTTACTACATCACCCAATCAATATTCCATCAGCTTGGTGAAGTGTCATGTTATTACGGTAAAGGAATCAACACTATAGTATCTACGATTCATCCCTCTAGCTAATAGATAATCATATAAAATTTTGCCTAGATTTTATACCATTGTCTCATCCTCAAAACAACTCTAAAGTTTTTACAAGAATCAAAACATAGTTTTCCCAACTATAAAAAAATTGCTTATCAAAAACATTTCATTATGAGTTAGATTCCCCTCTCTTGGGTACAAGTTTCTCATACTTGTTAATCATAACCTTGGAAAAGTATCCTAGTTTAGAAGCATTGCCTTTAATTCCATAATTTTGTCTTTCAAGGCCATGTTCTCTATATCTTCCTTCACTATATCATTCAAAATTGAAAAAATTTCTAGTACTTACAATCAATTTTAATGGTCTTTGGGTTTTACCTCCATCTTCTCCATCTAGATGCTCATGTAAGTTCCATAATCCTCCATATCCTCATACACTAATATTATTTGTAATTGTTTCTCATTACACTACTCATGAAGAGATATCATCTCGGCTCATGCTACCTTGGATGGGATGTGTTAGGTCCCAAAACTAGTTGAGGTAACACTCAATTATTTTTACATGGATTCTAGTACTGCCTTCTTATATTGTGTCCATAGGGGCTAGTTAAGTGATTAATAAAATTAGGAAGTTTAATATCCCATTGTCTTTTATAGTTTCCCTACTTGCTCCTTATATTATTCTCTTATTTTTTTATTTTATTCTTTGAGTGATCCTATAAACTATTCCTTATACTCATCCTTGGCTTCAAGTTTTATAAGAATTTTTGTCAATTGTCTCCTACATGATTTATAAATTTCTCCATATTATTTTAAAACTAATTTTATATTAGAATGGTTGTATCATGATCATATAATGGTTGAGAATTGGTTATGGAATTGATCCATGTTTCTATTATATCTTCTAGACTCACACACTGTTACATCTAATATCCCATTACACTCTTAATAAGAGTCTCCCCAACTATTTACTTTTTTATTGGGGTCAATGTTTTAAGGGCTACTTGAGTTTGCCTTCCTGTAGAAGGCTAAATAAATTTTTTTCCACCATGATGGTGGATGCACCTTGTCTTTGCCTTGCCAATTATATTTGTATTCTCTTTAGTGGGTCCATAGGAGTAATTGTGCTACTCTGACGTTTTATCAATTTTATAAAAATATTATAAGTTGAAATGTAAATGATATCCCTTATTTCTCTAAAACCTATAGAGGGGATACTCACCTCTTCCCCCTTCCCTTTTGCTTCCTTTTCTATTTTCATGTTTTCCTCTTATTTTTTTATTTTCTACCTCCCTTTCCTTTATCTTTTCCTCTAATTTTTCACTTTCATTTTATTTACCCTCCTATATTACTAGTTTTTTTTGGTTTTCCTCATCTACTCTCCTCTCATGTGATTTTATTTTCTATTCCTCCCCAATTTTTTTTATTTCAAATTTATGTTCTTATAATTTTATGTTTTCTTCCTCTTCTTTTTTTTATCTTGTTTATCTCCACTTTTTATTTTTGTTTCTTCTCTTTTTCTAGTATCCATATATACCATTGAGTGGTTGACTTTTTAATCTCTTGGATTTCCTAATTTTCTCACACAATTTCTTTCTTTGATTTCTTGAATTATTGGATGATTTTATATTCTAATTATTTGGTATTTTACAATTATTTTTTATTTTCTAGGGCCTCAAAGACTAGACCTATCTTTTTTTTAGTTATTAACACTATTAGTTTGAGTTGTTTTAGTCTTTCCTAGTGAGTACGAGACATTTGTGATTCTATGACAATTTTATTTAACGATTCCTCTTGATATTTTTCAATTGTAATCTTAACCTCTTTAATCCTTTCCTTTGTATGGATAGGTATGTCCTAAAAATATTCTACAAGGATGAATGATATATCATCCAAATAATATGGACTAAGTTCCACATGTTCCAAAATTTATCTTACCACCCTATTCTTTCCTATGGTATTCACATTATTATATAGGATTAACACTTTACATTCTCTTCATTTATTGTGGCACATACTTGGGAGATAATTCATGTCTAGTACCTCTATGGTAACCAACCCAAGTCATATATATCCATTTCTTTTTCATCCCATTATTAGGGGGATGCTATTTCTGAGTATGTCACCTGTGTTTTGGTTTGGCCCTTAGGTTTTACATTTTTAAATTTTTCTTTACCTTATGCTCTAACTATGGTGAAATGTTCCTTCCCATTTTACATCCACTCATATATATTAGTGTTTAAACATTTATTATTTATGACGTGGGGGATACCTCATCTTCATCTACTACTTGAATTTTATATTTTATTTTTGAGGATAACCCTTCTCCAAGAGATATTTTCTTCTTCCTAAGTAAGTGGAAGTATGCTTTACCACGATCTCTTAATCTCAAAATTCCTCTCTAGTGGTATAATTATTAACTAAAAATGTAGTCATTAATTTTACTCTTACTCTTATTCTTTCTCATTTAAATTTTCTAGATATATAACTTATATTATTGGTCTTGATGATCTATGAGTACTAGGTTGAGGTTGAGATGCATATATTTATTCTTGTAGTAATGGTGTTTAATCTTTAGCTATATCCTTTTCTTCTTATTTTATGAAAACCCATCCAATGGTAGACACCAAGCTCCAATAATTTCTACCTCAACTTATTCATCATTAAATTAATAGGGTAGGGGTGGAAGGGGTATAAATTTTGTATAAAATGGCTCAATTTAGATGTTGTCTATATCTATTATGAATTGGACTTATTTATAATTGTTAGAAAAAAACTGATTATATGGTTTAGGGGTGAATTATTATTTAAAACTTATACAACTTCACTCATCATTCATGAACTATAAAAATAATGTAGTAAACTAGAAACACATTAAGAGCTATGAGCATGAGAGAAGATCATAACACACAGAACACTTATTTGAGTGGGAGACCCTCAAGGGGAATAAAACCCACTGATAATGAAAATGTGTTAATTTAATATAAGTCAAACATAAATATTTATTGAATAACCAACTTTACTTGGATCACCAAACCCAACTAGCTAAGCACCAACTTGAGTAAACTTTAGCAAGCACCCACTTACAAGGAGGCACTAACCCCCTAAATGACTTAGCACAAAATCATAAACCTCAAACATTTGATAGAATTAAAAACCATTTTTTTTTAATACAATAAATTTAATCTCATTTTTCAGCTCTTCACACACTCTTATCCTTCTCAAACTGGTCTCTAGCCTTCTTCATTCATTTAGGTCTTTTCAAGATAGATTAGATCATTTGAGCCCTATAGTCATGTACAATACCCTTGTTATATATTCATGATATTTTATATAAAATATTATTATGGTATATATGACCTCATTTATCTCTTAAAAATTATATATCATCTACTTCAACTCTCATACTTGCTTACTAGCCAATTAGGAATATTAAGCCTTGTTATTATACTAGACTCTTGCTCATACACCTCTTGGTCAGACATACACAATTGATAAATTATATTTTAAATTAAATATGCCTTATAAATTTTTTAAAAAATTTAAAAAAATTACAATTTTTTGGTCATATCATATAGGACCAAAACCCCTTTTTAGGCATTAAGGAGACCTAGTTCAATTAGGCCTTCATTACCACATGTTGCCCTTTGAACTCTTTAGAACAATATTAAAATTATAAAACCAAATTAAAATATAAAATATCACTAAAATATACCTTATAAAACTTCACTTTATTTACAAAATATATTTTAGGTCCAACCACCACTTGAACCTCTTCTCAAAACACTATTCATACTAGGCATGTGCATACGCAAAAAATCTGTCTTGAACAACTGAAGCATATGCATAATTTTTCCAAAATACCATGGGAAAAAATAAAACATATATAATATAAATGACCTTAAAAAAATCACCAAGTTCATTATTATTTATTACACAAGGTAAAAGGACTCAAACCCTTATCTATAAGTAGCCCAGTCAGAACTGCCAACTAGCCTCAAAACATAGCCATGGAAATAATGACTTAAAGCACATATATAACCACTTTCATAGAATTAAAAATGAATTTATATGATCATGTGGGTTAATTATACTATTCTTAGATAAATATATAATATGGTCAAATGGAAATATTGGTCTTATAGACCAATCTCATAGTCTTGTACCTCATTGTCTCATCTTAACAAGATAAGTCAAATTATAAGACTAGTTTAGCACACCTAATGTATTTAAAATAATAATAAACCATAATGGACATATATTTAAAGTATAAATCTTCAACCTTCATCCATTTAAAAACTTTGACTTGGTTAACTCTAAATGCTACAATAAATCTTAGAAAAATAAGGCCTTTCCTATAAGGTCCACTCACTCACCTGACAAACCAATCACACATAGAGGTGATAAGTAGAGTTTAATACATGATCCAATAAATTAAATAGTAATTTAAAACCATTTAGACCAATTTATAATAATATCTTTCTCATTGTGTCACTATTAGGGTTCTTTGAGGGTTTAAACCATCTTCTTATCTTACTGATCATTCATAAACCTTAGCCCTTAATTATAGAAAAAAATTATATAAATTTGAGATAATAACCTTACCCATATACCATTAATATATTATGTTCCCATGTATAGGTTACATATGCCACTGAACACTTAAAAGTTCTTCTCAGGTTGAGAACCCTCCATTTTGTGCACATGAGAGACCTCAAAACACTTTTTCTTGCCTTAACCTTCAAATTATGACCTAAAAATTGGTATAAATACTTAAAATAACATGAAATACCTCTATAAATTCACATATAATCACACTCTCCTTGGAAACTAATCTTGATACCCCATCTGGCCATCATCTCTCTCTTTGCTCTCTAGGCCTTTGACCTGTAAGTCACATTAGGTGTTGAAATTAACCTTCTATCCACTGTCCAATCTATAAACACATCATACACATGCCATATAACCTATTAACATTTTCAAACACTACCATACATTCTTAATATGCCTTGACAATGCCTCATGATACCTCATAAGGTCAGATAGGGTCTAGAACTAGTCTAGTTACATGTTAGGTCTATAAGTCCTACCCTTATAGGCTCACCTTAAAACTCACATGAGTGATCCAATGCATCATATGCATAATAAATAAAGTATATATATAATTTTGTGCCTCTGTGTATCCATTTCACTAGGATACCATGCTCCTTCATGTAGAAGACTAGGCATCCTATACACAAGCCTTCTCAAGTCTCTTGCTAAGTTTAAACACTTGACAACTTTGGAAATTGATCTTGAAACATTATTTGATGTTTTTACACCTTTATCACATAACTTATATGTTTATAAAATAATGTCATACCTCTCAAGGATGAAATCAAACAAAAACATTATTCAATGACCTCATGAACAACCTTTGACATGAATGAGAGTTTCAATGCCAAACTTAAATAATGGAAACAATGCTCAAAAATAACCCCTTTCTTATTAATGGAAAACCATAATAAAAATTGATCAACCTTATCTCCCCATGCTAGTGTTTTTCCCCCTTCAACATAAATAATAAAGTGATGTCTACAATTCCTTGGATCACACTCCTTATAATTAGAATACTCAACACATAGAAATATGAGTTTATGAGACATAAAACAAACATGATCCCCTTATCTCCATGCATACCTTATTAGAAAAACTCACATATTCTTAGATCTAATAATCATTATTATATCCCCTTAAGTACTTGGATTCTTCAATGATTGCTAGGGGCAAGAATTACACCCAATTCACGTCTTAGGTATTCAAAGGTTACCTTTGGAAGTGGTTTGGTCAAGATGTTTGCATTATAATCCTATGTAGAAACATATTCAAGTTTGACACTTTTTTTACTTACTTTATCTCTTATAAAATGATACCCGATGGGAATGTGTTTGGTCCTTGAGTGCATGGAAAGGTTCTTTGATATAGTTATAACACTTATATTATCATAATAGATATGGCTAAGACCATCATACTCCACCTTGTAGTCTTGCAGGGTTTGTCTCATCCATATGACTTGAGATCAACATGAAGTTTTTGAAATGTACTCAACCTCACAAGCAGAAAATGTATTATACCAATGGTTTTTTCTTACTTATTCATGAAACTAGGCACCCACCTAGGAATAATGCTTCTCTACTAGTACTCTTCCTATCATCTATACTTCCTACCTAATCTGCATCTATGTAGGATGTCAAATTAAATTCCTTACTTATTAGATACCATAATTCATAATCCATATTCCCCTTGAGATACCTAAGTATCATTTCAACTTCTTGAAGATGATTCTCCTTTGGATTTACTTGAAACCTTCCCACAAGACCTATTACTTGCATGATGTCAAGTCTACAAGCTATGGTGTACAACAAACTTCCAATCATTGACCTATATGACATCTAATTAACCTTTAAAGATTCATCTTCCTTGATTAATTTACATCCTATGATCATGGGTGTGCTATCTTCCTTTTAATCCTCCATCTCAAAATTCTTCAACATCTCTCTTATGTACTTGGATTGTGAGATGAATATACCTTTTTGAGATTGAGTGATTTCTAACCCAAGAAATAATAGTAGTTCTCCTAGCATGGACATCTCAAAATCTTTCTTCATCACCTCTTCAAAGGCCATTGTCATGCTCCTATTCTTTCTTCTAAAGATGATGTAATCTACATAGACAAATATTATTGGCTGATGGTCATCTTATATCTTGATGTATAGATTATTGCTTTCAACTCCTCTTTTGAATATTTAATCAAACAGATACTTGTCCATCCTAATATAACAAGTTTTAGGAGCCCACATTAAACCATAGAGATATTTTTTAAATCTTAAAGCATAGTATTTGTCATATGATAGTGATAACCCTTTAGGTTTCTCAATGTACACATACTCTATATTCCCATTCAAAAAGGTAGATTTGACATCCATCTAGTATACCTTAAATCCTTTGAATCCTATATAAGCTAGAAATAATCTAATGGCCTCCAATATTTCTATTGGTGAAAATTTCTCCTCAAAGTATACCCCTTAAACTTGGGCATATCCATTTCATACCAATCTATACTTGGTTGTAGTGACTTATCCATCTTCATTCAACTTGTGTTAAAACATCCATTTTGTGCCATTGACATTCTTGTCTTTAAGCTTAAGAACTAGTTCCAAACTCTCATTTTTATCTATTTGATCTAACTCCTTATTCATAGAACATATCCAAAATTTGACTTTACTTACTTCTATAATACTCTTAGGTTCAATCTTGGATAATAGATAAACATTCTATTGATTTAGATTACTTACCAGTCTTCTCCTTATTTGCATACCTACATTCTTATTCCCAATGATTTGAGATTTAAGGCGATCTCTTTGAATCTATCTTGAGGGTCATTTTGAGTCCTATCTCTCTTAAATTTCATCTTATTCTTAATCAACCTCTATAGTCTCCTCTTCATTCTTGAATTCTAAATTTTGTAAAGTATTCTTTGAATATGAGTGAGATTTCCTTGTCTCATCAATCTTAACATTGGTACTTTCCACTATCTTTTATAGTCTCTTTTTATAACATTTATAGGATGATCTCATTGATAAGTATCCTAATAATATTCCTTCATCAGATCTAGAATCAAACATACCCAAGTCTTTATCATATCTTTTGATGAAACATTTGCTCCCAAACACTCTTAAGTGTTCTATATTTGTATTTCTTCCCTTCCATAGTTCATAAGGAGTCTTGTTGTTATATCCAATATTAAAAATGTAGACAACAGTGCTTAATACCTCTCTCCAATATCCATCAGATAATATAGACTCATTCAACATAGTTATATCCATCTTTTGAACTATCCTATTCTTCCTTTCCACTACTCCATTATGTTAAGGTGTCATAGCCACTTATAATTATCTCCTTATTCTATGAATCTCATAGAAGTCATCAAAATAATTGGACCAAAAATCTCCTCTTATAGCACATTTTATATACTTAATTTTCCTATTCTTCTCATTCTCAATAAGATCCTTGAATGCCTTGAACTTGTCAAGAGCTTCTAATTTCTCTTTCAAGAATGCAACCCAAGTCATTTGTGTGTAATCATCAATGAGTAGCATGAAGTATCTATCTATTTGAATGATTTTCATTATTGTAGGCACATAAATTTCAATGTGGATTAACTCCAAGGGTTTTATAATAGATTAATCCTTGGACTTGAACCTTCATTTAGTTTGCTTACCAAGTTGACATGCCTTGAAAAGTATATTTTTAGGTTTGATGATCTTAGGCATGATCTTCATAGAATTCTTAGTGATAATCCTAACTAAGTTATTAAAGTTTATGTGACCTAGAATTATATGCCATATCCAACTTTCATATATCTTTCTCATGAAACATCTCTCCTTATTTATCTTATTCAATAGATATAGGTTATTCTCAGTCCTCTTAGCATTGGCAATTAGCCTTCCTAGTTTGGCTCTCCTTATCTCACACCCTCTATCATGAAAAGTTAGTGTGTGTCATTTATTTCAAATTTAAATTAAAATGAGTAGGTTATGTTTCAAACCTTCCACATAAAACACATTTTGGGTCTTAGTCTTTCCATTATTAAAATTTAAGATACCCTTTCTAACTATTGGCATTTATGTTGTCTCCAAACCTCACTATTATAGCATTCCTTTTTAATGAGATAAAATTATTATTTTATCCTATAATGTGGCTTTATTAACCACTATATATATACCATTTCATTCCTTCATTTTGAATGTGAAAGGCAGTCTAATCTGGCATAAAATCCTCTTTGGTCTTCTATTCCTCCTTGGTAAGTAGTCCATCTTTCCTCTTTAGCTCCATATGATCCATCCTAACTTGATTTTTCTTCTATACCAATGTTTGATCCCTTTTGTGCATTATAGGAGCTTCATATCTATTTTTTAATCTTGTATTCCTTTCATCTTTATTATATTATAATCTTGTAATGTGTCCTATATTGTGACATATGTAGCAAATAATATTCTTGTACTTATCATGATTCCATGATGACTTATCCTTTATTGAATTAGAATGCCTGATTGGTATTTTTATGTTGATATTCTTGACTTGTTTTGACCTCTCATGCTCTCTCTCAAACTTTATCATTATGTCTATGAGCTGCTCATGCACAACCTTCAAGTAATCTAGTTTTGTCTTCAACTATTTATACTCAAACTCCTTTGACTTTAACTTTGTGTTGACATCTTTTAACTGACTATTGAGATCATTGATATCCTTATTTTGATGCTTAAAATAATCAAAGGATCTTATGATATTAGCTTCAAGTTATACTTTAGATTCTCCTTCTTCACTATCATAATAGACTTCTTCATCATATATGTTGTCTTCTCCTTGCTTATCACAAGACATCTTGTGCTTCTTAGGATCACCTTCAAGCTATTATATTGTCATAAAGGACCAAGGTCTGATACCAATTATTGGAAACACAATGACTAATATGAGGGTGTGAATTGGTATTCAAAACTTTTACAGCTTTACCTTACCATTCATTAACTATCAAAACAATATAGTAAACTAGCAACACATTAAGAACCATGAGCATGAGAGAAGATCATAACACACACAACACCTATTTGGGTGGTAAAATATCAAGGGAAATAAAAAAAACTAATGATTAAAATGGACTAATATCCTATAAGTAAAATATAAGGATTTAGTGAAGCACCAAATTTACTTGGAGCACTATCCCAAACTAGCCAAGCACTAACTTTACTAAGATTTAGCATGCAGCCACTTGTAAGGAGGTACCAACCCCCTAGATGACTCAAAACTAAATCAAACACATCAAAAAAAATTTCACATTTATAACCCTTTATTTATCATAAAATATATGATGATATCATTTTTTAGATCTTCACACACTTTTATCCTTCTAAAATTGGTCTCTAGACTTCTTCGTTTAATTAGGTCTTTTCAAGATAGATTAGGTCATTTGATATTGATGGTCATTTAAAATACCCATATTATATCTTAATTATAGTTTATATACACTATTATGATGATAAATAAGACATATTTTACAACTTCAAAATTCTATATCTTTTTCTTTAACTCTCATACATGCTAACTAGACAATTAGGCCTATTAGACCTTATTCTTCTACTAGGCTCTTGCTCATACACCTCTTGGTTGGACATATGCAATTGATCACTTATATTTTTAATTAAATAAGAATTATAAAATTCTAAAAAAATTAATCAAACATTAAAATAGATCACTCATATAATTTAGGATCAAAATCCCTTTTTAGGCCTTAAGGAGAGCTAATTTCTTCATTAGCACACATTACCCTTTGAACTATTTATAACACTCTAAAACTTATCACACAGTATTAAGATATAAAATATCACTAAAATATACCTTATAAAACTTCAATTTATTTCCAAAAAACCTTTTAGGTCTAACCACCACTTGAACCTCTTCTCAAAACACTATTCATACTAGGCATGTGCATACCCAAAAAATATTTCTTAAACAACTGAAGCATAAGAATTTTTTTAAAAAATAAACATGAAAAAAATAAAAAATATAGAATATAAATGACCTTAAAATCATAAATTTATTTATAATTCATTACATAGGGAAAAAATATTCAAACCCTTATTTACAAGTAGCTCGGTTAGAACTGCCAACTAGCCTCAAAACACAATTATGGAAACAATGAATTGAAACATATTTTGAACCAATTTTAGATAATTAAAATTCATTAATATTATCCCATGAGTTCATTATATATATATATATATATATGTATATGTATATATATATATATGTATATGTATATATGTATATATATGTATATATATGTATATATATATGTATATATATGTATATATATATATATATATGTATATATATACATATATATATATGTGTGTGTGTGTGTGTGTATACACACACACACACACACACACACACACACACACACACACACACACACACACACAGATATATATGAATTATATATAATATGGTCACATGGCAATATTGGTCTTGCAGACCAATCTCATAGCCTTATACCTCAATGTCTCATCTAAACAAGATAAGTCAACTTATAAGACTAGTTTAGAACACCAAAGGGATATAAACTAATAAAAACCACCATGGAAATTTGATACAAGTTTCAAGATTCAAGCTTCATCCATTTAACAAATTTGCCTTGGTCAAATCTAATTACTACAATAAATCTCTAAAAAGCAAGTCCTTTCCTATAGGGTCCACTCACCCACCTACCAAACCAATCATACTTGAAGGTGAAAATTATATTTTAATAAATTCTAAAATAACTCAAATATTCATGTCACACCATTAATATCTCTTTATAACTATATATTTCTCGTCGGGTCACTATTAGGTTTCTTTGAGGGTTTAAACCATATTCCAATCTTAACAATAATTCATAAATCTTAGCCCCTCATTACAAAAAAAATTATTGGAAATTTGATCTAATACCCTTTCCCATCTACCATTAATATATTAGGTTCTCATTCATAGGTTACACATGCCAATGGACACTTGAAAGTTCTTCTTGGGTTGAGAACCCTTTATTTTATGCACATGAAAGACATCAAAACACTTTTTATTGCATTAAAATTAAAACTTTAACCTAAAACTTTGTCAACATACTTTTAAAAACATGATATACCTATTTCAATTCACACATACTCACACTTGCCTTGAAAACTGATCTTGATACCCCATCTAGCCACCATCTCTCTCTTTACTCTTGAGGCCTTTGACTTGCAAATCATATTAGGTATTGAAACTAACCTTATAGCCATTGTATAAGATATAAACACATAAAACACATTTAATAAAACCTATTACCATGTTCAACCACTACCATACATTCTTCATATGCCTTGACAATACCTCATGACACTTCATAAGGTCAGGCATGGTCTAGAACTAGTCTAGTTGCATGTTAGGTCTATAGGTCCCACCCTTGTAGGCTCACCTTAAAACTCACCTGAGCAATATAATGCATCATATTCATACTCAATCAAATATATACAGCCTCTTGTTCCTCTATTCATCCATCTCACTAGGCAACCATGTTCCTTAATGCATAATACTAGGCATCCTATACACAAGCATTCTCAAGTCTCTTGCTAAGTTCAAAGAATTGACAACTTTTGAAACTAATATTGAAATGATTTTTGATGATTATACACATTTATAACATTAATTATATGTTTTTCACCCAATTTCATACCTCTCTAGGAAGCAATCAAACAAAAACATTTTTCAATTACCTCATGAACAACCTTTAACATCAATGATAATTTCAATGCCAAACCTCAACAAAAAATTCAATTCTCAACAATAATATTTTTGAATAATTGGTTTGTAAATAAATAATCTATCCTATAACATATTTAAAATCATTTTATACCATTTAATAAAACTTCCTACCTTATGCACTATATGGATACTCTCCATTATATCTATTATATGTGCTCTTATGGGTCAATATAAATTCCATTTTATCAACCCACGATGCCTAGGAATACTATGTGAAAATATATGATTATTAATAAGATAACTGAACCATCATGTCATGGATATTTTTACCTCTCTTTATTTTATGGAGGTTTTCCAAGTATTATTCATGGAGTGTAATAGCCAAATCATAATACATGTGTGTGGAGACAATGCCATATTTTATCTACACACTTTTTACCATTGAAGAGTCTTTTATATTTGTATAATATAAATTCCAAGTAATATCCTTTGTTTCAAACCTAAATTTAAGATCTTTGATGTTCTAAATTAATATGGATTTATTGTTGACTTTTGTCCCTACAATCATGGCTATCTATATTGTAATAAAATTATTATTTCCTTTATATTTATGGATGGCATCCCCTTCATGCATCAGTCCTATGATTGTGTGGATAAAATATAGTGTGATTAAATAGGTTTGGTCTACATACAAAATATCTTCATGTTTTCTACTCAATTACATCTTTTGGTATTGGTCATCAGTCTAAAAAATGGGAACTAACTCCACACATATAATTTTAGTTTTTCATTGATGTTTTACTTATTATTATACTCCAAATTTTGTATGTGTGGGTTAAATTACATCATTATTATTCTATCCACCTATAAAACCCTATAAATTTATGATAAGTGTCTTACTGTATCTGTAAGTGTCTTGTACATTCATTAAAATAGAGGGAACTTTAGAAAAATCTCCTAATGGATTTGTAATCTCTGATTTGATTGAGTGTTTATTGTACTTAGGTTGTTTAATTTATTTTGTAGTGACAAGATAGGGAATTTATAAAATTTATTCATATAAATAAATGAGAAATTATGTTACAAAAAATTATGAACACTTCATGTAAAAAATATACAAAATCTAGGTGCTCAAATGATTGTGTAATTTTATATTAGTGAAACCCTTGTTTTATAACATGTTTGATTTGTCTATTAATCATGCAAAATTTTTGTAATGTATTTAATATAATTTATTATTCATAGTTTTTCCCTCATTTTTATTTATTTGGCACATTACCACATGTCTTATCATTCATTTATTTCATTGTTATTTATCTGATGTCATTTTTTCTAATTTGTTGTTTCTCCATTCACCTATTTTCTTGTTTTAAACTAATCCACTTGATTTTTTTCCATTTTTATGAAAAAAAATAAACTACTACTATGCTTTATTAAACCTAATTTATCAATGCTCTCTATCTATTGCTTTTTTAGATATTTATTTTATTTATTCCTAGGTTTTATGTTATGGAAAGTAATTCCAAATATTTTATTTTTAAAATGCCATGTTCTCTTACCACTATGTACTACTTTTCTCTATAGTTCCACATTTTCCTCATTTTTATTTTCTATATTTATAGAAATAATGCCAAATATTTTTTTTCATATTATTTTCCATGTTCATACTGCCATATAAAATTTATTATATCACATTCATAATGTCTTCTTATACATGATACGTATCTTACTTATTACCTTTTCTCTATTGTTTATGTATCTCAAGGTTCTAAATTGTTTTTCTATTTCTTTTCTTCATCCTTTTTCATTTTTTAATCTTTTCTAATGTTTCTATTTTCATCACCACTACCTTCCTAGTTTCTATTATTTTTATTTATCCTACTAAGATGTTTTGGTAGCATCAAACAACTACGTATTGAGATAGTTGTTTTTAGGATATAATAATAGCCTTATTCAACTTTACCATCTAGAAGGAAAATACCAACGTAATGGGGAGGTGATAAGATCTATGACTGAAGACTTAAGCATATGTTATAGGGAACCTTAGTTCATTCTACCAAACTTCATCTTTATAGAAGGATTGTGTTACCTCATTAGTGCTTTCATCATTATTGTTACAACCCTTCATCATAGGTGCCTATAGTGCAGTGCTTTAATTTGGCTCCATTTACACATCCATGTCTCAAAGTACCTTCTAGTTTTCTTATCACATTTTATTTTTATCTTTCCCAATTTTTTATATTTTCTATCATAGAGTAAAACCTTATCCCCAACCTAAAATTTATTTCACCTTTATATACTTACCATGCTAAGAATTTTGGCATATTTTTTCTTGAATTTATTTTTATGATGCTAAGAATATATTTGCATCCATTTTTTTTATATCAGCCTCTCCTTAGTGGAATATTTATCATTAATTATAAATGTTATCAGAAGTATTAATATTGGTAATATATATCCCATTGTCATTATTGCTTCTAATCCATATACTATTTGAAAGGGAGAATACTTAGTCTATCATTTGTAAGTAGTGCAGTAATCCCATAATATTGATGGTATCTTGGTAGCTTAATCCCCAATTTAAGTATTTCATAATTTTGTTAGTACCTTATCTAATACCTATTTAATAGCTCAATAGATACATTTTATTTATGGTGGTAAGGAGTGTTTATGTGATGTTGGATAAATAAGTGTTTAAGAAGTTATGCCATTAAGTTATAAATAAAATACTTACCTTGATAATGTGTTACACTTAATGGGAATCCAAACATTGTAATTATATTTTCATACAAGAATTTCATGTCAATCTTGGTGGGACAATAATTTATTGACACAAATTCTTCCCATATTTTTAGGTATTCAATTCTAGTAATAATTAACCTAACACTACTCTTTATTTTTACAAGTTTGATGGGACCTATGAAATTAATTTATCATTTCTCAAATGGAGTTAACACTAGAAATAGGTAAAGAGGCATATCATCTCTAGCATTCAGTTTACCCATTATATAGAATATGCCATAATTTATTGTGTATTGATGTGCATCCTTAAAAATTGATGGGCATTATAAGCTTGATAATAATACTTTCTTACCCATAGATTATTTAGAGTTGTGTGCTCCTACAACTCCATCATGGGATTATCTTAAGATGATATGCCACTCATGTGGTAATCATACTCTCCATAACACCCCATGTATTCCTTTCATATATATTTATCCTTCAATCAATGTAAAATTAAATGCTTGAGTTATTAATATCTTCTTTTGAAATGTACTATACACCTTTAGAAACTCTCTAGTAGATAAAAATTATGTAATACCCTCTATGTATTTTGGGATTCATTCCACATAGAAGAGGTGAAATTTGGTTTATTCATATAATTTCACTTGTAGTTATTCTCAATAAGTAATCAGATCAATTATTTTTTATTAAAAAATAGGAAAAAAGGGTCTTGGGCCTAGTACAAAGCTGCCCTATGGGCAAAAAAGTCTTAGAAAAGATAGAAACAACACACTAATAGATAACATTAAACACTATAACAAAAAACATAATATAAAGAAAATTAACATAGCATATAAAAGACTAGGGACTATTAGTCATCCCATATTTAGCCAAATTCTTAACAATTCCTTTGTAGTCACCAAGACTATCCACTCCAACATTTTTGATCTTGTTGTCAAAGTCTTTCATCATGGTAAAAACTAACGCCACATGATTAAGAGCCTTGGTAGCATATTATAACATAATCCTCCATTTTTGTGTATTTTTTCCATCTCGATCTTGATCATCTCAATCTCTTCCATCATCTTGGTACACAGTGAGCAATTGCTTTCCTTTTAACTACAGACTTACACACCATCATCATACATCTCCTTTGAGTAGGGTTCATTCATCTCAAGAAAGTATCTCATTCCTTATATATCATTTTATAACATAGAGGGGTTTTCATCAACATCTTTCCCAGAGGTATCTTCAAAAAAATTAGAATCATCAGATATAGCAATGCCTTGGGGGTTAGTGGAAGGGATCCTAGCAATTCAACTAGATCTATGAATACCATAACTCCACCCTTACCATCCTCCACTAGTTTAGGGTCTAGGGTCAAAATATTTCCTAAATCCACAACACCACTATTGTTCTCAATCCCAATTATTACCTTCTTAGGTTGAACATTGACCTCTTTTTCATTACCCTTCTAGTTTCTCTTAATGGAAACCTTCCTAGGTTCCCGACTGGGACTGATAGACTTACAAATAAGAAGCAAAGGGGAAAGGGAATAGGGGTTATTAGGAAGGATATCTATCAAAATTACATAATCAATAGTACTATCTCCCCCCAACCAAATTTTGGGGGTTTTGGGGGTCCTTAGGAATTTCATGCCTTTACTTTTACCAGTAGGAGATGGGTTGGTTGGGTGATCTTCCAACAAGCACACTTTAATCAGCTTAGGGGGATAAAAGGCCAGATGGAATTGATAGAGTCTCATAAAAAGGCCTTGATGTATGGTAATGGGATTATTTTTAGGGTTTTTGGCCTAGACATCCTTCGCTAACATGATCAAATTCTCCAAGGAAGATAGTAGAAAGGAAGGAAAGCTAATTTATAACCTATTTCTAAAATGATTAAGTAAATAAAAATGGTATTGGTATAAAAACTTATACCTACCTTTAAGGGTGAATTATTTCATTATCATGAGATAAATTTGTCCCATGGAGCTGGCAGTTTCTCCCTTTCAAATCCACCATGAAATTTCTCAGCCACCCCACCTTCCTTGAAGAAAATTGCCATATTATCCAAGTTTGGAACTTTGCTACATCAACTAATCCTCTTTCCCTTCATGGGGAGCATGGGGCTTGTCCTATTACATCCTCCATGACTTCAAATTTAATACCTCTTATGGAGACCCTTCTATAATCCTCCACCCCAGACTCTATAAACTAGTAAGACAAATTCTAATCAGATCAATTATTTATTTTCATAGGTTTTACCATAATTTTGAAATAAAACTCTTGAAATATAATAAGATAATAAATTATTCATTATATTATTTGTATATTTATCAATTACTTAAATCACTCATAATTCATAAATAATATGAATGGAGTTTCCAATAAGTAATGCCTAAATTTCTATAATTTGTAAACCATAGCACATGCCTCCCTTTCTATAGTGTAATAATTCCTTTCCACCCTTGCCAATATTTTAATATAAAATTAAATTGGATGGTCTATAATTACCTGGGGTTATGCTAGCATTGATCCTATTGTAATTATAGAGGCATCAACATGTACATGGAATGGTATTTTTTAGTCTTAAGAAACTAATATTAGGGAATTTGCAATCTTATTATTCAATGTATCAATTTACTCCTAACATTTTTTTTAACAATATAGTAGTTGGTTATGTCATTTTTTTCAAAAGTTATTCTATGGGTGCATTTATATCTACATAATTTATTATGAACATGCAGTGATATCTAGTACGCCCTAATATAGTTCTAACTTCCTTCTATGTTTTGGGTGATGGTAGGTTTAAGATTATGGTAGTTTTAAGTGGATCTACCATAAAAACTTATTTGCATCATATTATGTGTCCCAATAAATTACCAAAAGGTGTGTAAAAGATGCATTTCTTGAGATTAAAATAAGTGTTTAGTTGTTTACATCTTTGAAACATCATCTATAGTGCCTAAACATGGTATTTGATTAACCCATATATCATATAATCATTACGATACAATTATAGGAAGTCAAGTATAAAATCCCTAAAAACATTCATCATTATGTGGTTAAACATAGATAATGAATTTTTTAATACAAAGGGCATCATTGTATATAGAAAGTATCCCCATTATGTAGAAAATGTAATTTTGATCTGATCCTTCGATTTTATTTTAACCTGATGTCATCTAGAGAACACATCAATAAAGTAATATACTTATCTTCCCCAAACACTTTAAAATATTTATCCAATGAATGGTATTGGTAAGACATCATACAAATAAGCCTTAATCAATTATTTGTAATTAATGCATATGCGTATCTTATTATTTTTATTATTTTAAATCACCATGGGACTTATCCATTCATATTGTTGGTTTTTTATATCAAATTTTCCCTATGGTGCTAAAGTGTCTAGTTCCTAAAAATATATCACATTGGCATTTCATGCAAGACTAAACTCTTACACACTCACCCAAAACATGAAACAAGAAATTAGATCTTGTGGGTTATGTAGCATAGTAACACACTTGTCATATCAATGTTTGTTCATATATCTAATTACTAAGTACATATAAAAAGTAATACACAACTATGTACCTTGTTTTAATTATGAAACAAACATGATTATGAAGATAACTACCATGAGATTCAAATTATGTATTACACAATTTCATATAATGCAAATTCTATCCATTATAGTCAAATACAAACCACATGATACATAATAAACATACTGATAACTCAATGTTACAAACTAACTAACAAATATAGCATAACATCAAAACTAATAGTAACTTCCATGATTTCACTATTACCATGATCAATCATTAAATAATACTAATGTTCAACAGCAATACAAATCTCTACATAGGGGTATTTATACTTATTTTTCTTGACAAGGTTGTTACATTAATTATGCCACTATAATCACTAGCCAATGATCTCTAGTAGACTTAGAGTTATGGAAATAATTTAATTGTTTTTAACTAATGACCTAGGCCTTCATTCCCTTATATTATCATTTAGTATTGGATCCTTATTTGCAAATGTCATCCTTCATGTAGTCCAGTATGAAAATCATGTATGATTAAATTTTATTCTATCCTTGAGAATCACTCAACCATTTCTCACTTCCTTCATGCTCCAAAAATATTTTAATGATATATCAAGTCAATCATTCTTGAGTGCTCCATTTTATATGCCTCTCATTTGAATATGTCTTCTCATGTCATGGTATTACATGCAACTATATTTCACGCCATGGTCTTCCTATGCCATGATGGTTCCATGCTATAAGCCAAAATATTTAGTAAAAATTATGGGTCAATCATCACCCCATACTATGCTCCTAGTCCATCCCAGACTAAGCACTAGTCCTGACCTCAACCAAACATTTAGGGCCAACCTATTTAATTTATTCTTGACACCTTTCCAATGTGACAAGGTGTTTATCAACTTTGTTGTTATTTCCTCGATTACCACTTTCAACTTTTTACTCTAATCAGATTGATTAGGACACTTTCTTACCTTATTGACCAATCATTCTAGGGATGTGGAAGCATCCTTTTAGACCTCTTCAATCATGGTGGCCTCATTCACAATATGTCCTAAAAATTCCACAAAGTTGGAATTTATTTATTACTGATGCACATTTATTATTTCTTCCATAGTTTTGACATATTTAAATTCCTTAGTGTACTTAGTGTAGTCTTTTATTAACATTGTGACATCTACCAATTATTTTCATTGAGACTCTTCTTCCTAGAGTTGAGACTCCAAAATTTTATTGGGTCATGCTAGCTTCTCAAAAATCCCATCCAAGATGGGGATCACTTCCCCAACCCATTGTAAGGCATCCCTGCATACTTCCACTACTTCAACAAACTATTCAACCACCCATAATGTTTCATTTCTAGGTGTAGGATACTCCTTCCACTACTTTAATATGAAATTCATCAGGGTCTCCAAATTATCAACAACTTTTCCCTCTAAAGATACCTCATATACCAATGATGGTTCCTATCCTATAATAGCTTTACATAAATTTAAAGTTTTAACCTTTGCTATTATAGCTTCTTCTAATTGGTGTTTTAGCATGACTACTTCCTCTTCAAGTGTCTTTTGAGTAACAACTTATTTATTATACATATCCACCACATTTATATGTTTTTATTGTGTGGTACATGCATCAAAATCTAAAATCAAATTCTATCATGTGACTTTAAAGGCCATTTTCAAAAATTTAGTGCTAGGTTGTAGAGGATAAAGCTATTGGGGATCAACCCAAATAGGAGTGGGTGGTGTTATTGCTTCAAAATATAAAACTAGGCTATTAAACAATATTTTAAATGATGTTATTCATTATACATGTCCAATAAAAATGAAATCTAATACATGGTGTCTATAGTTACATCCTCCAAATGAAAATGGGAATATAAATACAATATCTTATTAGGAACACCTTTCTGGTATTGGGCATGTAATTTGGTGGTTACATTGACCATAGGTGCTTGAAATTCAGAGTTAGTAGGATGCTTCCCTTTGAGGGGATCCAAATCAATAATCTTGAAATCTATAACTTATGATAAGGAAGTGTTTCCAATGTCCATACTACTTAGTTATTCTATGTCAAAACCATCCCTCTCTTTGCCAAGTGGATTTTCAATGTCTAAACATACTTGTTCAAGGGTAGTCTCCTACTATTACACTAGGGATGGTGTTTTTTTGAGTTTGACTCCTCTAGTTATTTATGTATCCAATTGGTTATAATAAACTCCTCTAGTTCTTCTTTGTTACCCTCCTTAGGCTCTTCTTACTCCAATGAAGTGGTCCATGTTGATGGTTTTGAACCTTCTAATTATCTTACAAGTTGATCTCATCAATGTGAAACCCTTGGTGGTGATGCCCTTGGTGGGGATGTCCTTGGTGGTGAAACCCTTGGTGGTGGTGCCTTGGTAATCCTTTATCTTTTTAATTATTTTAATTGTGAACTTATGATGGCATCATGCATAATACACTTCTTCTTGTCTAGTGGTGGTACTAGAGGAAGCTTTTCTCTCTCATGCTTTGTGCCTCCTAAAGTTTTATTCTTAGGTTAAAATGTATAAAATAGATTATGAATTATCTTCCCAACATGATTTCGTGAACCTTGATGTTAGTTATGTTAGTCTCATTCTTTTCTCTATATGGGTTCTATTAGGTGTGGAGCTTGATTATCTTCTAGGATCAGAGGTTAAAAATTTGATATTATTTTAGCTAGGTTTTGGATCCCATTATTTGTATCCATGATGGTGCAAGGGGTTGTAAGGTGGAGAACCCCCCTTATGGGTTCCAATGGGGATGACCCCCCTAACATGGATTTAAGGGGCGTGTGCCCCGATAAGGCTTCGACGGTAATGCCCTTGAAGTGAAAATTTATTAAAATTACCTTGTAAAATTATAATTTCATAGTCAATCTAGGCCATTGATTAAATATTTATAGATCTGATGGTAGAGGTTATGTTTAGGTGTTTTTTCCCTAAAATGTATTTTTTACATGGCTGAGATGGAAGATGAAACATATTGCACTTAGAGAGGAGGCAGAAATAGGTAGATAGGTGTAATAGTGTTTGTTGCAATATTTATTTCTCCCTTTATTTACTTGAAATAATATAATAGACAAGTTTGGTGGATGTAGCCCATCTTAGGTGAACCATGTTAAATCTGGCGTCCCCTATTTTGTGCATGTTTATGATTATTTTTTGTATGTTTGATTGATTCATTTCATAGTTTCTCTTGTATGTAATTTGGGGATAAATCTGTGGTTTATTTTATCCTAATACCTTCTTGTTAGGATATTCATACATTTTATAGAGAGTTTGAATCTCTGAGTCAATTCATTTTCCTTCAAGGGTGAGGGGTTTCATATTATATATGTAGTTGATTGAGTTGAAAAATTACCACACTATGAAATCATAGGTAAGATTAAACCAAGTAGAGAGCTTTTCAAAGGGGGCCATCCTAATATGTCCCAAAGAAAAATGTTACTTGATAGTAAATTTGGCTTGTTCAACAACTTGGATGGGTAAATCCTTTGGAATTAACCATTCATTTCTAAAGGATTCCTTATTGCCATCATACCATAAATCCATATTTATTTTAAAAGTTAGATTGATATAAATAGGGCATGTAAATGTCTTGTAGTGCTCCATAGGTGACATTTTCTTAGGTGGGTACAACCACTTCAGTTCTTATAGGTGTAAATAGGTACACCAATTTCATCAAACACCATCTACAAAAGAAATACACACCATAAAAACCTATGGCTAGGTATTTGATGGGTCTTCTTCACATCTATTATAATTTTGTTGTCAAAATACATTACCCAACTATAATTTATCCCCTTGATTACCTAGTAGGCAACATATAGGTGGGCCATGTCCACCTCCTTACATCAATCAGTGCTACCAACTTTGGTCATAATGATGCACGTTACTACTTATAGAGTAGGGTATTGTAAGTTATTAATATGCATGGTATGGCCCTGCTTATAGTATTCCAGATTCATGGGAGTCTTTACTATTTCCTCGAAGTCTTCTACATCAAATTCAAGGTTTTTTCTATAGCATTTCAACCCTTACACCTTGTTGATTCTTTTAGTTGTAATTTTCATGTAGCTCCAAAAAAATAGATATAGTCGTCATGGATACATGAAAGTAGAAATTTTATTACCTCTACCAATTTTCTAAAATATGGGAGGTTATAAAGCTATAATATCCCTACATATTCCAAGGCAATTAATATTTTAAATGATAAACAAATTCACTCTTGGTGTTTTGGCATTCAACATGATAATCATTTTGAAGCTCACCTAATTTCTAAGTTGGCAATGGTTATAGTAAAAAATGGTATAGGTGGATACATTTAATACCCAATTCTCTATACATAACACCATTTATAGGTACTAATTCTCCTCTATTATCAAATGGAGGTAAAGGCACTTGGTATTTATTCTTAGTTTGTTGTGACATTCATATTCCTTCACCTTCCACATGTTTACTATGTTCTTTAGGTGTTTCTTCTCCAATTAATACTATTTCCCCCAAACACTTAGCTCTTCTTATTCTAGAGTAGATGGTAGTGGCTCACTTCTCTAGGATTTTTTATTAGGCTTCATCACATTCATGGAGCCTTAAGGTTGATGTGTAGTCATCTAATATTCCCAAAAGAATACATGCTTGTTGTGAAAATGTCTTGGCTCTCTTTATTCAACATTTGTTAATGGTGGATGTTGACCTCTATAACTTGTAATCACCAAAATACCTCTATGTGATTTTATTTTAGCTATATTATGATTAATCAATTAGACAAGACCCTACATAATGATCAATGAATGGATAATTAATACTCTATACTTGTCCTATAATTTCCTAAACTCTATTGTTAGCTCTTTCACTCTGTAAAATCACATTGAAAGAAAAGTTAAAGTTTATAATGATCCCCCATATGTATTTATATATATATGAGGGGGTAACTTGCATATAATATCCCCCATATCTTCTACCATCACTTCTCATAATCAATGTAATTTAACAATCTCCTTTATTTGACTATCACTTCTTGCCATAAATACAATTAATGGTATTGTCATGACATGATATTGACATGCCTATCATAGCCACTATCTCTTTATATTAATGGCATGTCTTCTACCATGATTTTCTTAGAGTGCATGATAGTTTTAAAACAATTTAAATATTCATACCATTGACTATAATCTCTATCCTTAGACCTCTTTACATGCATGGACATCCTTATGGACCATTTACCAACACATATAACACCCCTTACCCCACACTAAATTATGTTATGGTCCTCCATGAAAACATAAATACTAAGTTACAAAAGTAAAGTAAATAATAAAAAGGGGCATGAAACTAAGGTATAAATTTACTTAAAACAAGAGATCCTAAACTAATGGCATATGCCTTATTAATATAATTAAAACAAAACTTAAAATAGATAAATATGACTATAGGTAGATACAATTGTAATGGCCAAGAAGAAATTGGCCATCCAATATTTTTAAATGAAATGCACTATTAGGATGAATACTATGAATAAAAAAAGGACCATCCCAGTGAACATGGATCTTCCAAAAGTGGCATGCGATCTTGGAGTCATAGAGTAAAACTTGTATTCCTGGGTAAATGTCTTATGCCTAAGGTGGTGATCATGCCATGCCTTCTATTTGCATTTCTCCACATCTTGACTCTAATGAATAAGGAAATGTGATTCATCAAATCATAAAAAAGTATACAAATGTGATTTCAATGATGAGTCATCATCTAATTATCTAATATAAACAATGCAAAGAAAAGGTACCAAGAATTCAATTAGAAGAACTACTTCAGTTTCAAACACTAGAGTGAAGGGTGTAATTTTATTGAGGCACTTGAAAGTTGTTTGATAAGCCTAAAGTATTATAGACACCTGATCATTTGAATTTGTGTGTTTAATATTACAAAATTTTGTTAGGGTTATGCCCAAGATTTTTTTGAATACTTTAGTAGTGCTATTGTCCTGGGGATGATACGATGTTATCTTATCATGGGTAATCATGAATTTAGTGAGTAATATGTGGATAGTCTCATTGAGTAAGTATGTATCATGATCACTAGTAAAAATTAATAGACAACCAAATATTTTTATAATATGTTCCCATGTGAATCATGTGGTAATTACTATAATACAATCCCTTGTGGGTGCAGCCTTAGCTCAGAACATGAGATAATTAGTTGTTGTGATGATATAATGATAACATGTACATCATCTAGATGGGATGATGGGGATAACAAAATCAATGACCCATTTTTTAAATGGTTCTTATGATATAAGAGTATGTAATGGCATGGAATCTTAGTGATTCAATTTCCCTATGCACTAATAAATATCACATTATTCGACATGTAACTTGGTATTTTGTAAAAGCATAGGCCACCATAAACCAACTAACAAATTTTTTGCATAGTAACCTAACTAGCATAGTGTCCATTATCAATTTCTTCATGAACTTCATAGAGTAATTTATAATACTAATGTTTCATGACATAGTGTTTAAGGATGTCTTCTTGTTTAAGCATGTAGAGGTCCCCTCTAATGAGCTAGAATGGTGTAGTATAGACGGTTAGTTGATTTTTAACTTGTAGACTCAAATGTTTTGGATCAATGCCAATAGTTAAAAAATCTACTATATCTTCTAACTCTTAAGGAACATGTGAAATGTGAAACAACTATACATTCGGTAAGCCATCCTCAATGGCTTATACTAACTCACTGAAATCAATTCTAGAGAGATGGTTATGACTGTAATTGTTCTTACCTAATTTGACCATGATAGATAATTGAAATTTTTATAATAACACAATATAGTGATATATGTATCCATGTAACATAGGTTTATTAACTATATATTTCAAGGTTTCATGGTATATATAGAATACAAAATGAGTCACCAATAGATGTTGTCAAAACTTTTGTAAAGTATAAAACATGAAAAGTGCTTCATGTTCCATTATGGTATAATTTCACTCAATTGGAGTAATATTTATACTTTACAATTATATGGGGTGATCAAGGTTACCTTCTCCAAGTTGTGCAAGTATCACATCGATGGATATTACAAAATCATCAACATGGACATGAAATGGTTTAGTCCAATCAGAGAACTAGAGAATTAGTGTAGCGATGAGCTTATCTTTCAAGGCCTCAAAATATTCTTGGCAAGAGTGGGTCTATATGAAGTGTTCATTATGTTTCAAAATTTTCTCTAATGCTACAATAATCCTTGAATAACCTTGGATGTATTTTTGATAGTACCCAATATGACCTAGAAAGGGAAAAAATGCACATTGATTTGTTGGTGTTGATAGATAGAGGATGATGGAATCCTTAGCAAGGTCCACCAGAAGTCCATCTTGGAATATAATGTGACTAAATAGAACACTTAATGTCATATAAAAAAGATATTTTTATAAATTAAGTGAAATTTGAAGCAATGGTCAAGCATAAGCCGTACATTAGAACAATGGTCTTTTATTAGGCTATATACTATCCAATCATTTAAATAAACCTAAAAGATTTTAAGAATGGATTTTTAAAAATCCTTAATGGATATTAAGGAAAATACTGTGGGTGCATTTTTTAACCCAAATGGTATGATAGTATATGTGAAATACCCCAATAATTAGAAAATGTAGTCTTATTTCGATCCTCCTCTATGATATACACTTGATGGTACCCAAAAAATTCATTTATGAAAGTGTAAATTTCACACCTTGTGACACCTTTAAGTATTTATTTCATGAAAGGCATAAAAAAAAGATCAGTATCATAGGATGCCTTAAGTATTTGATAATAATAACAAATTCTAATACACCCATATTTTTGTATGCTTATCACCATGGGGATGACCTAATCAGAGTCATTAATTAGATTTATAAATATAACATGCAACATACTATTAATTTATTGTTTCACTAATGCACATGAATTTGGATTCATCCCATATGGCCTTTTCCTAACTAGGTGAGCACCTTCAACCAGTTTGATATGAATTTTGACTAAGGATGGATGAACACATTTTATTTCACTATAATTACTTAGAAAAACATCTTGGTACTCTTTTATCAACTCAAAAACTTTATAAATCTTAGTATTGGACTAGTATCTACCCATAATAGCTATCTTTGGTGCTTCCTCCATGTCAATGTTTCACTGGATCATTTAAAGAGGTCTTGAGGATAGGTGGTCTGTATTAAGAAAAATATCATGAATAGATCAAAATCCATTTTTTTGGGGAGATCCAAATTATTTTTAAATTGGTCAGGTGGTGTGGACCCTTCACCTTCATCAACATGAAAAATTATTTTTTCCTTTCCTTTGAAAATTTGTTCATAGCATGTCTGATTGAGGATAGGTTCTAGTGTAGGAGAGGATTACATATTCAGATCATTAAAAATAACCAATCCTTATTTTGATACACCATGTATATGTTATAGTTGATCCTTGACATGACTAAGGTCACCAACAACTACTTGACATATGGATTGAAATATGAGGCAAAATTCTATCTTTGGGGAAGAATAAGACAATGCTAAAACC
Organism: Torreya grandis; assembly: GCA_037957365.1. Classification (NCBI taxonomy): domain Eukaryota; kingdom Viridiplantae; phylum Streptophyta; class Pinopsida; order Cupressales; family Taxaceae; genus Torreya; species Torreya grandis. The sequence continues at coordinate 4,816,944 of JARHVA010000490.1, forward strand.
ATGTTAGTTTTCAACAATTGCCAAAAATAGGTACTTAAATGTCATTCCTCATGAACATACCATGTTATATCCCAAGTGTGTAAAGTTATATCAAATACATGTACCCATAGGTAAACTATAAAGAAATATTCTTTAGCCAACCACATTATTTCAAAAGATTATAGGTGTCCTTCTAGTGCTCAAACTCCACTATAGATAATTGTACCCCATACATGGTTGTCATGATGAAACTAGTGATGTAAGATAGAGTGTACTTAATAAAAATGAAGGAGATGATCATTATGAGTTTAGAACCATCTTGAGGTTATGCCATCAATTAAGATGAATTGATGAATGCATATGATCACTATCAAATTTATAGAAGGCTTCAAGTCACTGGATGAAGCTATGGACTGCCATTTTCCTATAAAACCATAGAGCTTCATCAAGCCTTTAGAGTGGTGTAGCCATAATTAGTCCCCACATGACTTGTATGGTAATAAGATGAAAAAATATATCATAATTGTGGTACTGACATGGTATGACTTCACAATTACTAATGGCACTGCACACTCTTCTAGTGAGGTTATAGTCACCTTAGGCCTAGAAATTACAAGCATTACTTGTAGTATCAAAAATGTATTGTGTGTTTATCCATAAAGGGATGCCATCAAGACTAGGATCATGATGTTCTCTATTTATAGTTGTGACATTATATATGTAATTAATATCCTCATCCATGCTAACTTGTTCTACATACATGGGGATATGTTCTTGGTCTAATGGGATGATGACTCATTGATCAATATTTTTAAAACTAATATATAAATTTTTGAAGTTTAAATCAACATTGTTGCATAGCACCAAGGATGACCCAATAGGGATAGAGAATCATCATCTTTAGCCAATTCAAGAATTTCAAATTCATCCTTGAAAGGTACCCCAAGGATATTGATTATTGCATTTTTAAAAATGCTAATTGGTAGAGCATAAATTTTATTATAAATTAAAAACACATGAGGTGATGGTTTTAATGCTTGGATATCCATTTTTTTCCATGCATCATTTGTGAAAACATTAACCTTAGTGATAGTGTCAACTAAAATGTCTCAGATCACCCATTCCTCAAAGGAAGCATTCACCAATATTTTATTCTCCTCTCGAGGGCTAAGAGGAATAGGAATATATTGTCATCGATCATGGTTTAATATATGATCTTTATTTGGCCTTGGTTCCTAATGTTTAATCTAATTACTCAATTGTGGGACAATATCTTATTCTAACAAGTGCTTGTAAAGTTATTAAAAATCATCTCGCACTACATTTTGAGGTTTTATGGATTTTTGTAGATCAACACATTGGGTGTCTTCTTGGTCCTTAATAAATTGAATTTACCATTGTGATTCCCATACCAAGGTCATAGTATCTTGGAGCACATATTTCTATTGTTGGGAATCAAGATACTTCATTGCATGAGGCTCTATGTGTTGTATCTTCTCAATAGGTAAAATAGACATAAACTAGGATTTCCCACTACTACATGTGGCGATATTAACCTATTGGGCCATATAAGTGCTAGAGAAAAGTTTCTATTGTGATTTCTCAATGTAAATCATACTATCAACTTTTTCATTTCTTTTATGATGGATTTGTACAAATCAGGGCATTCCTCCAACTAGTGATCTTTTTTACAAAAAGCACATGATGGATATATTGGACAATCTCACTAATAGTGATTTGGAGACCCACACTTATAAAATTTTCATGGTGAAAAATTCCCACCTCTTCATCCCCATCCTTGACCTCATCCATGATTTCCACCATTATCTTGATTATTTTAAACATAGGTTTGACACATACCATGTGCACACACCTCATGTATATTGTTGACCAGGTGGTAATCATTTTTTTCATGGGTATAGACATCAAATATATTGTAATAATTAGACACTTTAGAATGTGTAACCCATTGTAATAGAGGAGAATAATAGACATCCTGTTCTTCACGAAAAATTTCACAATATTGCTTTAGTACAACATAGATGTTCTTTCGAGGACAATCACTTGTATTATGACCTTCAAATTCACAATATGTACACCAAAGAATACTATAAGTTTCAAAAGAATTATTTTTAGTCATAATTTCTAAATATGATACCATTGAATCTATTTTAGATTCCATAATAGGACTAACTCTAGTGTCAATGCTACCAATAACTTCATCATAGAGGGTAGCTTCCAGGGCCTTGTATAGGTTGGTAAAGGTCATTTGAGATAGAATTCATCTAAATGAAACAAAAAATCTTCCCATAAACCATTGGGCACGTTGAGCAACATTAATATAAAATGAGAGCTTAGACAAGATTGTTTTGAATCATGCATCGTACTCATGTACACTTTTGGTTAGCTCTTATTTTATATCTTTTATCATAAAAATACTTTGTTGCTTAAATTTTATAATATAAAACTCTTGAATAAATGTTGTATTGAGTTGGTCATAGTCAATTAATTATTATTGGTGGTCATACTTTGTATACCACTTGTGTGCTCTTTTTATAAGTGTGGTTGTGAATTATGTTGATTTTCACTCAAAATAAGTAATACCACATGCCCTTTAGATGAGTTCACACTTATGAACATGATCTATAGCATTTTCCTTGCCTTAGTGTTTAGGTAAATGAATCATCATTTCATAATACATAGTTGGTAGTTGAGGTACTTGTAATAGTGGCTATTAAGAACCCCAAGTCCTATTCCTAAGGGTGGAAGTCCACAACTTCTTCCTACTCTACCTCCTATTCCACCTACCACACCTCTATAAATAGCACTTGAGATGTTAGGCATGGAATCAAGTTGATTTATAATTATTAGACAAGCCCTCTACCCATTACTAATGTTGGGTCCACCAAGCATACCAAGTTGGGACATGAAATTACTTTGAAGAGGAAAATAGAGTGTCAATTCACTATGAAGTAAAACTTACTTAGAAATAGGTTCTCCTATGGGATTAGTATTTAAATATACACTATCCATATCCTAATTATGTATAATTAGATCATCTATCTCAAAATCAATATCTCACCTATGGTTGGGTAACTGGGTTGGTCTAAAAATGGTTCTTTGGTCTCCACTATCCATCTATTTTCTCCCACATATGATAAATATGGTGTTGGTCATGGTTTTAAAGTTGGTGAGACCTCCTTCTACTCTTTTAATTCCCTATAGATCCTAATGACACTTATTTAGTCCTCCCATCCCCTTCCTACTATGCTTCCACCTATAACCCTTTGATGACTTTATTGTATTTATGTTTTCACAACTCCCATTAACTACCTACCATTTCAAACCAACAATCCTTCACCAACACCAATGCATTCCCCTCCTAAATATTTTTATCATGAAAGGCTAGGTTTATCCCTCCATAGGTAGATTTTCAAGTCTAGAATCAATAAACAACTTATTTTATACTAGTTATAAATGTCTAATATACCAACCACATGGTTCTCAAAGAAATTTTAACTTGGATTCTTAAGGACAAGAGTAAGTGGTTATAACATACTCCAATATATCCTGTCCACTATGTTCTAAAATGTGTTAAATCCATTTTATGCTCTATCATCCAAGCTTTCTTCCTCTTAAAATTTTGTGACCAATCATAAGCATAGGCTAAGAGCCAAGCATGCAAATGAACATGGACTTCGACAAAGAAAGTTTCATATAAAGAGATATAGATATGTTATTCAACCCATGCACATCCAACAACTCATGGTTCAAGATAGGGAATTTTAAAATTATCCTCAACCTTGATAATCCATTTTTTAATATTATTGAGGGATAACTGCTCAAGTATTTCCATTACTATGCAAAAAGTGCTACAGGTCTTGATAATGGAACCAAAATGTTGGGTTTTTATATCAACTTTTCCCTAGGGAGATAAAGTGTCTAGTTCCCAAAAATATAACATGTTGGTATTTCATACAAGACTAAACTCTTTCATGCTCACCTAAATCACATAGCAATAAATTGGTTTGCATGGGTTATTTTTCACAATGACACACTTTTCATATATCGGTGTTTGTTCATATATCTAATTAATAACTACACATAAAAAGTAATACATAGATATGGACCTTGTTTAAATTATGTAAACAAGAATGATTATTAAAATAACTTCTAGGAGATTCAAAGTATGGATTACATAAGTTTATATAATGCAAATTCTATTTATTATAGTCAAATACAAACCATATGTTACATAATAAATGTATTGATAACTCAATGTTGTAACTTAACTAGCAAATATAGCATAACATCAGAACTAATAATAAATTCCATGATTTCTCTATTACCATAATCAATTATTACATAATTCCAATGTTCAATAGCATAACAAATCTCTACATAAGGGTATTTATACTTTTTTTCCCTGACCAAGTTGTTACATTAATTATGACACTTTAGTGACTAGTCAATGATCTCCAGTAGATTAAGAGTAATGGTAGTCATTTACTTATTTTTCCTAAAGGACATAGGATTTCATACCCATATATTTTCATTTGGTATTGGATACTTTTTTCCAAATGTCCTCCTTCATGTGGGCCAGTACAAAACTCATTCATGATTAAAGTTTGTTTGTCCTTGAGAATTAATCCTCAACCATTTCCCACTTCTTATACACTCCCCAAGTCTTTCACTGATATATCAAGTCCTTCACTCTCTAATCCTCTATTTTTTATGCCTCTCCTTTAATTGGGTCTTCTCATGCCATGGTATTCCACACTATTATCTTCTTTATCATGGTCTTCCCATGCCATTCTCATTTTACACCATGGTCTTCCTATGCCATGTTGGTTTCATACTAAAAGCCAAAATATTTTGTCAAAATTAGGGGTCCAAAACATATCCTCTATAGGGGTTATGATACTACTATTGATCATTCTATTCAATTCAATCTTGAATTTTTCCTTAACATTAAGATTTAGTCTATACGATCATTTTTGAAATGGTTTAATATCCTCTTTCAATTGAATTTTCATAGTACCCAATCATATTTTATTATTTTGATCTTGGTAAAAAAATTTGGGAATAAATCCTGAAATTCCCTTAGTATCTATAGTATCATTTTCACCTCTTCCTCTACCTAGTTATTTCCTACTTTATCCATATTTAGATTTCCTTCTTTGGTTATATTCTCTTATCTAATTTTAAGATCTTGTTAAAAGTAATTCTTTTTATCTTCCGTGGTGTCAAGGAGTTATTTTTATCCTTCGTCGATGTCTATTTTTATGTTTTATGTATTTTCTTCATCTTCCTCTTCTTGTTTTATAATTTTTCATTACTATTCCATATGCCCAAGTTATTTTATGTTTGTATTCCATTCCATAATTTTTGGTAATTCTCTTAGAATTGTGCCTATTTAATCCCAATTATCCATATATCCTAACCTTGTTTATTTTATTTTATTATAAATAAATTTATTTTTTTTGTGGTAGATTCTTCAATAAATAAAAAAGTATTTATTTTTTGTATTTCTTGACAAAGTCTAGTATCTAGATCACAAAAGTTGAAAGTTATATAAAAATCCAGTTTTAGGTCATCCCATCTATTGGTTCCTTTCCAAAACTCCTAATGTATGTACCATGTTTTTGGAAATGCATATAATGTAAAGTAAAATAAATGTTCCCATAAGTGTCTATTGGTTTGATCTCTTATTATTCATACCTTTTCACATGTTTCAAGATGTAGTCTTACATTGTTTTTTCCTGTATAACTTCTTATCTCTAGAAAGTAGCTCTCTAATTTAAAAAAACTTGTTTTGACTAGTATAGAAAAAAATTTCAAGTGTGGATGGTAGTTTTATGGGTGTGATACCATATTTCAATAGTAATAGTCAGTGTGTCATCAATGAATTTCATCCTTATATATTATTTCATGAATACTCTCATCATCTACTATAAATAATCATTGACTATCCCAATGTAGATAAATTTTGGTAATTTTTATGTGAAGCTCATTATATATAGTGAGACACTCTTCTCTATTGTGATGTATTTTATAGTGTGGTGGTGATTTTTCCTTTTCAAGGTGGTTTTATTATATCACATATTTTACGCACTACATTTTTTGGCTCACAATACATGAAATATTTAATTTTATCCCCCGAGGGTGTCTCTCCCTCTTAATCTTATACTAGAAGTTCCTCCTCATCATTGAATTTATGGTCATATTTTATTTTTATAATTTATTCAAAGTATACATGCCAATAAGGTCATAAAATTCATTATCCTTATTTTTTGGCCATAATTCTTCCAACCATGCAACTGCCATTCCTACCTCTAATGCAAAATAAAATATTTGGCCTTTTATTTCAAATGTAATTTCTTCCTCTTCAAAATATAATGATCCATTACAATCCACAAACCATTCTAGGTTCAAAAACTTTAGGTAGTTAGTATTTTACATATCAATTTCCTCAAAATATACCTTCTTCTTTATTTCCACAATATTAACTTCAACATTATATAAAGTACATATTGGTGAGCATAGAGTACCATCATTTATAACAATGTCATATGTTGATGCATGCAATTAAGGTCTCCCAAATAACTCCCATTTTCTCTAAGGTAACAAATTCATAAATGATCGAAGGTATAAAAGTGTTTTCTTTATTTCTTAACAATTGATTTTGACATTTAGCATAATGAGAGTCTTTTACCGTTTTCAAATTTTTCTAAATACATTTTTTATTTTTTATTTTTATCCACTCTATGCACTTGATGTTATCTATGTTACTTGTTCTAATATTTACATAATTAGGTGAGTCTGGTTAATAAGTCTTGTTTCTTAATCAGATTCATTATACTTTTGAGATCCTTGACCTTGTCTTCATCAAAATAGGTCACCTTATATTGATCATTATCTTTTTTTTGTTATTATCTTATGGATTTTGTATATGATTCCATCATATTAATAAATATTAGGTTTTTATCACTTTTTACATGTGTCTAATTTAATATTAAAATCAATTTCCATTTATTTTCCTTTACCGATCCTTATCCTACTTCTAGTGGTTACCACTATTCTCAGTTATGAATCATCATTCATAGTATGGAGAGCCTTCTTCCACTACCTCATTTTTTTCTTTATAGTTTTTAAAAATTGTCTAATTTGTTTTGACATAATTATTTGGTGGGATGAACTTCCATCTTATTCTAATATTTTCTCTTATTCTTTCTTGTGGTGAGATTCATCACACCACCCTTTCATATATTATCCTTTTGAAATTTTTCTTAAGTGATTATCCCCTTTCTTGGGGGAGATTCTACCAAATTTTCAATTTTTGTTCCACCATTTTTATATAATTGTGCCACTTTAAGACATGAGAATGAGCCATGTGTTCCTCTATCATGGGAAATTCCACACTCTATATGTGATTATTCATCATTAATTCTATAAATGTGTCCAACCTTTTCACATTTGTAGAATGTTGGTGGGGTCAACCCTAATTATAACCTTGTTTATAATTCTAATTGTATCCTCTTCCCCATTGATAATTTCCACTTTTGATGTATCATCCTCTATAATCACCCTATCCACCTCCTTTATACCCTCATTTATTGCTATTTTAATATTTTGGTTCAATATTTTGAGTTTGAAATTTTTGAATTATAACATATGTTTGATACTATTAACCAACGTGTGGTATACTAGCATTGTTCATGGGTAGTTGCAGTAGTGTAATTTATTTTACTATTTGTACTCTTCTTTGATTGTTATCATTTACATTTTTGAATACATATATAGTAAGGAAGTTTTAATTATAGTGATTAAATGATCCTTAATTAGTGTAGTACATTAAATTATTCAAAGGATATTCCACTTCCAACATGGTGCATAAGTGTTATGGATGATGATCATAGACTAGGTATATTTTGAAATAAATCTTCTCACCATATATAACTTTTTGAATCAGTGGACTCATTCTTATCGATGGTTGTCATAATATTATTACCACTAATCTCTTCATCATATCAATGTAGGTAAATTATATCCTATAATGTCCCTACACATAATAAGTAGTGCATAAAATTATTGGTTATAATGGTGTATGTTTACTATGTGGTGTCTTATACACATCTCCCTTCATTTGTATTTCTTCTTTTAATATTAATTATCCCAACTCCAACTACAATATTTTGACATTGTATTTATATCTTATCTCTAAGATTGATACTCTAAGCATGATGCCATTTCCAATGTTTCAAAAAATGTCTTAAATGTTTTCCCATACATATTGGCTCAACACATGCGAATTAATATGGATATAAACTATTCCATTCTTTGTTTTTCTTTTATAGGATCCTCTAATTTCTGCACCATGGATTTAAACCATCGATCATAATATTTTATAGTTTCCTTCTCATTTTGCATCAACTTTATCATTTTTATGACACTATACATTGATATATATAGATAGTGAAAGTCACCCTTAAAATATTTTTAGACATCAGCCCATGCAGTTGAATGTTTATAAAAAAGTCTTCATGTATCATTTAAGTGAGTCATATGTTAATGTTCTGACAAAATCAATTAACTTCACCCTTTCATCTATAATATTATAAATCATCCAATTTGATTCCAACACAGATAAATTTTATTTTGCATCCTTAGTATCTTTACCAAATAGTGGTAAATTCATCATAGTTTATTCCATTTTAGTGTTCTTAAGTTATTTATTAATACCATTTTTAGGATTGGTACCACAGTTCACTTGGTTTCCTATTGTACTTTCTCTTGTAGATCTATTAAAAAATTTGTTGTTATGTTTCCATTGTCTAACCAATTTATTTTTACAACATTTATCTATTTTTAATTATTATTATAAATATTTTCTTCCTAACACTCATGCCTAATTCATTACAAATTACTTTATTTCCTTAATCTCTTCTTTATGAATTTGGTATTGGTTTTCTACTTATTATATAATATATATATATATATATATATATATATATATCTTTTTCTAAATTATGGATGTAAACATATATTTTGAAATTGCACATGGGATGGTTATTGGTCTAAAGGGTTAATTTCCTCTCAAAGTCTCTTACAGTTTGGGTTGGGGGGTCATATCACTTCAAGTATATTCTTCAACATCGTCTATCTCTAATTGGACTTCTTCACCAGTGTTTTCATTAACTACTCTTCCTTATATTATCTTCCTCATTATATATATGTCATATTTATATAGTATGACTAATAATAATTTTTTCTAAATCCCCTTTCTCCTGAAGGATAACATCTCTTTCCACATGTATTTATTTTTCTATATTATCTATAAATATTTCCTCATGAATACTTATTGTCAAAGTTTATTTTATTAATAATTTCTCTCTCTTGGTTATAATATATAAGTAACATCTCATATATTAATCATATTCTCCTTATTTATTCTTTCATTAATCTCTAGGTGTCATCTGATATGAGCTAAAATAATTGTGACCAATTAGTCTTTCACACCCAACATTTTGAATAGTTTGTGTGTTCTTAACTATGTAGATTAATATGTTAATCATTACCACATATCATTCATGATTTTTTTCTAGAATGATATATAATAATAATTATATTATATTTATCTCATTATCTTAATCTACACCTTCTAATGGTGGGAATACTAATTCCTCCATTTGTGGCATAAAGATAATATTAATATTTTAAGTGTTATGGTTTCTATTAGTTTAGGCCAAATTAGTTTTCTATGATACCTTACTTATTCATAACATTCTCCCTTCCCTTTTCTTATTCTATATTTCTTTCTTAATTTTTGGTTAAAATCTCTCATCCTCCATATAATTCCTCATATCTTTATTCATAATTTTCCCTTAACTACATTTAATTTATCCTCTTGTTAATATCTCAATATCCCTTAATTATCTTACATTTCATTAATAATTAATTTCATGTCCCCATACCACATATTTGATCTACCCCAATTGTTTAGATCAGATATTTCAAGTAGTCACATATTTTGAGGATCCCCTTCTTTCTACATGTCATCCCTTACGTGCATGTCCCCTAAAGGAATTGATTACATTATTTTACTATCCCTTGATCTACAAATAACTTGTAGATGATGAATGGTACTTTTTTCAATAAAATTTGGCTTGTCCCTTAAAAAATTCCAACTTTATTAGCATTGAAATTGTCCAACCATGTATAACCTAAACTATGATGAATGAGTTGAGGGTATTATTGAATCAGTAATCAATAGCTTAATTTATGGGTGTATCAAGTTGTTGGAGAGCCTTAAAATTTTATGAAGTCTGATGAATATTTATTTTAAGGTGAATGTGGAAACCTTCTATGTACTTATCTTTCTCTAGTATCCAAGGCCATAAAAGTTGTGCAAAGGTGAACCAAAATCTTCTTCGTATGGCCTAAAGAATGATGAATATATTTTTGGTAATGTTTCACATATATTTTTAACTTTCATGTGAATTTTTTTTCAGGTTTTATTCCCACCACTCTTTTATTTCCATTAATACAATATTATAGAACTACAAAAGATACTTCCCCCAAGGCATTCTTAAACTAAATTCTATGCAACACACCAAATATTGATATAAAATTTGAAACTATTGGCTTCATATAGTTTATATCATGGTAAATTTTAATGGCCCATATAAAAATTAACTTGGATTTTTTTGGAAAATATCTAATTATGTGTTTTTGTTTTTGGTGAAAGTTAACATATGGTGTTTAGGTGAGAAGGTGAATGGACATGTGAATCATAATGGGGCACATAATCTAGAGGGTGTCTGACTGTATAGAAAACCTATAGACACTTCATCCCTTTCCTACTACTTAAATTTAGCATTATGAGTATATGGGTGGATGTATATTTACATGTAATGGACAATAATCTCAAATTGACTTTAGATAGAAAGGCAAACTATATTTATTTGTATTGAACTTATTTTAAATAGTAAGAGAGTCAAATTAAGAAACTAACTTATACCCAGATAATTAAGGCAAATACACATTGCTCACCAACCCATAAAATAGTCAAATTCCAATTTATAAAACCAAAATTTATGAATTAATGAATAATAACCACTAAAATTTACCCTAGTTTATATTGACATATGTTAAATTTAGGTATACTAATGTAACTCAAGAGTTAGTATAGGTTATAATTTATAACATTCATTAAAAAATAATTAGTTCTTAAATTCACATGAATTCACATAATAAATGGTACATAGTAATTCCTAATCTAACTTATTTATATTTACACACACACACACACACACACGAAAAAAAAATGAATATAATGGTTTGGTATCTATTTACGCTATATTGCCTTATATAATCACACATGTTACTCTAATATGTAACCCCTTATTATTATTCTCTATATATTATCTCTTATATGTTATATATAATAAATTACAATGATGTTATATAAATATCAAATCAATACAAAACAACTCAATGGTCATGTCTGTGTGAGACATGCCCTTTCTATAATCAAGTCATTATTTATTTTTGGAAATAATTATTTCTTATCATAGAACCCAATTAGTATAATTATTTTTTACATCACCTATATAAGTCTCATGTTGTTGTGGTAAAAGAATCAACTCTATGATATTTGTGATTTATCCTTTTAATTGATTGAGAATCCTACGAAAAAAAATGAAGAAATGTAACTATCTCAATTCAATATTTTTGTTGACTATTTATGGTATATAAAAGTGGAAATAATAAAAATATGTGTCTAATAATTCTCAATATTAGGAATGTAATCTAAAAATGGATTTTGGATAGGACCACTATTTCTAGACTACATTATAGGTCACTTGATTCCATTGATTACAGACTTTTCCTAGTTGGCAGTGGATAATAACTACTATAAAAAGATATTAAAAAACAAAATTATAATAATGAAATATAATAAAAATATTATTATAATATTCCTAGACATGACTTCTATAGTTTTACAATAATTTAGGTTATTTGTGTTACTAAAGGCTTATTTGCATTGATTGTAATGCAAACCTGACTATTTCACCACATGTGTCTATATTAATTAAGGATGTTTATGCATTTTCATATCTAAAATATTAAGTGAGGTACCTACAATAAAATACCTTATTTGCCTATGTAAAAACCAAATTTATATCAAATATGGGGGTATCAGGTGAAAATGATTGAGTTGGATTGACGTTGGTCAATCCCCAATAAATTATTTAGTGTTGTAATACATTGCAAATAATTTTAATAGGGATAAAACATGATTGTATTTCTACCACTTACATGTATGTGTGAGTCTGGAATGTAATTATAGATGCTCTTCCTCTTATTTTGCCATTAGCATAAACTTGCAAATATTGAATCTAGCTTCAATGAATCTATAGATAGAAAATGAATATATTTGAATAGATTTTAAGAGTTAACAAAGCCTTATTTAAATGAATTATCATAGATTTTTATTTATATAGGTTTTAAATTTTAATGAATGGACCTATTAACATGCAAAATTTGACCAAAATAAGGTTTAATGGATAAAAATAAGATTCATACAAAATGTGACCCAAAATAAGTTCAACAAATTATGTATGGATAAATTTTATCCTTCTGCATAGGCATTTGGGATAGGTCCTATCCAAAAAGAGTAGATGTGTTAATAAAGGCAAAAGATCAAAATTAGGGATCCTTATGACAAAATGGGTGGATGAATAACAAATTAACAAAAACATAAACTATAATAGAGAATAAGTAAGTAAAATTTTCTAATAAATACCTTATTTTTCATCAATTAAATTGATAACGTAAATGTAAGAATAAAAATTGAGTGTGTATGGCACACTTTGTCTTGTGACTTTAAATTTTAATTATGTAGGATAATCAATGGCGTAACCTACAATAACACATGTAGTAGTTAATGTTGATAAATTAAATATGAAATCCTAAGTTTGATATTTGAAAGGTTAAATAGAAAGGAAAAAGTGAACCTATATGCATATGGTATTATTTTGCATGTGGAGACTTTTTATGTTGCACTAATTACTGAGAGAGTGTTTTTGGTCATGTTCATTACTTAGCAAGGGAAATTAACAACCCCTAAAGATATAATGGGAGAGATATGTCATTAGGTGTTATTAATACTCTTGATTATATTGACTCAAGTATCTAATCTATCTCTGATCTTGTATCCAGTTATAATAGGTTAGATAAAATGTGGCCCCTTGTAGAAGTACTTAGAGAGAATAATTTATTATTTTAAAACATTAATGAATTGAGAGTGATCAAGTCTAAATTTTTGGATGACTAATAAATCCCTTGAGTTATAAATGGTTATATTCCAACTCTCATAGATGAGGAGAATTAATCTATGTAGTAATCTTCAAGAAGGTGTAACAATGATGGGTTTTATAGAAGTGATTCTAAGGCCATTATGTATAACTAGACTCAAACATCATCACCTGTAATAGAATTTTGAACCATATAATGTGTTCATTAAAAGTGATTCCAATGACATTGAGTGTCACTAGAATCAAATAAACATTACCTGTAATATATAAAATCACACCATTGTAGATGGATCTAGATTCTATTTTCATGATCGAAAGAGAATTAAGAATATTCATGCCCTAATCATGACTACATTTTTATTTGAAACTATAACTTTTACCTTTGAAAATGTGCATGAACAAGTATCATGCCTTTTGAATTGTAACTTTTAACTTTAATAATAAAGTGAATGAACAAGTATCATGCCCCTTGAACTTTGAAAAAGTGTATATGTACACATTTTAAACTTTGAAACTATGTATGAACAAGTATCACATGCCTTGAATTTATGCCAATGATATAGACTACTATATACCTATATGCTCAATTGTAACTTTGATCTTGTTTTTTTTCATATACCCATGCATATGTATTCAAGTATGTATAAATATGTACTTAGATCTTTGAGAAGTGAGTGTATATGCATTTATTGTGCCCCTATAATTTGTATCTAATAAGTTATTTTAGTGTGATTTTTACATGAGTTAGTTAGACTCACTATCTTAATGTTAGAGACAGCATAATATTCATTATTTCAATGAAATATATTGCCTATTAATATGTATGTCATTCTATTCCTATGAAATTCAAACTAAAAGTGATTTATTTGGGTTATTCTGAACCAAAATTTACATTTGATATCAAAGTAAGGTATTTATATCTTCATTATGATGGTGGGTGTAACATAACATAGTTTTATTACTGTGGAGATTTCAAGTTATTTCATGTTAGATAAGCCTGATAAATGGATGGTAATATAGAATATTACAAGTTTTAGTGCATTAGATTTTAAAATTATCCCTAAAAAACTAATTCAAAATATAGGATTTTGTGGGATTGCACTCTAGTTTTCAAGCACCATGCATTATAATTTTGGGCTCACCAAGAAACCAAGACACAGTGACCTCAGACACAATGACCATAGATTTTAATCTATTAGTGAGCATAATTACCTTCAACTTACCATACCCTATCATCCATATTTATTTTTCTTATTACTCTATCTATTCCATGCTCATCCCAAATTTTTTATGACTATCATTTGATATTTGAAGCTTCACCAAATAAGGAGGTGCATAAAATAAATTTATAAGTTTTATTTGGCTAGAATTGATTCTATATGAACTAGAATTAGTTATTTAGTGTTATGTTTTTTGTCAATTATTTTATAATAAGTTTTAAAATTTTGATTTAGAGTTCCTATTAGGTAATAAGCTTTGGAATTTGTTTAGGTTATTTGGTATTATATTCTAACAAAGGTCTTTTATAGTCTATTATTTAGATTAAAAAATTAAAGTTGTTTTATATGTCATTTCACCATTGAAGATCTTTATTTACATGTAAATACTCTAAATCAAACCTCATATAAGTTATATTTTAAAAGATGAATTTTTAGTAGAATCTGATGGCATGTACCTATTTCTTTTTTCATTTATTAAATATGGACATTTCATTATAAAAGTATTTTGGACTCAATTTTCACACTTGGAAGGTGAAAATATAAATGCAATTGATGAACAAAAACTTATGGGGAATAATTTGTGGAAAATAAAACCACCTACAAAGAATAGTAAGTCATTGAAATGGTAGAGTATGGATGGTAAAGCAAAGGCCATTATTGGTCTTCTTATCTCATATTTTAATCTACATTATGTAGAATTGGAAAATCCATCCAAAGAAATATGGGATAATATGAATAAATGTTTTGGATAAAAATCAATAAATACAAAGTTCTCATTAAAACTCAATTAATTTAGATTCAATATTGTCGATGGTAATTCTATGTCAAGTCATATAGACAATCTAACATCTCTCATTAGACAACTAGTAAAATTCAAAACTACAATATAAAACAAAGATGATAAGGAAATATTGTTAAATAATTTATCTTCTAAATATAAAAATCTTAAGATCTTTTATATTTTCATAGTCCATAAGAATGAGAGATGATTTATAGGTAAAAACTATTTATAATTCTGATCTGATGTGTTTTGAATCACCATTCATGACTCATCATCAGGAAATTTTATGAATGAAACACAAGACCAACCTCCTTTTAAATATTTGTCATCATGTTTAATGATGTTAAACATTTAAAATATTTATATTAGTTTTCCAAGAACATTGGAAGATATACATTGGAAGAGTATCATATAACAAAAGGAAAAATAAATTGACTCACATTAAATGGAAAGAATAAAAAATCTTTTTTTGCATGGTGAGGATAAATTTAATATTAAACCAGCCTTGGTTAAAATGTATCTATGGTGTCACTCTTCATGTAAACAACAATTTTAAATCAATTTTTTAATTTATGTCAAATTCATAAATTTTATGAAACCTTAGAACTTATATAGGACACATAATAGGTTCATGTACCCTCAAATTGTCAACTATAAATTCAACTAAACATTAGGAGGGTGAATTGTGGTGAGTGATAATTCTTTTTAATATGTTAATTATAGGTATCCATGTAGGATTATTATTAGTCCATTTGTATTGATTTAAATTTTGGGTATGTCAACCTATCTCTATGGATTATCTTAACTTGTGTTTTTGATAATGGCCTTCTATAATAAGAACTTTCATTTTATCAATGCAAATGGAATGTTTGGTTTTGTGGGAGTGCTCAACAAGTGACAATTTTTCCTATCTTATCTAGTTTTATATTGGTTGTGTGTTCCTTAATCATAGTCTAGATGGATCTCCCTATTTCACTAATATATGTAATACCATACGAACAATATATTTTATAAACCTCACTCTTTGACCAAAGTTTCACCTGGTACATAAATGCATTTAAATCATGTCTCATTTCCTTATAGGCAAGAAAGTGGTTGAGATGTTTTGGAATTTCAAGATCCTAACAATATTATTAGATATTCCTTCAATGTAAGGTAAGAAAGATATTAGACAAATTATCGAGGTATCAATTTTATGTTTCCTGGTGTGACCTTCCCTATCTTTTTAAAATGTTCTCAAAATTTTATTACCTTTGTAATGATTTTTATTAAAAACATCTTTTAAGTGATCTAATTATTAATCTAATTTTTTCTCATAAAATACCCTGAAATCTCTAGTGGCCATAGTTTATAACACTCATGATTTTTGGATCAACTAGTGGTGAGAAGTGGCATGTAAATAAAGGTTAGTGTGTGTACATTTTTGGTGCACTTTAGGATCCAATGGACCATATTCATTGTAATAAAGGAGTAAATATAAGAAAGGTAAGATTCCTTCTTGTTACCCATCCTTAGTGAATTAAATACTTATAAATATACTATGGATATGGTTGTGTAAATATTTTAGGGTGTCTCTGCCATGATACTAGCATAAATTTTTGTCATAAAAATATATATTCCACCATTTGGGTTTTATAAGAAAGGATCATATATCCCTCTCTTTAATTTTTTCCATATATAGTTTTGCACAATTGGATAAAGAGGAGAGCCAATTTTCATCCCTTTTATTTGTTCATAAATGACCCCTTAGAAAGATAATAAATTTAACCTAAGATAAAGAGAAACTAAGATAGTTTTTTATTCCTTAATACAAGCTTAAATGACCTTAATATCATCCCTAGTAAAAAATTTGGCATACAGGGATACAATATTGAAGCTAATCAATAAATCATCTTATTCCACTTTTTTTAGCTTTGTTGAAGTTGACAAAATATTTATACTCTATAAAGGAGAAGGTTTTTTATACTAAGGGTTTTACCTTTGAATAAAAAAAAGGCACAATATTGAAGGTGGGAGAGTCTGTGGTTTCCATGATTAGTCTAACAAGTAAGCCAATTTTATGGATTTTGGGGCCCCCATAGATTATAAGTGTTAATTCTTTATTGGTAATAAGCTTCTTCTTAATCCCCTCTTCTAAGAAATATTACTTGATAATTTATTAAACCTTTCTAGTTATCCTTGATATAGGGTTGTGAGTAAATTTTAAATAACTCCCAGTATTGTTTAAATAATCTAACATTTGATTATCATAGTTTGTTCTATTCATTACCACCATTATATTCCCCTTATCTTCTTTGACAATTATAATGTTATTATTATTACTTTAAGATTTTAAATCTTTTAATTATTCCTTGGTAATATTTCTTTATGGATGTTGAGCATGCCTTAAAAATCAACACAATCTTGTCTAAATTCATTTGTGATGTTTGACAAAATACTCTTTGACACATTTTCAATTCTTACAATGAAGTCTTCATGATGGATTACTCGATGGGAAATTAAAAAGTTCAAACCTTTTTTAAGTACTTTAAGAGCATGAATTTTTAATTTAACATTAGATAAATTTACAATTAATTTGTATTCCCAATTTTCTATGTCATTAGCAATTGTAATTTTACTATTATTATCTATGTTTGCATTATTATTATTAATAGTATTGCCAATGTGAGAGTTAGAAATTTTATTCTTATCTTTATGATAATTTGTAGTGATATTGTTGTTAAATTCATTGGTATTAACCATATGTGAGTTATTATTAACACTCAATTTAATTATATTCTATTTATTATCTATAAAATTATTGTTATGCTCAATGCCAACATAATTCCAAAAATGAACAACATGATGCAACTCATTATTTCTAACATTCAACTAGTTGTGATTGGACCTTAATATTAAAGGGGTAATTACCACTTGATGAGGTAAATTAATGATACCATATGGTGCTTTAATAAGGTATATAGATTTAGAATGCAACATTACATGAGATTAATCTCCTATATTCTTATCCAAGGGATTAATGAGTAGCTACATATCTACTATGCCATCCCTTGTTGTAATGGTTGAGATATGACTATCGTAACTAGTGGTATTTAATATGGTTTTTCACCATCCATAAATGAGAAAGGAACAAGAGGGATTGTATTAACACAACACCTCTTTTAGTTCCAATCAATCCCATTTCTCATGCCTGATGGTGTTAGCAGGTTTAAATTAGATTAGATTTCTAAGAATTGCTCCATGAACATTGCCTAGATTAATAATATTTTTATTGATTTAGATATTAATGTGATCGATTAATTATCTAACTCAAATGTAATATTATTAATATGGGCAACATTCATGGAGTTATTTTTGGAAACCTAACCAATTTACAATTGCCAACAACATCAAGCATAATCAATGTGATTGATTGAAATTAAAAGAGGTGATGTGTCAAGATAATCCTTCTTATTCCTCACTCATTGATGGATGGTGGGAAACCATCCTAGATACCACCAATCATGGAAGTCATTTCTCAACCATTATAGAACAAGATAACCTATTTTATCTATATCTACTCATTAATCCCTTGGAAAAAAAGGCAAATGATTCATTCCATGTCATGTTGGGCTATAAATATAGATGATTTATTAAAGCACAATCTAGTATTGTACATATACCTCATTAAATGGTATCACCCCCTTTAATGGTAAGGTCCAGTCACAACCAAATGAATGATGACAATAATGAGTTGCATCATGTTGTTCATTATTAGAATTATGTTAACACTAAGCATAACAATAATTTTATTTATAATAAATAGAATTTAAGTAAAATAATCACTAATAATAACTCAAATATGGTTGATACCAATAACTTTAATAATAATAGCACAAAAAACTATGATAAAGATAATAACAAAATTATAACTCCCATGTTAACAATACTATTAATAATAACCATGAAAATATAAATAATAATAATAATAATAATAACATTTTAATTGGTAATGAATTAATAAATTGGGAAAAAAATTTGTAAATTTATTTGATGTTTAATTATATAGGCATTCTCTTAATGTAATCAAAAAAGGTTTTAATCCCTCATGAAGACTTCATTATAAGAATTGAAAATGTGTTAAATATTCTTCTATAAGGCATCATAGATTAAGTTATACAAGATTTTGGTGTTTCTTTAAGGCATACTCAACTTCCATCCCGACCAAAATCAAGAGTGTTGAAGAATATATCCACTAGAGATTTCAATGTATGTGATGAGAAAAAAATAGATCAATAATTATACCACTTAAAAGAGGTTTTTAATAAAAATGTCTACAAAAGTAGGAAAACTTTTAGAGCATTTAAAAAACATAGGGAAGGTCATACCAAGAAACATAAAATTGATACCTCAACAACTAGTTTAGTATTTTTTTTTCCGTATATTAAAGGAGTATATAATAAAATTGTCAGGATCTTGAAATGCCAAAACATCTCCATAAATTTATTACCTATAAGTAAATGGAGACTTTCTTTAAAATAAATTAAGGAACATGTGGAACCTTACTTAAAGATCATGGTTTAAAAAATAGAGTGTTCATGTAGTATTCCCTATATTGGTAAAATAGGGATATCCATCTAAACTATGAATAAGGAAAACGCAACCAACATCAAACTAGAGAAGGTATAAAAATTGGCACTTACTGATCACTCTCAAAAAAACAAACATTCCATTTACATTGATAAAATATAAGTTTTTGTTGTGGATGGCCATTAAGAAAAATTCAAGTAAAGAGAATCCATAGAGATAGATCAAAATACCCAATATTTAAATCAATACAAATGGATTGGTATTAATCCTACATGGAGACCAATAATTAATAAATTAAAAAACATTGTCACTCAATGAAAGTCACACTTCTAATGTTCAGTTAAATTTTCGGTTCACAATTTGAGGGTACATGGACCTATTATGTGTCATATATAAGTTCAAAGGTTTCATAAAATATGTGAATTTGATGTAAATTAAAAATTGATTAAAATTTTAGTTTACATGAAAAGTGACACCATAGATACATTTTAACCAATGAAAATCTAATATTTAAGTTATCCTCACCAAGTAAAAAATATTTTTTGTTCTTTCTATTTAATGCAAGTAAATTTATGTTTCCTTTTATTAAATAACTCTCTCAAGTGAATGTCTTCCAATGGTATTTAAATAGTAATAAAAACATTTTACCCATTCAACATCCCTAAACATTATGAAAAATATTTAAAATGAGGTTGGTCTAGAGTTCCATTCATAAAATTTCTTGATGATGAATCACAAATGGTGATTTGAAATGCATCAAATCAAAATTATAAACATATTTGACTCAAAAATCAGCTCTCATACAATAATGTTAGATAAATGCCTTTTTAGACTTTAGAAGTATGATTTTAGCTCTCCTAACTGAATAAAAGAAAATAAGTGTTGAAGACATATAAGAGGAAAGTGAAGCAATATCAGTAAATAAGGTTAGCTCATCTTTTCAGGTAAAAAGTGATAAAAATATTCAAGAAACAAGATTCCTTTTCATTATTTTAAGCAACCAGGACATCTTATTATGTATTTTAAGAAAAGATCATAAGATATCATATATGATAAACTAAAACAAAAATCTTTAGTTGTTGAAGAGAATGATTCAGATGAATATCTTCCCTATAGTAGTGGTGAATATTCTTATCACCATAGTGATGAAGATTATGTCTTTTAAGTGTGAGTGTGTTTGTGTGTGTGATTTAATAAGCAAAATAGAGCATCCCTATTCACATGTGTGGTATGAAACAATAAAATATTATATATCTCCACTATGATGATAGTATGAAGGATCATTTTGTTATAGAAAACATGTACTTGATAAGAACCTTGACTAGTTGGTTGATGTGACTATATGAGTTTGTTGATGGTTCTTGATTCATTAGACATGTATTCATGTGAATAGGTTGATGGGCCCCTGTTCATGTCAGATGTAGTTCCCATAGTCTATATTTCTTTCATGGTCATGTGAAAGTTTTGTGATTGCATGCTATAATTAATTAGTATGAATCTTTGATGTGTATTCACATTAGGGGAGGGAATGATAAATGTTTTTAGTGTGATTGTTATGTGAGTCAGTTAGACTCACTATCTTAGGCTTAGGGATAACACATGATTCCTTATTTCAAGGAAATCCAATTCCTTTCAATATGTATATCATTATATTCATATGAAATGTGAACTAAGAGTGATTTTTTGGGGTTATTTTAAACCAAACTTTATAGTATCAATATGCTCATATCTATCATGTGTTTGATTTTTGAATTACTTTGAAACTTGTTTAATGAACCTTTGAAACCTATATTATGTATAAAATCTAATATTTTCATTAACTTTGAATCTTTGAAATTTTATTTTACCTTTTATTTAATTGAGTGCACTTTCATGGCATGTGCACCTAGTATTTTTATATGTATGTGTAATCTCTCAGGAATATGTAAGATAACTTATTACACATGTAGAATATGGATGATTTGAACCCTTATAATTTCTATGATAAAATGTTATTTGTGCCAATTTTTTTTGATAATCCAAATGTATGCCCCTATTTTGATGTGAGGGTAAGAGTATCAAATGTATTGTATCAAAAGAAAAATGTGAAGAATTTTAAATATGTTTGAGTAAGTTGTATTTTTTTAATTATGCATCAATTAAATTTTTATTATTTTGACATATTAGACTTTTAACCAAAGATAATAATTATACTTTAATGAACATGTTTTACTAAATATTTCCAAAGGAAATAGTTAGAGAAAAAAATTAAAGATAACAAAGAATATGTGGAAATATCCATTTATATGTATGTAAGCATGATGTTTGTGATTTATGAAAAGGTTGATTGGCATGAAGGAAATATTACCATGTGTAATAACACACTATGTGTGTTCTAATGCAAATCATTTAGAGCGATTAATATGTGTATCACTTGACATATCACATGCATGATTTTGAGATGAATTAATTACTAAGTTTTAATTTTGAAAATAAAATTCAACCCATATAAACAAATTTATTAGAAAAAATTTTAAATAATTTTTATATTAACAAATTTTTAATTTTGAACTCTTAGTGGGATAAAATCACATAAAATAGGGATCTCAAGCTGATGCAATTTGAGTAGTTCAAGGTCATCCTATAGTTTGAGGCTAATCTACCTGTAATATATCAAAAAACCCCTTTTAACATATATAAATTTTGATTTTTTGTTTATTTTTATGTATTTTAATTACATTTTCATACTTTTATAACTATGTTTGTTCCACAACAGTCCTATCCAAACCCTACCTAGACTTGTTCACTTGATTAAAAAACTATTTATGGAATTGGTTGGTTGATCATGGACCTATTTATGGACATGACCTATTTAATGTAGAATTGTTCATGGAAAAAATAATTTAATGGAAGTTGTGAAATTTTTAGACCATGTTTGAATTATATTGCTAACATATATTTTGTATATTTTTTTAATTTCAAGCTAATATGCGGGCCTAAGATTTTAGACATGGTCACATTACAAAGACCATACGATCACCAATGTTGAGTGATGATGAGAGGGATATACTTAATTCAACTAAGAGTAGTCATGTTAGGCAGTTCTCTTTGATGCCCTTTGATATTCACATAGTGATAATATTGGTCGAGTGCTAGGATTTAAACACTTGCACTTTTTAAATCCTGATAGGGAATATGCCCATGGAATAGAGGATGTATAGAGGATTTTATGAATGTAAATTTTTGGTAGTTAATTTAATTTTTAGGGTGGTTGTGGGATAACTCATATAGTGCAAACATAATAGTCTATGACCAGTAATGGCTAGGGTGCTTGTTATGGTCCTAATGATATGGTGATTTCATTATTAGAGATTGTATTGATGAATATTACACATTTTTAGAAGTTTGTTTATGCTTCATTATCCTCATTCACTATAGTTGATGGTAATAGTGTTTCTATTTCCTATTAGATATAATGGTTTGTACACGATATAGATGACCATAGAATGATGTATTCTTGGGGTCATGATAAGTTGGCTAATTTATATACATGTTTTCATAGGTTCACTCGAGAGGGGTTTGGAAGGGGACTAGGATTAGCTACTCTATTTCATTACTGGTCCTATGATCATATTACTATGATATGTCTTATAGGGATGCCTCCTATTAGATGGGTCTATCCATAGATTTATGTTGAGAAGTGGGTTAGTATAACCCATTTTATAAGGAGTGATATGATAGACTATCACTAGATATTGGACTATATACTTACATATGATATTGATTGGTTACCTTATAGTGGTTTTTTAGGTGGTTAGAGGATATGGTATAGCTCAAGTGTATTTGGGTGAGATGTTGGATTTATGATTGATGGCCATATGCATATGATAATTTTTTAGTTTGATTATGTGACATGATAGTTTTGCATTACATAACATGTGACCTTAACTCATCATGTATGAAGGAGGTCTATGATATATCCTATAAGAAAGGGGGATAGAGGTTGACCTAGTGCTACTAAATTCACACCTATTTCATTAGCAGAGGTGGATCTTATGATATAGACTCATAATGTAGATGATGCTAGTTATACACCAATATATACATGATGGTTATTGGTACATAGGTGGAAAATTTTGTCTTATTTTAGTAGAGGATGCCCCTAAGGCATAAGGTGGAGGATATGGGGGTGGAGTGGTAGTTATTGATCCTTAGGTTCATACTACAAGTATGTATATGTATATTAAGAGTTTTTTTAATAGTTTTAATTACTTTGATATATTTTATATTAATATCAAAAAGGTTGTTTTTTAGAGTATGATGAGTACTAGATGACCATTATAGAGACATCCCTCTAGGTTTTGATGTGACTTGTACATAATGAGCCAGTTCCTAAGAGATTATTACAACATGCAATATATTTTATGAGTGAGCATGCCCCATTTTTTATCAAGAAAATATAGATACTACATCATACATTATGGCTGAAATTCAAAGTGAAGAATTTAGAGATAAATGATATGTGGTGATAATTGAATGTGACTAGTTGAGGGTAGAACTTACTAGACATTAGGTACCCTATTTTATTTGGTAGTGTATCTAATTTAGAGTGATTTTACTTAGTATATACATCTATAATGTGATCATGTGAATTTACAATAATGAGTGGATGTTTATGATAATTGTGAGATGATGAGTTGATCTTGCTCATAATCAAAATTGACTGATAGTGGGGCCTCATCTTCACATGGTCCCTTATTGATTGAGTGAGATGTAGAGGGAGTTGGATATGTATAGAGCAATCCCATTTTTGAGTGACTTTGTATATGTTATAATTATATCATGTTAAGAATTTGATATATGTATATAGACTTTGATGTATTTATTCTTGCATTATTCTTATGTGGAATTTTTATATTGTATAAATTTTTATAAATGTTGAATTTGATAGTTTATTTCATGAGATGACATTAGTGATATATTTTATTATGATTTAGTAAATGATATGTGTTAATGATATTGTATTTTAATTTTGTGACACGTGTATAATTGAACTAATTGAGAATTATATAATGATATGACCATATTAACAAAAATAGTAATTATGCACCATAATGATTGTTATTTATAATTTCCCTTTGATGTTATATCTATATCTCTATATTTTTAGCCATAGTTAAACATGTATTCATTACTTGTGACACTTATGGTTGATACTCTTGATTCTCTTTCAATATCTTTGAAGTATTCATTACATGTTCATATCTATGTTATAATTTTTAGTGCTTTTGCTTTGACATCCATGTCTATTTAATTTGAGATGTACCTTTATCATGGACCATAGTGTCCATTTTTTCTCTAAGGCTTCATAATATTTTAAAAAAAATACCTTTGAAAATAAAATATAAACTAGTATTATCATTATTCACCATTGCATTATTTTCTTGTGACTAAGGTTATCCCAAAATTGCATTTCTTTATGAAATAATATGTTATGGAATCAATAATGTGTTCACTATCTTGAGACCCAATGTGATTTTTAAGACAATATGTCTCATATCAGCTCCCTATCTACACTGTAAACATTGCTCATTAAATCCAACATTTTTAATAAATTATATTGTACATGTATTATTTTGTTAGATATTATCAAAACATTATCTAATTTATTTACACTATTATCAAGTTCTCAAACAATCATTGATTAATTTGAGATAAATTTATCTTCATAGAAGAAGATGTATGAGCAGATGAAGTTATTTTTTTAACCTATCATCCACTTTTGTAAATATGATAATGCATTTATCTATAAGTTGTGATATATCTTCACACAATGAAGAACAATAATTATCTCTATGTCTATTTATACCATGATAAGTGCAGAATGTCATGGATTTTGCATACTCAAGATGATGAGGATCATGACAGTAATTAGGAGGAAGAGTGATTAAATTCTTACCCAATAATGTGTTTATAATATCATGTGGTTGGTCTATGAATATATCAAATTGTAATGGTTACCTCTTATTAAAAGTACATTTGTTTACATTCTAAATTGATTTGTTAATATAATTTTTCCCTTTGTTAAGTATTTTAACTCTTGCTTCCTTGATTTTATATGTTTCCATTTATTATTATGTCTTAATAATGACTTTGAATAGATTCTTTCTTTTAGATGGTAAATCTAAATTCACCTTTTTATTGATAAATTTTGTATTTTTTAAAGATGATATTGAGTCATTATCATTTTGTGTTGTTGAATTGATAGCATATGCATATTTAAAAACATACATGTATAATTTATAAAAATAAAAATAAATTGTATTTATTTATTTTTATTTGAATGGAGATCAAAGACCCCCTACTGAAGATGAACTAATTTTCCATATATGAGGGTTGATAAGTTAAATAATCTAAATTATTATTGAGTCATAAAATGTAATCTTTGATAATCTTATCATGGCCTTGTTTTAAACATTGGAAATGTTCCAAAGTGAAATTAGGTACCATGTGATTTTGATAATCAGATAAGAACACATCTTATAATATTTTAAATCTAGGAAAGAATCCATTAGATAAACTTTAAAACTAGTTTTAAGCATCTCTTATGAGAATTATATGGAAATATTTTAATAGGATACGTCCATCACTTCCTCATTCTCAAAAATAAATTAATTGAGTTAAAAATCACAAGGATATCCATATCCATTGAACAAGGGTAGTGTAGGCATAAAAAAAAAAATTGGAAATAGATGTTCATATATGGCTCATGTAATGGGTTGTACTAAGATATCATTATCTTTTATTTTAGCACAACATGATCTAGTTTGTAAAGTGAATTGTAGTACTTAATTTTGGAGGTCACCAATAGCATGAAACATGGATATAATATGATATTAGGAATGGTATTATCTTATAAAGGATCACTCATGGGTTGAAATTGACCATTTATTTTATAAAATGATATGATTGGATCATGATAAATTCATTTTATGGTTGAGGATTGCATTCTAAAAAAATCAATACAAAATTGAGAATCATGGCCTTGTTTATCACATTGAATTCTTATAGGATTAAAAGAACATCCATTATTTCTCAATAGATTGTATTCACTTAGAATATGAGGGAGAGTCATAAATATTAGTGTTATCATGAGGCTCACACTCTATGGATTTAGAATGGCTATATACATAGTATTCACATAATATGGGATGATCAAAAGTTTGTAAATCAAAAACAAAATCAGTTTTAAGTTTGTATATCACATTCATTTGAATATTTTTATTTTTAAATATAGGTATAAGAAGTTTCATGAGATGTTACACCATTATTCATTATTTTCAATGGTGGATAAATTGTATCACAATATTGTCAATCATTATCCACACTTAAAGAATATTTTGACATATCACATGCATTTGTATCATCTACATTTTCTATAGAGGGACTAACACACTCATTTGTATCATTTGGAATTTCTATGCAAGAATTACGATTCTGTATTTTATATTAATTAATGTTATGTAAATAAGGTGCACTAATTAATGATTCTTCACATTTGGATCCTTGTGAGAAATTAAGGTAAATAATATATCCATTATTATGTTCTTTTTGTTTTACTTTATTAAAACATGACTACAAGGGAGGAATAAAGGGAAATGGTTTTTCAATTCCTAAATTAGTATGATAAATTTCCTCTTCGGTATATTCTTCACTATTATTCAAATCATATTGATTTTCACTAGTGTAATCATATTAATAATCATATTCATATCTATCACAATAATATTCTTCATTGATATAAGAAACATCATAAATTTTTACAAGTGTGATGATTATTTTGCCAATTATCATAATCATAAGGTGTAACATTATTAGAAAAGATTAAATATAAAGGATGAACACCATTGGGAATTTCATATTTAGAATTATTTTATATTTTTTGACATAAAATATATAAAATGTAATAATCACCAAGATTAATGCTAACAATAATTAAGCATACTGAGCAACAAAGGATGTCATAAAGTGTAACTAGGAATTATGTGTTTTATTTAGTGTCTTTTAGATATATTGATCCCAATAATAAATAGTGAAAATGGTCCAAATAAATATAATTAAAGAGTTTTCTATCATCTCATAGCTGCATCATCCCTTCTCTATGGTACATTGAAGCAACTTCATGGGGGTAAGCACTTATCGGATCACTAAAAGAAAAAAATGTCAAAGGCTTCCTCTAGCTGAAGAAAAAAACCTAAGTATTTAAAATATAATGTTTAATGCATGTAAACTAAAATATTTATATACTATTGTATAATTGTTAGAGTATTTGGGTAGTTCCTCTCACACCAATTCTTAGGTGAAACCAAAAAGCTTTCCAATAATGATTTCTCCTATGATTTTTAAAACTACTAGAACACATTTTATAGAAAATAAGAAATAAAAAGAAACTAAACCACAATGAAAATTAAATATTTTTATGAAAGGGAAGTAGGAATTCTAAAGCTTCTAGGTCAAATATGATTTCTCTTTAATATCTATAAAGAATAAATTCAACTGAAACCCTAGAAAAAATATTGAAAAATAAAAAAATTCTAAACATAAATGTACAAGCTAACCAATAAGTTTTAACCTATTTTGATTTTTTTTTTGAAACTAATAGGTGTAAAAATTAATAGATATTATAAGTAAAGAAATAGATAAATATGGAAAACAAATATTTTTGGAAAACACTAAAAAAATGTATTTAATTCAACCTAATATTTTTTTGACTATTTCAGGTATCTAAAAGTAGAAATAATAAAAATATGTGACTGTGTATGACTTTTATTGGTAAATAAATATAAAAACTACTCTTGGATAGGACCATTGTTTTTGGACTACAACATACGTTGCTTGAATCTATTAACTAGAAACTTCTCTCAATTGATTATGGCTAATAACTACTAGAAAAATATAGAAAGAATTAAAAATATAGTAGTGAGATATAGGAAATATAATCTTATAATATTATTGAATAGGAACATTTTAGGTGGATAATAATTTTATCCATTTATCATAGATTTTTTTTTGCTAATTGTCATAAAAACATGACTACTTCACCAATTACACATGTATTAATTAGGGTTGTTGGCACAATTTCATATATAGAATAACATAAAAAGTAAATGTAATGAAAAACCATAGTTTTATACAAAAACTAAATTGATATTAAATAATATGGGTATCGATCAAAGGGGAATGAGTTGGATTGACCTTAGTCAATCTTTGTTGAATGATCCAATGTTGCACTACATTTCCAATACTCTTAAGAGGGATAAAAATAAAATATAGTTCTAAAACTTATGTGTATGTGTGAAATTATGAATTCAAGTATAGATTTTATTTCTCCTATTTTACCCTTGTCATGAGCATGCAAATGTGAATTCAACTTCTAAATATTGAATCTATCTTCAAAAAAAATATAGATAGAACATGAAAATATTTAAACAGATTTTAAGAGTCAGAAAAGCCTTAAAACTACTTTAGGGTAGCATTATATTTATAGAGGCTTTAAATTTTAACTAGGGTACCTATTGGAATGCAAAATTTAACCAAAATAATGATCAATGGAAAAAAAATAAGATTTAAATTAAACATTCCTAAAACAAGTTCCATAAACTATGCCTGGACAAGTCTACTCCTTATGAGCAAGCCTACAGGCTTGGTCCTATCTAAAAAAAACTAAAGTTTCCATTAAGACACATGACTAGAACTAGGGATCCCCATGATGAAATGGAAATATTTATAATAAATGGAAGAACACATGAACTAAAATAGAGAATACTCAAGTAGAATGAACCAATAAATACCTTATTCATCATCAATTATCTACATGTGCAAAGTTAAAATATATGACATTAAAAATGGGAATTTGGATGTCTATAAAACACATGACTTTTTCCCATATACATTATTATTATTCACCACTCCTATAATACATCTATCTATATATAGGTTTGACCATTTATTTGTCATTATTAATACAAAAAGTCCTAATTCAAATTCTCAAATTACTTCATATTATCCTTAGGTTGCCTCTAACTAAGGATATATGTCCTTAATATTCTAGGACAATTTTGTGCTAGGAAAAATAATTATTACTATGAGCTTGTCCACCTAGAGAAACTATATATTGTACCAAATAATGAATAGTTTCCAAATTTTGAATTCATATTTTGGGTCTTCTTATGTGTTTCACAAGGTTGTCTAAAATAAAAATTTCAAAGATTTTGTTATAAATAAAAATTATATGTCATTCATTATTCATAGCTTGGCATTATCTATTAAACCCTTACACACTATATCACATTGAGAATATCTTCCCTATTATCTAAATTTTTGAGATCACTCATAAGGATAAAAAATAAGGAAAGTCTAAAACATATCAAATAAAGTCAAGATATATCATTGTCAAGTGTTAAATCCATATTTTTATATGCATAAGCATAGTCAAGGAGCATAATTACACATCACTCTAGGTGAGATAACTACATTGGTTTTATTTACCTCATTAGTGTATTGGATATATAGGTAGTGGTAAATAATCAAGGCATGATTAGGGTTAGATCAACCCATTACACTCCCCTCTATTCTTTTTGGGTTTCAAGATTTTAATGTATCCTTAGGGTTTTAAAGTTAAAATAATAAAAAAAAATTATAAGCAAAATAAATAGGATCATTATATCTAAGACTACTTGAAAAACATATGAACAATAGGCACACTAATCAATTTTTTATCACACTCAACATATACAAGTCTACATTCAATTAACTCAAGCAGATTTTACTACTATCCACCTAGACTTGTCTTGTCTTATAATGTTATCATATTTTGTTTCTATATTGTTTAGTCATTAGTCACATTCAACTAGGATAAGCTTATAGTCAATATAATCAACTGGTTTGCATTGATTCCTAGATATCATATACCTTTCCAAAACAAGATTCAAATTATATTATTGATATTAAGCATGAAAAGCCATATTTTTTTTAGTTTCACTTTCAAATATCTAAAAAATCAACAAAAATCCCAATTTGAGCTAAGTTAATTTCTTCTTAGTGTTTTATGAAAATAATAGTTTATATATTTATTAATTTAATAAATCAGATCTATTAATTACTTTACATCTTTAGCATTCTAATATATATCAATTTTTACACCTATTAGTTAAAAATAATTATTTATTTTATTTAAAATAAGGTAAAACACCTTGTGTGTAGGTATTAGGTTTAACCATAAAGGATATATATATAGTTGTCCTATGGATCAGGAAACTTTAGAGAATTTTTAATGACCCATCCTACTAAAAATTGCATGCCTCATATACAATGCTTGGTTGTTTATCCCACCCAAAAAAATGAGTTAAATGATTATAATGTTAAATAATTATATTTTTCCCCTTAATAATATGGGTGTCCCTTTTTTAATATCGATATGAAAAGATCATTATCGACTAAGGTCACTCTATCACAAGAAAAAAAATTAACATAATATATTTTTGGATTAAAAAATATTCAAAAGTTAGGATACACCAAACAAGGACTAGTGAAGAAAGCACAGGATACTATTAACCTAGTTTCCCCATTTGATCATTAAGACATACAAGGATTAACACATAAAAATGATTTAAATGTTACTTTCAAAGTAAACCACCAATATGTTAATAAGGAAAGTCAAACAAAGAATTTTAATATTTATACACATTTCCTCAAATCAAAATATAACCTTATGCAATAAGTTCATCATGTAAAATCACTATATTTGGTATATCCTAGGCTCATTAATAACACAATTTAGCCATAAATTTAGGCATTGGAAAAATTTCAAAATGACAAGTCTTTCTTGGAATTTTTGGGTAAATATGAGGATCTCCCTTCCTTATATCTTTAGAAAATATTTCCTTCTAAAAAATAACCACGTATATTTCAAAGAGATTAAACTAGCATACATATCTTAGATAAATCAATGTAAAATACATAAAGAGATATCATTATTGAGCCACCTATTCAAATTATGTCACAAATTCATTATGATATATGTGACTCAAGAATGATATTTCTCTATTTATTTTACATATATTTATCTAAGATATGTATGCTAGTTATTAAAAATGATATCATATATTATAAATATAAGTAAAAGATGTTTTTCTATGACATTTATACTCTATTTAGTCCCACACATTTTAAAAAAATTGATCACGTAATTGATACATTATTAATTTTAAAATGATACTTATTATATTATCATGAAGATAATAATTTAAAGCTACAGTTAGAGGTGATCTTGGTATTATTCAACTAACTCGATGGACTCATTGGGGAAATAAATTTAATGGTCATATGACTATATTTGTATTATTTAATCATAAAATATAACTAATTTTTAATTTTAATTTTTTTGAAATAATTATATTCTTATATTTTTATTTACATTTGGGATCATCATCCATAATATTTCATAAGTCATTTTCACCTAATGAAGGATCACAAGTGGTGATCTACAATGTTAGTATAAAAGGGAAAAAAATATTTCAAAAAATTTAAGATTTTTTATATGAATTGTAAAAACATAACATCTCTAATAAATTATTATATTAAACCATATCAAATTTAAAGTAAAAAACAAACCATTAAAAACTAATAAAAATATAATAAATAAATTGATTATTTATAATATTTGTTTTTTATACTATAAACTTCCTTAAGGAAATGTTGAAATGATCTTTTTATTACCAACATTATGTCCAAATCCCATTATTTTAACTGACCAATCTCTAAAATTCCTACATAACCCCCCCCCCCCAACTAACCCTAAAAAATAAAATAAATAAACAACATTAATCCACATCCATGTGAACTGCAATCCTACAATATATTAAAATAATAAATGTGCACTGAAAGTATGTACCTATATGTAATTTTTATGGTGGCTTGAATTAGCATGCCAAGGAAACTAAGATTTGCTTCAACCAGTCAAAAATTTATGGATAACCCAATTACCAATTGTAGACCTACCTAAAAGGATCAGAATAGAATAAATTCATATGATGACCCACTTAATAAAATGGGCAATTCATTATTTTACAGTACTTACCATGTCTTATGTTTCATTTCACCTCATTGATTGTGCATTAATTTAATGTAATAAATACACAAGAGGGGAAAAATATGCACATAACCCATAATTTTTTTTGTGTAGTGAATTTTTAGGTGTTCTTAAAAATCACTTAATATATTATTTACCATAAAATTTCAAGTGTAATTCCATCTATAAATATATTTCTAGTGAATTTATAAATAAGAGATAATTTATTTGTTTTTAATAATAAAGGAGAATTAATAATGGTTTAAATAGGATTAAAATTTTAGGCACGTTAGATGAAGATAGGTGGGGTAGAGGATGAATGATCATTCAAATAAATAAGTAAAAAATATAAAAATTTAATAAAAATAAATTAAAAAAGAATAAATTAACACACTGATTGCATACATATTTCACTCTTGGTAGATGGTAAGGAGGTCTTCAAGACCTCTATAAATTTTATTGAAGTTTTTGCTTATGGTGTGGGGTTGTATTGATTTTCAAGGGATCCTCATCAAATGGAAAAAGTGTCAACTTGTTTATTATCTCACGATGTATGGTTCTTCCTTCAAACATAATATATAAGTTGTAATGTATAAATTAATTGTATTTTTCTTTATATATAAGTATGGTATTTTTCTACAATTAGAATAATAATGTTAGCCTCAAACATAATATATATGTTTTATTTTAAAAATTAATTATATTTAATTATATATATAAGTATTATATTTATTTGTGGGTAGAATAATAATGTCAGAAATTTTTTTATAAATGGAAAAAATTATAAAATTACAATAAAATCGATGTCAAATTTGAGGTTAGAATTAAAATTTAACACACTCACTCCATTACAACCCACCACGACCTCCTAGGATGCCATTGTGGAACATCTATCAATGTAACAAATAATTTATGGTGTCTAATTAGATGTCCTTATTACAATTCCTATTGTGACATATGTGGAATATTTTTAAACAATGTTAAATGAATAAACATTTAAATTTAATTATGGCATCAATAAAGACCCACAACTAATCCTTCTTACATAAATTCTCACATGCAAGGAGTGAAAAATATTTAGAGAGGTATTACATGATTTAAATGGGTATTTTATGGGTCTTATTTGGATATGATATGCATATATCCTTTAATTACATTACATAATACCATTCTCAACCTTGATGTAAAAGTAGTTACGTAAAAAATTTGGAAGATGCATCTAAAATCAAACTTACTAGTTAAAGATGAGATCTAAAATTTACTTTATGTAGGGCTTATTAGACCCATTTATTATACCATTTGGATTTCTAATATTGTGTTGATCACCAAGTATAATGGCAAAAATGGAATTTATACAATTTTTTTGGTTTTAAATAAGGTTTATCCTAGAGATGAATTCCCATTACCTAACAATAATATAATTTTTGAATCCAAAACTAGTCATTAAATTCTCTTATTTATGGATATTTTTGTGGGATACAATCAAATAAATATTAATCCTAAGGACTAACCTAAAATGAAATTTACAACACTATGGGGAATGTTGTCTTATAGGGTCACATACTTCATATTGATGAATGATGGAGATACTTATTAAATGCCTATGATTCACATCTAACCTCTTGTTGATGAGTTACTTTAAAAATACAAATATTATGAAGATCATGCTACAGGTTTATGATAAATATTTTGAATATTACATAAATATAATGTGCACTTAAACCCAAACAAATGTGTATTTTAGGTATCTTTGGGGAAACTGTTAAGTTTCATCATATCCCAATGAGTTAAATAAGTTGATCCAACAAATGTCAAGGCTATTTTTGAAATTCATCTACCAAATGGATTAAACTAGTTAAGGTGTTTGTAAGGGAAAATTTAATAAACAAGATGATTTCTGGATCAATTAGAAGATAAAATGCAATAATTTAAATGATTGATAAAGAAGGATATGAAGTTATAATGGGATGATTTTTGATGAAATAAAATAGTATCTTATTAATCCACTCATCTAAAAATGGTAGTTTATGTACACACTCACTAAAAACCCAATTTATAGACACTAATGGATTTGTTAATTACTCATGTTTTTACATGAAAATTAGATTAAAAAATCAAAATTTTGTATTTAAAAATTGAAATTAAAAGTAAGTATTGAAGAACAAAGATAATCCACAAACTAATGTTATAATGGAGTTTACCCAAAATTGATCCACATCTTCAAGTCCACTCAAAGGTTGAACTAGTTGATTAAAATGATGAAAAATACAATTTTTGCATCAAATTATCCCAATAAGGGTCTCTTGATCTATAAAAAAGTTTTTGATGTCCTATAGGAAGTCTAGCTTTGGCTTTGGCTTTAAATCTAGGTCTTTTAGTCTATCTCTTGTTTGTCTCTATCAAATGAGTGGATATACAAGTTCAATGTAATGTCTCTCAGAGATTTGTGCAATGTCCCTTCGACTACAATTGATACTCTAGCAATATAGACATATAAAATTTCTTTATCTCCTACTAAGGGGCTTAAAGTTCCCTCTAATATCTCTAGGAGGTCTATATAATGGGCTCTTGGGGCCTTTAATGTACTACTCTTGTAATATAATACATAAGAACATTGATTTAAAATAGACTAAAGCTTACAATTTTTATTCAATTATTCTCCTTATAAGGGCTTAAATATTAAAATCTTTCTTCTCTTATTCTCCTTTACTAGGGATTTAAATCTTACAAGGTTTCTTTTTTGTTTCTAATTACAATATTGATCATTTTATAGTGTTTTCAAGGTACTTGATTTATATGTTAAAGTCTTATACATTTTGCATAGGGTTATTCATTAAAATACCCTTGGAAACTACTTCATATCCTTTATTTTTAGTAAAAAATCCCAAAATTTAGAGATAAATACAAAGTCTTGCATTTGGTTTACCAAATATGGAATATCTCATTGTTGAGACTTAAAAATAGGCCAAGTGAGGTGAGGGGTCAATCCCCACTCCAACTCCCACTCATTAGCTCATGAGTAGGATTTTTTGACACTTTGGATAATGTTTATACCTCTTTGGTGGGGATAATAATCAAAAAAAAATTTAGAGATAAAATTCATTCCTTGTAACTTGGTTATGAGACCATGTATTTTATGGAACTTGCCTTGGAACTCATATCACTTTTTGGAGCTTTGTTAATTCCATGTTGAAGGCTATTCTTGGTCTACATGTTGGTCTAGTTAGTTTATGATGTCATCACTATGTTATTTTTTTCTAATTTGTGGTAACATTCAACGAGTCATAAATTTTGCATACAATGTCCATTTGACCCCATTCAAATTATGTTAGAAAGAACTTGATGAGATCTTAAATGTGCATATAGTTTTTTGAATATTTGAGACCATATTATTTCATCACTGTCAGAGATCCTTTGTATCATCTACCAATCATGATGCATCCAATTATAGATAATATTTTATTTTTATAAATTTATGCTACACAACATGCATTAGGATATTTATTGGCACAATACAATGATGATCATATATAATTTGAAATTTATTGAATTAGCAATAAAATTTTAGATTAAAAAATTATTATAATGCAATGAAAAATTTGTGCCTGACCATCATTTTTGCAACATAAAATATTTGAAATTTCATGCTTAATAAAGAGACTCATGGAATGAAAAAGTAGATCCACTCAGATATCTCATGATGAAACCATGTTTTTCAGGTCACATAGCTAAGTGGGTTATATTATTTATGAGATTTGAATTAAATTTTATATCTCAAAAATCCATAAAAGGAGAAGTAACTATAGATAAATTAGCTACAACACTACTAATAGACACAACACCAATCAGTGATAATTTTAATGCATATCATATTTATGATGATATTTTGATTATGCACTTTGATGGATCTAAATGTACCTCAGTTTTTAGGGTTTAAATGGTTTTAATCAATACTTACATACAATCTATGTTATTACCATATTTCTTAGGGTTCTTATGCACAAATAACATAGTGGAATATAAGGCATTGATTTTAGGGTTATATATCACTCACACATTATAGGTAAAATTTATTAAAGTATATGAGAACTCTCAAATTATGGTCAACCAAGTTTTATATTTTTATCATGTACAAAAGAGGAATTTTTAAATAGTGTGCCATGTTTAATAGCATAATTTGATGAAATTAATATTGAAAGCATACCTCACAAAAATAATCACCATGCAGATTATATGGCTAATGTAGCTTTTATTATTCCTATGTATATCACTAAGGATAAGGACATTTTGACCATTCAAAATTTATAGTATCCATAATTAAAAAAATAAACTTGGACAACTTAGTAGTATTTATTGTTATATGAATTGTGTGTAATTAAGAATGGTATACTGACATTTATAATTTATTATATAAAATAATTGACTTAGACAATTTTTAATAAAATTATAACTAAAAGTTATAAAGAGATGCAATTCAATATGTTATAACTAGAGGGGATATTTTCAAATTATCATTTAATGAAAATTTACTTTGATTATTTAGCTATTAGGAGGCCAAACTATATTTAAAATAAATACACAATATTGAATGTGAATGGTAGTTTAGAGTAAAATATGTGTCATATAAGCTGTTATGAATGGGTTATTTATTGCCTAAAATGGATCAATAATGTCAAAAACATGGATAATTCTTTGTGCAATGCTAATGACATAGTAATTTTAAGTTATGAACCTTCACAAGAGTTATAATTTATTATTCCAACATGGATTTTTTCCTTTTGGGTGTTTGATTCGGTAGGAAATATAAACCCAAATTCATAATGAGGTCACACATTCATCTTTGCAAGTAAAAACTATTTTATGAAATGGTAATTGAGACAATCTTGTTACAAACCACTATAGTAGAATATCATAGCCTATTTTTTTATCAATAATATAATTTCATGATTTATACATAATTCATATATTATCAAAGATAATGAGTCATCCATCAAGAATATAGAGGTTAAGAAAATTTGTCACACATTTTCCACCCCTCATTATCCTTAAGGAAATGGGAAAGTAGAGACAATGAATAAGAAAATTATTATAATCCTAAGAGAAATAGTTGGAAAACATGGTGATGATTGGAATGATAAAATTATTTATTCCTTATGGTAATATTACACAAGTGTTCACACACCCACAAGGATACTACTTATTCTCTTAATTATATTAGTAAAACTTTACTACCTTTAGATCTAGAGATACCATCCTTTCTTGTTTCTCTTAAATATATCATCAACTATAATTAATATCATGAAAAATGATTACATCAATTAGAAATATTAGATGAGACATGAATCCATTCTCTTGAACATATATAAGTATATAAGAATCACATTAAGAAATCATATTAAAATAATATTCAAAATTCAGAATTTGTAATTGGTGGCTCAATACTAAAATAAAATCAAAAGATACTTAATGCAAATAAATAAATCAAACATGAGTTCAAACCAAATTGGCTAGGACTATTTATGATTACAAATAATATTGGAATTGGGTTTTATCATTTGGCAATAAGTAAATAAAAAAATGTGAACCCTATGAACATCATCACTTAAGTAAATTTTTCATGTAAGTACATTATATTAGAAAAATAAAATATTAAAAATTCAAAACTATAACCTACCCATAACATGATTTGATACTATACATGATTGATTGAAGTTATTTATCATATACATGGTGAATTGCACATACATTTTATACACACATTATTTTCATGGTATACATGTGTATTATGTAATATTTATATGTTACATACGGTACATAATCATACATATGTGTGATGTTCACTATACCTAGGGGTTAGATTTTATACATTGGTGACATATTTACACTATCAAGTTGTATATTTTTTCATTAATCTGGTAATCATAGTATATTTTACTCATTACTTGATCTTGAATATCAAATTTAAGGTGATATTTCCTATAGATATTGTAATTTTATATGGTATATGATGATAATTATTTATTATGTAGACTAAGATTATTTTTTCCATGTATGTTTCATGTTGGTGATTATTACATTGTGTGATCATTAATGTGTGATATATTTCATGTTATATGAGTACAATGATTATTTATTGTCATTTTGTGTGTTGGTTATGTTAGAGGGTCCTCTAATCCATGTCATGGTAATGTAGTATCCATGTTGGGTTAAAGTCAAGTCAAAGTTGAGTAATGTTTTGAACTACTATGCGTCATGATCAAAATATTATGTGTATGCATGTGTGGCTACATATACATTTGGTGTTGTTCTTGGTGACATGAATTATATCATGCATAATTTAAATTCATGTGATGCTATGATTTATATCATGCATCTACCATGAGGATTATTATGTGTCTAATTTCTATATCTATGTGACATGAAACTTGTCTGCCCATTACTTGGACTACATGCTTCATACATACTTAAATGACCAAATATTTATATTATGACACATATTATTATGTCTATATATATAATGTACATGATCACATTTTATATTAAACACATGATACGCATAATATTTGTTTTGAGATTATTGATTCACAAGATTTATCCCTTATATTAAAAAGAGGACTTATAATGGGCTTATCTTAGAGATTCAGGCCATGAAAGATAGATAGTTCATAATTTGAATTAGATTATGTGACTCAGTTGAGATATATTGAGAAAATATATGTATATGTGGGGAATTATACATGTTTTTGAGGGAAAATGGTAGAATGTACAAGATTCTTATATAATATCCATCTATAATAGTTGATTCAGAGCTTTAATTTTCATATAAACTTATTTTAGGGTTTCACTTTGACATACAATCTTGTTTTGGGGTTCTATATTTTACATAAAAACCTATTTTGAGGTTCCAAAAAAGAGTTATTATTATATTTGGAGGGGTTTAACTAAGGTTTATCCGATGATCAAATTATATAACTTATCCATTTCCAATGGTTTTTGAGGCATTAACATTCCTCAACACATGGTTTTAGTAGTTGCATATCATTGGGGAATAATCACCCAATTCATTCTCCAAACAAGTGGAATCCTGGTTCATGTATCCTTAGGTATATTCATTCCTTGGCTCTTAAATTTCAAATAATTCAATTATCTAGATTGTTTTATACTTTATATCATGAGTTAATATTGATCTATACATGTTTCCTTATAGGGTTTGCATGGAGAAAGTGGGACATTTGGGGAATACCTATCAACCTTAAGTGTAATTAATCACATGTAAAAAAATTATTTACTTCATTTTCTTAAGTTTATCATTTTCAATATTAGACTAAAATGGGGGAGTTTTTAGACACCTCTATTTGGTATTAGATACTTAGAAATATAAACTTTGACACACTTTGACATACTTAGACTTGTCCATACACATTTAACTCTTGTGAACACCTTCCCCTCTATTTACACCCACTTATTATCTTTACTAAACCAATTTACCAATATACATATTTATGATCACCATAGTATGTGAAATAACCATATATAATCCTAAGTAGTGTGTTTCCATGTTCTAGAATAGTAATTTCCACTCCCAAGATAATGTTTACAATATTCAAATAGTTACAAATAACATAAGTGTTTTCCTTTTATCATAAGTATATAAAAACAATTAAAAACTAATTTTAAAAATTGGGATACGTGCAATAGGTTGGTATAAACACATTTCATGGGTTAGTTATGGGTGGAAATATAAAAGAGCCATCTATAAATAAAAATAATCCTAAGGCCATGATCATCCAATAAGCATCTTGGAAATTACTAAAATGCTTGAGAATTTTATTGACACTCTCTTAATATATTACCAAAATAGGATACACATCCTAAAGCCCATAAAAGAGTAGAATTAAAGCCAATACTAAACACAAACATAGGTCAAATTTAAATGATTTCAAGTGTTATAATAAAAACAATGCATTGTATTATACCATGATATACATGGTACACACACATATAGAAACTTGATAAGAATATAGACACATACATCAATGCAAATTTTAGATAGGCTAATAATCTAATGAGGATCCAAAACTAATAGTGAAGGATATATATAAAATTTTAGGCTTTTTATATAGTGTAGGAGATTTGGGTCATTAGAAATGATAGGATTAGATAATAATATAATAATCTATGCACGATGAGGTGGTGAATGTGTGCCTTTTAGCAATAGGGAGGTATAGAACTAAAGGGTATATCCCTGATAGGAATTTATCAAAGTATAAGAGATTGAGATGATATATAAATAAAATTTTAGTATCTACACTTTCCATACCTTTAATATAATAATTCATAAAGATAAAATTACTAGGTTAAAGGAAATAAATATGTACTTGGGTTTGTATAACACATATTTCCTTTGTTCGATCCCACTTTAAGTGTTTTTATGGTGTATGACCTATAATTAGGAGAATGTTATAGTATAAATTAGTATATATAATTTGAAACTTAACATAACTAAAATTATTGAAAAGTAAGATAGCAAGGAAGAAGTACATGTTTGTGTGTTGATGCAACCATGATTACCCTTGGTACATTGAATTGGTAAATATGATTCTTAATGAATCATTAGAGATGAGAGATTTAGAAAATAAACCTTGGATAGTTTAAGAGGGAGATTGGAAGGTAATTATTCCCCAATATAGTGAAAGGGTGAGTTGTGGAAAGGTCATTGAGATAATTTAATCTTAATATTACAATCAAGTGATAGTAAAATAAAATATAAGTTAAGTGGTATATGTAAATCATCCTAAAAAATAGTAGTGTTAGGCTATTAAGGGTGTTAAATCTCAACCAAATTACTAAAGCAAACTAATTATTGTAGACAAAAAAGGCTCAAAATGGTGCTTCCAAGTAAAAATAATGCTTATTGGTAAAGTATATGTATTTCTTGTTAAATAAGTTTGATTAAATGTGACTATGTATTTTTGGTGCACTTGCATATCATATGCACCTCTAATGTGTCTCAAGTTGAATTATCTATCAAAATGCAACCTCTAATCTAGAACTATGTATAATATCTATCACAAATCTAAGAAAATTTGTCTCAAATCTATACAAAAATGTGTAATGTGTAAGATTATAACCTAGGTGTATATTTAAATCATGTAAACTTTAATGGAATTTTATAAATTTTGAAATTTTGTATAAATGTGGGGGTCATGTATTTATGACATGACCCATTTTTTAGGCAAGGGAAATGAAATCAGGTAGTTATCTTACCTCAAAAAGTTAAGATAATTATATAATCTATGTAAGAATCATGTATCATATAGGAGTAACATGTTTATGTAGATATATAAATGAGGTTCATAGCATTTGATCCAAAAAATACCTAAGATGTATGATATGTATCATAAAAACATCTATAAAGTAAAATTACAATCTCAACAAATAATCAAGCATGCATACAAGAAAACTCAATGCCATACAAAAGGGGTCTAAGGAGACCACAAATACGGGGTATGTTCAAATTATATACATACAAATGAATGTCAGATTGAAATGTCCATATAGAAAAATAAAGTAACATATAGTGGCATAGAGGACAATAATTAAATAACATATTGAAATTTTACAAAAGAGAGACAATATAAATAAATAAACACACAATGAAGTAAGTCACAATGTGAATAAATGATGTATAAACAACCAACATAAACATATCATACTAGTCCATGTATATATGTGTTAGCAAAAATTTCATGTAACATAACATATCAAGTACATTTTGAAATATGTAATCATGAGTATACACATGTGTAAGAATAATTATATAAGATCAACATGATTATGGAAAGGTGATCATAAAAAAATAGAACCTATATAAATTGTGATCAATGAAGGTAAATGCCCCCAACATAGTGTATCATGTGGGAAGAGAAAAGGTCCAACATTTATATGTGAAATTATTAAGGTTATGGTGTATTCCTCTATCACAATCAAGTATACATGAAATATATATGTGTATAGGAAATAAATAATATGTTATATACTAAAATAAATTAAATAACATAGATTCAAAGGAGCTACTAAACATATGAATGATAAGTAAATGTTTGTATTTTTGAATTAATTTTATTTTTTTATAAATTTTAAAATGTTTGAAAAATAAAAGGCTAACCTATTAACCCATATAATTTATGGTCATAGGTATCTCCAAAATCAAAATATGGTAAATCAAATTGGTGATATTGCCAAGGAATAAGGATGGGTATCATATCTAAAACTATAAAATTAGTGGTACTTTGTGAATGTCTCATAATAATTTGTGGTCATGAAGAGGTTATAGAATTAGAAATTGTATCATGTTTTTATATAAAATGGATGCAATGATTAATATAATGTTCCTCTTTCTATCTAGTGATGTTATATTTAACCAAAAAAAAAAATCCAAGATGCCTTCAATTTATCTTTTACAATATGTTATATGTCCTTTGCCTTTACTAATATGCCATTACTTATATTTATTTATATGGTAGTTAAAGATGTACTTAATTTATATTCATTTTTATCTAAATATCTTACTTATTTATAAAGGGATGTAACATTTCCTTGATTATTAAATGAAATTCAACCTTTGTTTTTATCAACCATTGCTCCTATTGAGTGTAACCATGGTTTTCCAAGCGCAACATTATAAGCATATGGATTTTAAGTACCCTAAAAAGTAAGAGAACATTATTTTGAAGAAAATTAAACTATCAATTTAATTGATCCCATAATTGTGTTTAAACCTAAAATATAGATTATGGAATATAGGGTTTAAGGGGTTAGATATATCCTAAGGCACAAGGATGATAGAATATATCTAAAGCAGGGCAATTAATTTACAAACTTAGATAAACATATACTTAATTTATTATGCTAAGATATGATAAAATAGAAAGTATAACTATTTTAGATATTGAAATGATAATAAAAACAAGATAGTTGGTTCTAATGCTCATATAGATCTAGATATAGAACATAAAGAAATTAAAATGGATCTAAATTTTATATTAGTCACCTTGTTCTAGAAATTTATACCTCTATAGCTATGGAGACTTACATTGACCTAGGATGATTTTGTTGATTCTTTTGCCTGACTTGGATGCAGGTGTCTAGTATATAATGTCTACTGAAAATGGATACAACCACCTAGATATTTATGGGTTTGATGTCACATTCACTCTTATTGACATAGATATAGGTCATGTACTATCTTTCCTTATAAAATGATAAATCCTTAATTATTCATATTCATATTAGTTATGGTAAAAAAGGATTAATGGGAACATGGTGTCAATCTACCCTAAACACCCTTATATCAATGAGTGAAAACTATATAGCCAAAACTCTAAAGAGGGCCTCATAGTTATGTAGTTTTCCCCTATGTGTTAGTTTGTATGTGTATCATGCAATGTGTGATAATTAATTAAATAGAGTGACATAGCTTATAACTTGTAAAATTTGGATTATGAGATGCTTCTTCAGTACTTCAGACCTATATATGAGATGTAACTATGACTGATATGAAAATATGATAAAATAGGGAAGGTTTTATCACTTGAGTGTTTGATTAAATGCCTTTGGTAAATTGACTTATGATTTTTTTGGTATATGTTAGGTGAGGAATTATTGAGGATTTATATTGTATTTATACCAATACATTTAAATAATATCTTCATTAAATCACTTAGGCTAACCATAAGTATATATTTCATTTGAAAATTGGATGAATTTAGTGTAATGGACACTTGTATTGGGATAGGATACTTGTGTCCAAGCAGCTATAAAATAAGCATTTGTCTAGAACTTGTAGAGATGGATGATAATTAGGATTGCAAAA
This sequence comes from Torreya grandis, assembly GCA_037957365.1. NCBI lineage: Eukaryota > Viridiplantae > Streptophyta > Pinopsida > Cupressales > Taxaceae > Torreya > Torreya grandis. The sequence goes on from JARHVA010000490.1 coordinate 4,861,795, forward strand.
TTATAAGCATGATATAAGGTTTGAATCATTAGATTAACATTGGTCAAACTAAGAGATAAGTAAATAGGCACAAAGAGATAATGTATGAAAGCCTTTCAATAGTGGGAAGGGTCTATAAGTTTAATGTACATCAATGATATGTATTTTAGAACTTTACAAGATTGAGGTGGTATATAATTTATAAATAGTTTCAATATTCCTGCCTTTTAATCTAGTAATAAAATTACTAGTTTAAATGAAAAAATGTGTACCTAATTGTGTATAACATACCTTACCTTTACATGAGTCCAACTTGAGTGATTTTTAGTGACTAAATTGTATCCAAGATCATGTTATAGTATATAAGCAATGAATATAATATAAAATTTAAAGAATTTAAATGATTGAAATTAAATATAGCAAGGCTTAGGAGTACACCTGCGTATTGATGTAATTGTCTTACATTTTGGCAATTTGATTTGAAAAGATGTATCATTATGAATCATTAGAGATAAGATTAGGAAAAATATAAAATATTTAGATTAAATATATGTGTGTGTGTGTGTGTGTATACACACACACACACACACACACACACACACACATATACATACATACATACATATATATATAATATATATATACATACACACACAGATATATATATATATATATATATATATATATATATATATATATATATATATATATATATATATATATATATATATATATATATATATATATATATATATATATATATATATATATATATATAGTATTGGATGACACATGTTCACAAATTTTGAGAAAAATTCATTTACCACCCAAAATTTGGGGCTATCTCAACTATGTAACCCAATCATACTTATAAATTGGTAAGCACGAGTGATCCAAGTCAACTCACACTATAAATCTAGTGAGTTTGGGTGATGTAATTAAGTATACCCTATAAAATTGGTAATATTAAGTGATTTAATAATCTCAAACATATCAAAATTGAACCAATTACTACAGTAGATTAGATTAATATAGTCCATAAAATTCCAACCTAATGGGTGATGATAGTCTATATAAATGTTTTGAAATATGAAACTAATTTGATTTTGAAATTTAGGTGAACTTTGAATAAAATATGTAAATTATATGTGTTTCATGATAAAACTATGTATAATAATGGTACTATTGTATAAAATTATACCACAAATGTGTATCTAAATCATATAACTATGTAATTTTGCCAGTTTGAGAACTATGTAAGTGATGTAGGAGCATCATTGGTAATAGGAGTGTAAGTGAGTTTATTTTACCTAGGTAATTTTGGTATTATGTGAGTGTGAATGGGTCTTAAAAGGTCCTATATGTTGCTTTAGTGTGAGTTAAGTCCTTGAGAAGTGAGTGTTAGTTTCCCTTTGGCATTTTCCTACCAAAATGGGTAATTTGAATTTTTAAAATTGTTTTTTTTGTTTATAGAGTGGTGTTAGGGGTATTTAAAGAAATTTAATAAGGTTTTCATGTGATTTATGGACCTTATAATATCTTGGGAGTTGTAAAAGGTTATTTCATTCATACAAGTCTTGAAATGCCATGTAAATCAAGAACATATTGTAAATGACCTCCTACATTGAATTAGCTTCTTGGGAGGTAGTTATCAAGAGAGGGGAGTTATGAATCAATGTATTCATTCTTGAAAATACATAAAGATAGTATATAGAGTCATTATAAGGTATATATTTTGGTAACACTTATAAGAGGTAGAGTTGGTGAGAACATGAAGAACAAGAAATAAATAAAGAACAGTGTCCTTATTGTTAGAGTGAAATGTATTATGAGAGTTTGATCAATATATAAATACAAGTGAACTTGTTTTATCATTTTTAAAAATTAATAAATCTCAACCATAAGTAATATTTTTCATTTGATCATATTCTTTGTATGTATGGCATGGTTTTACTCCATTTGAGGTTATAAGCTAATTTTCATAACATGTATGAAGGTGGAAAGCAACTCTCCCAATGGATAGGCAAGATAAAAGCTGGTAAGATTTATTAAGACTTGTAATTTATATAATAACATTCATATATGGTTATTATTTTTGTTGAATGGAATAGATTTAGGTTACTTAGCTACCAATATAAAAGTTTCATTGTTTAAGTTATGAAAATTATATTTGCATAATCATAAGACTTTATTTTAGTCTATGTTGGAGATTCTTCAAGTATTTCAAAGAAGAAAATGTAGTAGAGATACCTTATCAAATGATAGAGATAAGTGAATAATTATAGGACTTTTATATAAGTCTTTTTGAGTCTCAAACTTCCATACAAAGAACAAGAAGTATAGACTTTCATACACAGCCAAGTGTCTTCATATAAAAGCCTACATATTTATTGCTTAAAGTCTGATGAATGATGATTTACACCATATGATCATTATAATAAGGTTTTATAGTTTAGGTTAGACCCTATAAAATAATCACATCCTTCTTAGAGAATTTAAATCCTTATTAAAGTCCTAAAACTCACCTAAACCCTCACACAGTCACATAAAAGTATTCAAAACTCTATGTATTTACATTTATTGAGTATATTTTAAATGATCATTCAAATCTAACTATTGTAAAAGTTTTGATATGCCTATTCAAACCTCATAATGTTATTTCTTGATTTGAAAGTTGTTAAAATGTTATGATCCTAATGGGCAAATTTCACTAATGCCTCGAGGTTTTGGTATAGTGGTTCATTACGTGTGGTATTAGAGCCTCTACCTAGGTTCAAGTCACAGAGCGGGTGGCTACACTGGCTTGGTAGTGTTCATCCAGAGCTCATACACGTAGGGAATCCTAGTGGTATGGGTGCATATCTAGCCCAGAGTCTAGGCTTTGGAAGCGTGGTGGATGTTATGATCCTAATGGGCATATTTCACTAATGCCTTGAGATTTTGGTGTATTGGTTCGTTACATAAAACTATAAATTTTCATTTTTATAGCCTCTTAGCCACCTATAGGCCTGAGTTAACCTTAATTAAGGTTTTGAATTGAAAATTTGTATAACTTGTGATTCCTCTAGTGGAATTTCTCAAAAATATGTAATCTATCATATTTTGACTTGGGCTAAAATATTTAAAAGGTTTCATTATTGTACCAGGCTATACATTATTATATTTCTGACTGTGTGATATTAGAAGGCCTAAAAGACCTAATTTAGAAAGAGATTAAGTGAATTCAAAGGTTAAAATTGAGACTTGGATTGTAAAACTTCTTGTGAAGTTGAAGGGCCCTAATGGGTACTTGAAACAAGTCTTAGTTTGTTTAGAAATTGTTGAGATTTTTGTCCTAAAAATATCATTACATTTGATATCCTAAGGGAGACCCCCTTTGTTCACAAAATTGGGAGAATTTTTTTATTTTGAGTCTTTAGGATAAAGGTAAGTAATCATGAACCATTATAAATAGTGTCAAAATTGAATAATTTTACCAGGCATGTTAAAGTCGCTCTCAGAGTACTTTATACAAGTATAGAAAGTTTTCTTTTTTTATTAGATCAAATTCACTTATCACATTAAATACTTATGTAATTTATAATTCTTGGTATATATGTACTTTTTAGGGATGTTATGGTAATGATTTTTTTTAATAATTATACTAGCTCACTGAGGTTGTTTTTATAATTAAGAGAAAATAATGGAAAGAGAAGAAAAATATCCCAAAGTATCTCTCTCTGGGATATGGATGCCTAGATAGTAGTAGATCAATGCCTAAGCTTCTCTTGTTTTTTAAGCTTTAATATACATTGGAATGAAACCTATAGCTACATCAATCCTTAGAATAACTTATCATATAGAGGGTTAGATAAACTATAAATTTGGTACACATAGATCCAAGATAATAAAAGGCAAGTATGTTGTGTGAATTAACTTAGGAGTCTCTTTCATGTTTCTAAATTAAGTATTCTTCTATGGCACACTTCATGATTGATTTAAGGATTTCTAACCAAAGTTATAGGTTCTTCAATGCTCAAGAATATACCCCTTACTCACTCTTTTATATTATGGTCTCAAATTTGAGCCTTCTTTTATATGATTATCTAAAATCTAAGAAAAGACTAACTATTGTCTTTCCATACTTTGGTAAAATGGTGTTTTTTATATATTTCCTAGACTAACTATATTAATGCACTTTGGGAGTTTATTTTAACTATTTAGAGGTTTAGGACTTAAGAAATTCAAATATTTCATTCAAGCATTTTGTATTGGACATTTTTTCGAATGGGTTTGACATTTAGGTTTACTCTTTTTAGGTATTTTTTCTAGGCTAATGTGGGCTTTTCATGTTTTTGGGCTGATTATTTTGGAACTTATTCTCTCAAGACTTATGAAATTTTTCTTTTTTGTCTTTTTTGTTTTGGTTTTATATTTCTCGATATTTTATCTTTCAAACTTTTGTTTTGCAATAATTGGTCTTTGGGATTATTGTGTCACATATTTTGTCTAAAAAAATTTCCTTGAAGCCATTCATCCTTGTCAGTTTTATTACCTCAAACATTTTGTCTTTAAAATTTGTTCCCACAACAATTTGCTCAGTCTATTTTCCTAGAAATATTTTTCCTCACAAAATACACCTACCCTTCAGGTTTTTTGCATTTTCCCTTTGAACTTTTTGAGATTACCATTTGGCCTTTCGACATTTACCTTTCAACCATTTTGACATTGCCCTTCTACCTTAGGAATTACCTTTTATGATTTTTATCCCAAGAATTTTACCCTATGAAGTAGATCCTTCGAGCATTTTTTCCATGAAGTAGACCCTTCAAACCTTTTTCACTTACCCTTCAAGATTTTTGTCATGGGTCTTTATCCTAAGAAATAGATTCTTTGGGAATTTTGTCATGGATAAAAATCCCTATGAAGTCTACCCTTCAATTTTTTTCCTGAACAAAATGACCTTTTAGCCTTAACCCACCTACCCTTCAACCTTTTTAAAAGTTCCCTTAGGCCTTTTGAAAGTATCCTTTAAGACTTTTATCCCAATAATTTTCCCTCTAAAACCATTCCTTCATATATTTAATTTGAGACATAATATCTTTGGCCTTTTTAAGACCATCCCTTTGACTAATTCCTTTAGACATTTTATTTGAGACATCATGACCTTCAACCCTTTTGAACTTATCCTTCAAGAATTTTGTCCCATGATTTTTGCCTTTCAGCCTTTTCCCTCTGACCCTTACCCTTCGAGATAATTGTCATGGAAATTTTACCCTATAGACTTGCCCTTCAACCTTTTGAATAACCCTTTATCCTTTGTAAATTATATCCTTCAAACTTTTATCATGGAATAAATGCCCTATGAAGTAGACCCTTTATATTTTTGCCTTATAAAACTGACCCTTCAAGACTTTTGGAAGTGACCCCTTGGGATAATTACTTTGGAACTTTTGCCTAAAATTATTGTGGACATTTTTTTGAAACAACTCCCCTAATGGAATTAGTCTAAGGAAATTTTACCAAAACTTTTTTCTTGATGAAAAATAATCTTTGGGATAATTTCTTTGTATATTTTATCCAAAATAATTTCCAATGATATAAATGCCCTATGAAAAATGCCCACAATAATTACTATTGCCAATTGAACTTTCACCTAATGAGGAGATGGGACAAACTTCTCCTCATTCAAGTGAGACAATGAAACCACCCTAGGTCTATCGGTATTCCTATTAAGAGGTGGATCTCTAGATTATGGGCTAGTTCCCCTTGATGTATTGATAAAGCTTAAATCCTAATACTAGACATAGTGATGAAAAAGGATAGAGGTAATATTAAAGTAAACCTATTATATAGGGGTGATATACTAAATTATTTGTTGTACTTATACCTTTGACATGCACTTAGAACCAAGAACAAGTTACATACACACTTCACTCAATATCAACTCTCTCTCTCTCTCTCTCTCTCTCTCTCTCTTACATCAATGCTTCAACATGGGTTCTAGGAGATAGTATAGGTTAGGAATATTTAGGAAATAGGCATTTTAAGACACTCTATTTAATGAGCTATTCACTATACCTACAACTTCACTTGACACTTCTTGTTGACTTACAAGAAAGAAATCATAACATATTAGGTACTAATAAGAATAGTATATGAACACAAATAGACATCACTCTTTCACAAGACTAAACACTATCATTTACACTTAGTGAATTATTTGAATGAGGTAAAATTACTTATCTAAATTTATTCAAGGCATAATTTTGGAAGGGCTTCACCATACCCAGTAGAGAATTATTAATAATGGCAAAAAAGGCTCCATTTATAGAACTTAGAAGAAGAGAGAGAGAAAAGAGAGGTTGAAGAGGCATGAGTACATGTGTCACAAATGTAAAGATTAGTTATAAATGTATTTCTAATATATTTTGAGTGATATATTCCATGTCATAGAGGTCAACTTGTCCAAAATAAGTCATAATAATGGTGAAAAGTGGCACAAAACCTATAATTCTAGCATAGGAAACTACCTTCATGATTTAACTTCCAAAATTACCTTATCCATACATATGGTAGTTATAATGGTTGGTATGAGAAATATAGGTTACAAACAAGACCCCACATGCTTTAGAATGATCCCTGATAAACCCAATTCTTGTGGACATGGAAAATCATCCTTGACAGTTTCAAAATGGCTTTTTTCCATGTAACTTCTACACGTATCATTTAAAAACTCCCAATTTTCAAAAAAAATATATGAAAAATATGGAATGACACTTTTCAAATGTGCCCCTATCATTGGTTTTAATAAAAAAAACCTTTAAAAGTCTTCCTTAGTTATTTTTTACCACTTTACCTAAGTGTTCACTAATGGGTACATTGGAATATCTAAAATTAAGATCCTAGTTTGGGAAATTAGGGGATGATTAATGAGATTAAATTAATTTTTATATTTAGATAAAGTGTAAAGCTTTATCCCAAACTTTTTTTCATCTCCTAACTCCTCTTGTAGCCTACACACCACATAAAAAGGTCAAAATGAGCCCTATTTTGGCCCATTCCATACACTTCCATACAAATTAAACACATGTTTATAATATATATATATATATATATATATATATATATATATATTCCTATAAATAATCTAGGTGGTTTCATTCCCATTTCCATGCATCTGGATACTTATTTGCTTCCTTTCTTCAATCAGGTATCTATAAAGGTTTTGTAACGGTTTTGAGTGTCCTGGACTCTTAACATTTATTCATAAAGGTAAAATGTTGAAAATCATTATAAATTAAATTTAGGGATATTCAATGACCTTCCCTAACTTATAAAAAAGACTCAGGGTCCCATGCAAACATTCATGAAAGATATGAGTGATGGAAATTGACCTTCGAATTGCTTTCATGCCTCCTATGAGGGTTTCAATATGTCTAGGGTTAGATATGTCTTACTCTAGAGTTTAATTGAAAAAATAATATTAATCACCTCTATATTTAACCTTTAAACTTTTTCCAATCCTCTAGATAGCTCACCAAGAACCCAAAATGGAGATGACCCCTATTTTAGGACAAGATCTATGCCTTGCCAATAGGCCTATTTGTGCTTTATGCACCAAAAAATTATATTTTTCAATTTAAATTAATTAATATATCATTAAAACATCATATATACCCCCATAGGCATCATAAAAAACTTTATAGTACTTAGATAAGGTTAAAACTTGGAATAACATATCATTTGGGGTTGGTTCTGCATGCTTTCCTACTAGGTATGGCTATAGACTTTATTGTCTAGGCCATCTCCTTAGTATTAAAAACTTATAGGCTGTTTTATAATGTACCTATATGTTTCCCCCAGCCATTAAAACTCACCAATTAATTATACTTCCCTTTGGTTCACTATTCAACAGTTTTCACAAAAACTACCATTCTTGTGCATGCAAGGAGTGACCTACTTCTGAGACAAAATAGAGGGTATTATGCCTATTTGTTTGGGAAAATGTAATATTTTTTTATCTCCACAAGGTCTTGATGACCAACTTTACCAAATTTTGTTTTCTATTCCATGTCTAAGTGGTCTAACCATCTCAATCTTGTCCAAAAAAAGGGGTAAAACCCCTATTTTTTACATGTTTTTCCTAAACCTTCTTAATGATACTAATTACAGATATAATCCATGATTATAAACTAATTTTACATGTTACCCACCATCATTAAAATATTATTGAGCTTATTAATCCTTTGAAAATCTTGCTTGCTAGTGAAACCTTCCACTTACGCCCTAAAATAAGGTTCTTTTGGTTGACTGTACGGACTGTGACATACCTTGTATAGGTGAAAATGTCTTTGGGAATGTGGTGAATTTTATATGAATGAAAATTAATTAATTTTAATCTAGGGATTCATGCTATACAATTTTATATATTCCTTTCCTTCCTAGGAAGTCAAACTCATACCTTATTCATCACTGACTAGGACCTTGCCTGTAGGTTTCCAAGGTGAACAGGGTATATTTTGTAGATGAAGATATTTTGAGGTGATATAAAGTTTTCAAGAGTATTTTATAACTTATTTTACAATAATTTTATTCTATTATTAACTCATCACTTGATCCCTAAGCAATAGTATCACCTTTAAGATTCCCAATTGTTCATTGTCTACTATGGACTGATACAGCCTTAATGAACATTTTATACTTGGTTAGGGATCATGGTCATGAATGTTATAAGGGTAATTTCATCCATTTAATATGAATAAACCTTAACCCCTTATTTAATCCATAATATCCTTATACACTCCTATGACTTGACTATGTTCCACCTTCCTACATGATTATAGGTGCATCCTTTGCCTTACCTATAGGTTTCCAAGGTAAGTTTTTAGCCTCAAAGGTACATAATTAGATTTATTTTTCTCCTTAACATCATGTAAAATAATTTCACCAAATTTAATGATTAAATTAATCATAAAACCCGCCTCATTCTTAAATGAGACCAATTTACTAATACTTTCGGTTGTAGGTGCATAATCCAGGCCTACAGGTTGTATTTAGGATCATTTGGATCATGTCAATGGTGTTAAGGGCTTGTTGAGATTTAATTTGGATTTATATTTTTCATAATAGGACCTAATTCCTTCCCATTAACCCTTATTTCCATCTCTTCATGCCAATCACTAAACACTACTTCCACTACATGTTTTGCCCTATGTACAGACAAGGGATACACCCAAAATGTCATTTCATGTAATAAAACTACTCTTCTTGACTCAAGTTCTCAGGACTCATTATTAATTTGTTTTTAATTGTTTCCTATTTCAATATTAGTTCTAAGGCTTTTCAAATTCATTTTAGGGTGAATACTCTTTGAGAATCTTGTATATAACACTGCCTACTTTTAGTGGATTTCTTGATAACTTCAAAGAGTTCAAAGTCTACCTTCCACTTACTCTTTGTCTCTAAAATTTAGCATAGTTGTAATACATGAATAGGGATACAAGTTAAAATTAATAAAAGTGATTAAATATTCCTCCACCATGTCAAATATTAATCCATACAAGCTACAAGATCTCTATTTTCCACACTTGGGGACTGAGAGCCTAAAATGGAGATAACTTTCCTTGAAGTTAAAACATGCTTATATACCATCCTAGGTCTTCATTACATTAAACAAATGACTATTTGGGAATTTTAAAGCTCAAAATGGACCCCACCATGTACTTAAAACTCTCTCTCACCTCTTTATAACCTCTTGAAACAAACACAAACTTAACTGAAAGTGATAAGGCAATAGACAAGGTAAAGATGGGGAATTTGGCTTTGGAAAGGTGCTAGTTGGAATTACCACAAGATGGTTACATGAAATATATATTAATAAATGAAAATAAATCACTTCATCACCACCATGAATCTATGTATACATTGGAAAAAACACAAGTCTTACACCTAACTCTGCAAACTTCAAGCAACAAGCACCATTTGAGATCTCCTTTGAAAACAAAGAGAAGTGAAGTGTTATATGTTTAAAATATCATGGAGAGAGATTTATTACAGCCTAAAAATAAATAATCAAGATCACATAGCTCTAAGTACCTCTAAAAACTATAAATAGATGCATAAGTATACCCCTCTTCGATGTAGCTCTATAAAAAGCTACCTGAATTGCTAACGATTATTCATAAAGGAAAAGGAAGAAAAACAAAAAATACTATTATGAAAATTAATTGTATTTATATTAAAATTCACTTGTATAATCACTCATCCCAACTCTACATGTACCTTCTGTACCAAGTGCTTAAAGTTGACCTTCCTTTGCATGCCAAGAGGAAAAGGAAAAAAATGAGTTGTGTATGCATATTTCTGAATTATTCTTGAATTTAAAAAATTGAAATGGGTGTGGGTAGGTGAAAAGACACCCCACCCACGTTTTTAGCTGAATATCAGACCATGGGGATCGTACAAGTGCTCAAGAAGGCCTAAACTAAGGAGAAACTCCACTTTTTTTAATATAACTAAATCTTGAACTGTCACAAACCTGAATCTGACACCTTGTAACCTCTCCCACATTAACCACAACTTGGTGACAAGTTTATCACTTTAGCCATCTGTACAAGTCCTCTTTCTTAGCTAAAATGTGGGCCCACAAGGCATTTTTTGCATATTGAATATGGTAAATGCAATTTGATGACTTAGAAAAATCTTAAATCACACTAAAAACCATATTATGACTAGAAAAACAAATTTTATGCCTTTGACCAGGTTTGAACCTATTTTGACCTTGGTTGACTATGGTTGACTAGACTAATTCAAGGAGAATTAACTTATACAAAGACTAGGACAAGACCAAGTAAGATATATAGGAAAATATGAGACCTCATAGGATGTGCATAAACCTTCTTGAAAATTTTAAAATGATAATGGTTTACTTAATTTTACTAGAAGTCAAATTTGGTCAATAATTGATCAACTCTTAGGGTTAACATGTTTGTCTATGTTAAGGACTAGTAGCCTTATCCTATCCATTGGGCAAGGGAGTCAGTATACACTTGGAAATAATAGGACCAGACCTTGAAAATCCAAACAAAATAGTAATCTTGCCTCAAAACACACAAATGGAAAGAACTCTTCACAAAAGACACAACAATAAACAAGATAATGACACACTTGTGCTACTAAGCACTTAGGAAAATAAGATACAACTGAAAACAAACACATATGTAAATGCATCTTAATCATACCTCCCTTCTTGGATAAAAAGGGAATTACCTTAGATATTCTTCCTCACTATATGAGTGAGGATGCCAAGCTTGCTTCTTCTTGGATGGGATATTAGATGACTCTTACTTTCTTTTTGTTCCTTGTCTTTGTACATCATCCAATGGATTCATCTCCCATAGGTTTCAAAAATAGATAAGGTCCTCTTGAACCATGAATTAAGCCTCATACTGCTATCCTCCTAGCTCTTCATGACAAATTGGCATACTTAGACATGGGATAACTTGTTACAAGTTTATGTTTCCTTGAAGGATTCCATCATTCTTCCCCATTGTCCCAAATTCTACAAACCCTTCAAGGAGTATTATATCAGGTCTATTAGGAAGTGTTTCTTATTTAAGACCTCTTTTGATATTGGTGGAGGAAACTTCATAGATGAATGTAGAAACAAATTCTAGATCACCTTCAAAATGCCTAAGATCATCATAGATGGCTCCATCATGAGCTAGAATTTCTTAGAGGTGATGTTCTTTAACATGTGATTTCTCTCCTTCATCTTGATCTTGTTTAACTTGGAGATCAACCTTCTCACCCTACTCATATTATTGAAACATTTTCAAGTAGGTTTGCCACATGTCTTCCTTTTTAGACATTACCTCTTGCTTGTCATGGCTTGGAGAGAGTTCCAAAGGACTTGTATGCTCTTTGAGGCCTTCACCTTCATTACATATGTCCTCAAACCTCTACCATAACTCCTCCTTAGTCAACTGGTCTACCTCATGAAATTTAAAAACAAGAGAAACTTCTCCCTCTTCTATGGGATTCAAAAGGAGCTCTTCTAGAAACTCTCCCTCAACTTTTTCTTCATCATTGTAAGTAGATGTATCCTCATTATTAGTCAACCCTTATTCATCTTCTATCCAATCTAAAATTTTAATTTCATACTCCCTCTTGGTGGTGTCAACATCAAGAATCTCAAAAATAGGGAGTTTGGCCAAAGGGGATTCCCAAGTAGCAAGACAATTCTCCACATTAAGAAGGCAACATTGATTAGTTAGAGGAGGCAGAAGAATGGATTCAATGGTATCTTGAGGTGGGGTGAGAGGGAGTTGATTTATTTTAGGATTCTCTCTTCTACCAACTTCTTCACCCAAATAAGATTCATTCCTCTCTTCACAAGCTACTATCACCTCTACCCATCTTGGAAAGGTGGATTCAAGGATATTTTCATAGGATTGAGATGCTAGTGAATGAGTGAAAGATATGTTTAAGAAACTATGAGATTATTGAGGTTTGGTATCTTGATTGAAACTTGAAAGTGAAATTTTAGATATTTTACCTTCCATTGCCATGATGGAATACCTTAAGGCTTGATTGGCCAATTCAAACTCCCTTTCAATATGAGCTTCAAAATTTAATCTCTCCCTCTCAAAATCCTCTTCAAACAAGTGAACCTACCCAACCATGATTTTTTACTACCTTGGGCTACTTTATTGGATGGATTTACAAGAAGGGAAACTTTGGGAAGTACATGATGGGTTTGGGGTATTATGAAACATAGTTGGACTAGCATTCTAAAGGGGTAAGGGTGGCAAGCTTGAAGGTGAATGTGGGGAATTTTAAGGCTTCCAAGATGGAAATTGTTCATAGGATCTCAATCTCTCCTCTAGATTGAAGATCAACCCACAAACATCAATCATTTCATAGGTAATATTTGGCCAATTATCCCCCTCTATAGTTATCCACTCCTTGATTTATTTTAAGGCATTCCTTACACTCTCAATATAAACACTAGGTATAATTTCACCAAAACCATATCTAGTGCCGATATCTAACATGTATTCTTGGTAACCAAGGAGATTTATTTTAAATATGAAATGGGATGGTTTGGAGAGGGGCTAGGTGTGTTATATGGTGTACAAGCTTAATATGATTGATGATGATCATGACAAGGTTGGACAAGGATCTGTTCACATTGAGAAGGGATAGGCCAAGAAGGACATAGCTCCTCAACTTGAGTTAGGACAAGCTAAAAATCACAATTCTCCAAGGAATACTTCACAAAAGAGCATAAAACAAGGAAAATAACTTTAACTGGTATACATATATTATTCAACAAGTAGATATGTACTTGGAGTCACCATTGATGTTTATTAGAATTGCCTCCAAAGGATGATGTCTTGAAGAAAACACCAAAAATCTTTAAGGAATGGACTCAATAATCCCACCAGGTGTGACAAAAAATATTTTCTCTTGAACTTTCACCCAGTGAAGAGATGTTACAAGCTTATCCTCATTCATGTGAGATAATGGAACCACCTTAGGGCTGTGGGTATCCCTGTTAGGAGGTGGATCTCTAGATTAGGGGCTAGCTCCCCTTGATATATAGATAAAGCTCAAATCCTACAACTAAACTTAGTGATGAAAGGGATAGAGGTAAAATTAAATTAAACCTATTCCATGAGGGTGATACACCAAATGATTTTCTCTACTCATACCTTTGACATGCACTTGTAACCAGGAACAAGTTACATATACACTTCACTCAATATCAACTCTCTCTCTTACATCAATGCTTTAACATGGGGTCTAAGAGATATCATAGGTTAGGAATACTTAGTAAATATGCATTCTAAGACACTTTTTTTAATGAGTTATTCACTATACCTATAACTTCACTTGAGACTTCTTGTTGACCTACAAGGAATAAATCATAACACACTAGGTAATAATAGGAATAGTATGTGAAGGCAAATAGACATCACTCTAGCACAAGACTAAACACTATCATTTACACTTATTTAATTATTATAATGAGGTAAAATTACTTTTATTTATTGATTCAAGGCATAATTTTCATAGGGCTTCAGCATACCCAATAGAGAGATACAAATAATGGCCAAAAAGGCTCCATTTATATAACTTAGAAGAAAAGAGAGAGAAAAGAGAAGTTAAAGAGACACAAGGAAATGTGACACCAATGTGAATATTAGTTAAAAATTTATTTTAAATAGAGGTGGGGTGATTTATTTTATGTCATAGAGGTCAACTTGTCCAAAACAAGTCATAAGAATGGTGAAAAATGGCATAAAACCTACAATTCTAGCATATGAAACTGCCTTCATGATTCAGCTTCCAAAACTACCTTATCCATATATATGGTTAGGTATAATGGTTGGTATATATGGTTATGAAAAATCTCCCACATTCATTGGATTGATCCCTAACCATCCCTATTCTTGTGGACATGTAAAATCATCCTTGGTAATTTTAAAATGGATTTTTTCCATGTACCTTCTACACTTGTCATTAAAAAACTCCAAATTTTCATAAATGATCCATGAAAAATAGGGACTGGCACTTTTTATAGGTTTCCCTATCATTATTTTCAATAAAAAACCTACAAAAGGCTTCCTTAATTGCTTTTCACCACTTTCCCTAAGTGTTCACTAGTTGGTTCACTAGACTGGCTAAAATCAAGAGCCTAGTTGGGGAATTTAGGTGGTGATTCCTGAGATTAAATAATTTTTGGAAGTTATCTCAAGTGTAAATCTTCATCCCAAATTTTTTTTTCATGTCCTAACTCTTACTTTAGCCTACACACCACAAAAAAAGGTCAAAGAGTGAACTTTTGGCCTATTCCATACACTTTTTTACAAATGAAAAACTTGTGTATAATCTATAGAGAGTATTATACATCATCTATGTTGTTTCATGACCATTCCATTTCATTTTGATACTTCATTTGCTTCCTTTCTTCAATTGGGTGTCTATAAGGGTTTTACAAGGTTTTGAGTGGCTTGGACTCTTGGCCTTTGTTCATAAAGGTAAAATGTTGAAAATCCCTCTAAATTCCATTGAGGGTTCTTTAGGACATTCCATAACCTATCCAAATTAATCAGGGACCCATGAAAGATATGAGTGATGGAAGTTGACTTTTGAATTACTTTCATAACTCCTATGAGGGTTTTGGTATGTCTAGGGTTAGATATGGCTCCTTGTGGAGTTTATTTACAAAAAAAAAGCTTCTTGACCTCTGTATTTGACCTGTAAACCTTTTCTAATCCTTGGGATAGCTCACCAAGAACCCAAAATGGAGATGACCCCTATTTTAAGACAAGACCTATGCCTTGCCAATAGGCCTATTTGCATTTTGTGCACCAAAAAATTATATTTTGCACTTTAAATGAATTAATATATCATGAAAACATTATATATACCACATTATGCATCATAAAAAAATCTAGACTGCTTAGAGAGGGTTATAAATTGGAATTACATATCATTTGGGGTTGGTTTTGCATATTTTCCTACTAGGTCTACTTGTAGACATTCTTGTCTAGGATATCTCCTTGGTATTAAAACATTATAATCTATTTTATCATGTCCCTCTATTTTTTCCCTAGATATTCCAACCTCACCAATTAATTATACTTCCCTTTGGTTCACTATCCAACACTTTTCCCAAAAATAGCTATTCTTATGCATGGAACCAGTGACCTACCTCTAAGACAATAGAGGGTATTAGGCCTATTTTTTTGGTTAAATTGAATTTTTAAGAGATCCAAAATGTCTTGGTGACTAACTTTACCAAAAGTTTTTTTTATATTCCATGTTTAAGTGATCTAACCATCTTAATCTTGGCAAAAAAAAGGGGTAAAAACCCTATTTTTTGCATGTTTTTGCCTAAACCTTCTTTTGGATGCTACTTAAAAATATCCTCCATACTTATAAAATACTTTTACATGTTACGCACCCTCATTTAAAGATTATTTATCTTTTAATTCCTTTTAAAATATTTATTTCTAGTGAAATCCTCCACTTATCCCTTGAAATAAGGTTCTTTTGGTTGACTATATAGACTGTGACATACCTTGTATAGGTGAACAGGTCTTTGGGTATGTTTCAAGTGTTATAGGCATGAAAATTAATTAATTTTATTCTATGAATTAATTTTATACCTTTTGGGATCTTCCTTTCCTTCCTAGGAAGTCAAACTCATACCTTATTCTTCACTAACTAGGACCCTACCAGTAGGTTTCTAAGGTGAATAGGGTATCTTCTATAGATTAACCTATTGTGGGGTGATATAAAGTTTTCAAGAGTATTTTTAAACTTATTTTACCCTAATTTTATGCTAATTTTATCTCATCACTTGATCCATAAGTAATACTATCACCTTCAAGATTCCCAATTGTTCATTGTTTATTAAGGACTAATACATCCTTAATAAAAATCTTATGCTCGGTTAGGGATCATGGTCATGAAGGTTAGAAGGGTAATTTTATCCATTGAAGAGGTATAAACCTTAAATCATCCTTATTTTCTCCATAATCTCCTTATACACTTCCATGACCTGACTGTGTTCCACCTTCTTGCATGATTGTAGGTGCATCCTTTGCCTTGCTTGTAGGTTTCCAAGGTAAGTTTTTAGCCTCAAAGGTACATACAAACCTTTATTTGTCTCCCTAACATCATGTTACATAATTTAACTCATTTTTATTCTTAAATTATTCATAAAAACCAAATTATTCCTGGCTAAGACCAATTTATTAATACATGTAGCTATAGGTGCATAATCTAGCCTTGTAGGTTGTATTTAGGATCATTGGATCATTTTAGGGGTGTTAATGGATTATTGAGATTGAATTTGGATTTATAGTATTCATACTAGGACTTATTTCCTTCTTAAGAACCCTCAAATCCATCTCTTCATGTCAATCACTAAACATTGCTTCAACTACATGCTCTACCCTGTGTATGAATAGGGGATAGGCCCAAAAGGTTAGTTCATGCAATAAAAATCTTCTTCTTGACTTAAGTGCTCAGGACTAATTATTTATTTGTTTGGAATTGTTTCCTCTTTCAAGAGTAGGTTTAGGGATTGTCAGCTTCATTGGAGGGTGAACACTCCTTAAGAATCCTATAGATAACACTACCTACTTTCAGTGTGTTTCTTGATAACTTTGAAGAGGTCAAAGTCTACCTTTCACTTACTCTCTAGCTCTCAAATTTGGCATAGTTATACTAAGTTAATATTGATATAAGTAAAAAGAAATAAAAGTGATGAAATATTCCTCCACCATGTCAAATATCAATCCACAAAATCTATAGGACCTAAATTTTCCACACTTGGGGATTGACAACCTAAAATGGAGATAAATTTATTTGAAGTAAAAACTTTCTTATATACCATCCTATGTCTTCATGACATGAAAACCATGAATCTTGGGAAATTTTAAAGATCAAAATGGATCCAACCATATACTTCAAACTCTCTTACCTTTGTACAACTTCTTGAAACAAGTACAAACTTGACTAAAAGTGATAAGGTAGTAAACAAGGTAAGATCGGAAATTTGGCTTTGGAAAGGTTATATTTGGACTTAACACAAGATGATTACATGAAATATATCTTAATACATGAAACTAAATCACATTATCACCACCATGAATATCCTTAGACATTGGAAAAAACATAGGTCCTACACCTAACTTTGTAAACTTCAAGAAACAAGCACCATTTGAGATATCCTTCACACAAAAAGAGAATTGAAGTGTTATATGTTGAAAATATCATGGATATATCTTTATTATAGCCTAAAATCACTTGATCAAGATCACATAGCTCCAAGGACCTCTACAAACTAGAAACACATGCATAAGTATACCGCTCTTGGATGTAATTCTATAAAAGGCTTCCTGTATTGTTAATAATTATTCATAAAGGATAAGGAACCAAAACACAAAATAATATTATGAAAATTAAGTGTATTTATATTAAAATCCACTTGTATAATCACTCTTTCCAACTCTACCTTTACCTTCTATACCAAGTGCTTGAAGTTGACCTTCCTTTGCATGCCAAGAGGAAAAGGGAAAAAATGAGTTATAGATGCATATTTTTTCATTAAAATTTAATTTAAAACGTTTAAATTGGTGTGAGGAGGTGAAGAGACACCCCACCCATGTTTTTAGCTAAAGATCAGATCATGGGGACCATACAAGTGCCAAAGAAATCCTGAAACAAGGAGAAACTCCCATTTTTTGACTATAACTGAATCTTGAACTATCACAAACCTAAATTTTACATCCTATTACCTATCCCACATTAGCCACAACTTTGTGATAAGTTTATCACTTTATCCATCCGTACAAGTCTTCTTTCTTAGCTCAAAAGTGGGCCCACAAGGCATTTTTTGCATATTGAATATGGTAAATGCAATTTCATGACTTAGAAAGATCTTAAATCGCACTAAAAAACATATTAGGACTAATAAAACATATTTTATGCCTTTTAAAAAGTTTTAACCTATTTTTACCATGGTTGACTGGGCCAATTCAAGGGGAATAAACTTAAACAAGGACTAAGACAAGACCAAGTAAGATATATAAGAGAATATGAGACCCCATATGATGTGTATAAAACTTATTGAAAAGTTTAAAATGATATGGGTTGACCTCATTTTAATAGAACTCAAATTTGTTCAATAATTACCCCATAAAAATTCTAAAATAATGCCCTACTACTAAGATCAATAGACTAAAACCCTTTCAAATTACCAAGTGACCCACACACACACACTTTATTATAAGTCATTATTCATTTATGTTTGTAGGAGAAAATCCAAAAGTGATAGATGTCAAGATTGCATAGAGTCAAAGAGTCAAACACCAAGATTTGATGGTGTTCATTAACTCATGTGCCAAGGATCTAATGGTTCATAATCAAGCACAATGACAAAATATTTTTCAAAAGCTTTACGAGAGTGCCAGGTGGAAACATCTCAAGAGCCTAGATATAAACTCAATGGTATATAGGCTCTTCCATAGAGTTAAAAATTCAATATCTCAAGAAGCTCATAGAGATTTCAAGTGGCATGCTCATACCCCATCATGTGGAGGATCTAACAATGTGAGTCTTAGTTTAACTTTTTGATGATTTAGATAATGGTCACATTTTAAATTTGTAAATAGAGTTTATAAGGCTTGATGCTAATGGAGATAGAGTCTGAGTTAATTATTTCTCATTGACATGGATATATTCAAAGATAAACTTCTAGATGACTAGGGTAAACATGTAAGACTCCTCATCCAAGACAATAAAACTTAGCTCTTTTTGCATGTAAATGTTATTTTCAGCCACTTCCAAATGAAAGTAGTCTTAAGCTACCACTTCTAGTGTTGCATTAACATCTATAGTTTAGCCATGCCATGTTATGCCAAGGATCACTCCTATCTCATGCATGCCATTTTCTAGTTATTCCATAAATCTAAGATGCCAAAATTAGAAAAACTCACCTCTTTTGCATGAAGATTTTAGATCTGCATGATCTTCTTTAATTAGGTGTTCAAGTTTTTAAAACTATATCTCATCTTAGAGATATTTTGTATAAAATTGTGTAGACCCCATGGCCCAATCTATCTTTTTTCATAGTTATATTTTTATCATTTTTTAATGTATTTACTACAAGTTTTAACCTTAGAGAGAAGTAAAGTTGAAGATTTGTCTTTCTTGTCTAGAGAGATCCTTATGTGTGTGCAAGTTATTTGATTATTTGTGTATTCTTTGTCTCTTTTTTTTATTTTCAATAAATTCATCTGTGGTATTTTACCCTCTTAAAAATATTGTTTGAAATAAAGATAATTTTCCCTTTTATGAAAAATATCTGAAATACTACCTCTAATTTCCATTTGTATGAGTTTGTGCTAAAATAGATTCAACATATTTTTTGCTTATTGTGTTCATCAAGAAATCATTAAATTCCACTATAAAATATTTAGTGTAATTTCCATAATTTCATTTCTCTATAAATTTCAATTCTTCAACCCTTTTCCCTATCAATACCCTAGTTTAGGATTCAAACGCACTAAAGAGTGACATTTCCAAAAAACTAGTATTTTATTAGTTTGTATCAAATTTAGTGAAAGGAAGATGGCCTTCTTTGGATATTAAACTCAAATTGATAAGGTCCCATGGCCTTTGATTTTTCCATTACATCATTAGTAAATTATACAATAAGCTATAGAATCAAGATAAGTGCAATCTTATGTGATAATAATTTTTGGCATGCCTGGTGGGACCCAAAAATTACACAGATTGGTGTTATTCTCAACAAACATTGTATATTTGTTATGCAAATATCAAATCACGTAGTAACTCCACTAGCTTATGAACTCAAAATTTCAAGGTGACATATACCAAGTAAAAAAATATGATCATCTACTAAAGGTAAGAGGGATAATTTTTTATAATTATCATTTCCATTTAAAAAGAGATCAAAAGCAATCACCCCTTAACCCAAGGTATATCCTATGGTTCTTTCCTATCCCCAATGGTAACTCTTATCAGTTTTATACCTCCCATAATGTCTATAAATCTAAATTTCATATCCTTGAATATAGGTAGTCCACTCCGATTGGATCAACATGATGATATACC
This sequence comes from Torreya grandis, assembly GCA_037957365.1. NCBI lineage: Eukaryota > Viridiplantae > Streptophyta > Pinopsida > Cupressales > Taxaceae > Torreya > Torreya grandis. The sequence goes on from JARHVA010000490.1 coordinate 4,882,414, forward strand.
ACTCTTAGACTTAAAAATCCCACCTTATTTACTAGTGAAACATCTACCACTGATTCAGAACACATACAAGATATTAATAACCTATATTCAATGCATAACATGGTTCAAGATAATGTTGCAATTAGAGTTCTAGTCTTCTCTTTCAAGAGCAAAGATTTATAATGGCATGAAGGCCTTTCTCCTAGTTCAATCCAAGTTTGGGATGAGTTAGGCACTGCAATGTGACCCATTTTGAAGACAAAAGTGACCAATTTTCCCTGGTTGAAAAATTAACTAATATTTAATGAGTTCCTCATGAGCAAATAATTGATTTTAATTACCATTTATAGAAGACCTAGAATAAGATCCTAGTCTTGGTCAAACCCACTAAAATAATGATTTCTTATATTAATTGAAATCCCTCAATAGTGATATGGCTATGATGATTCAGTCAATGGGTGTCACCACACTTCTTATGGCTTATGATATTGCAACAAGGGTAGAAAATTATTTATTCTAAACTAGGAAAATTACACCAAGGCCACCAATGCCTTTATTTCTAGAAATATCCCCTATTCCCCCACCTTCACTTGCTCCAATTCCCACTATGATTAAGGAACCTTCTTTGATTCTTACACCTTCAAATTATCTATATGAGGTAAAATCATTACTTAAGAGTTTTGGAAATGAGTTAGTGGCAATGAAAAGGTAGCAAGCCCAAAACTACAAACATTTTCAGCCATCTAACCCTACATAATAAGGGAATAGGAAACCATACTAGGGAGTTAGGAAGCCTTATCAAGGCAACAACTAGAAATAAGGAAAAAAGTCCTAGCCAAGACCTCTAGATATCTATGTTTTATTAGCACCAAGAGCTTCCAAAGTCATTGTCCCTATTCAAAATAATTTGGCTCAAGAGTATGAGTGGTGTTATCCTTGTAATCAGCCCCATAATCAAAACACTTACCCCAATGGTGTAATCAATCAAACCTTGATGGTGAAAGGCATAAAAAACATGCAAGGATATTAATAATAATTTACTTCCCAACAAGAAGACACACAAGAACTTGGTCAAAGTGATTCAACTCTTCTAAACTGGCAAGAGGATGACTTTGGTGGGATAGGCCAAGATGAAGCATTTTTCAATAGTGGAGGTCCTATAGAAACTAATAAATATTCAAATAAAAGAGAAATATAATATTATCAACCCATAACATCGATAAAGATTTAACTTCTAAATATACAATAGAACCAACAAAGAATAACATAATGCAAAGGCTACCCTTTGTACCTACAAATCAATTCAAAGCAAAGATGCCCAATCTAAATCTTATAAAAGAGGATGCAACCCCTGTAAATTAACCATAAAAGGTTGGTAATATCCCTTTTAGAATAGTTGATCAAATGAATAAGACTAATCTAAACATCACTATGTAGGAAGCACTATCTATACCAACACAAAGGGACTTACTATAGGAGGCTCTGAAGAATCTCCAGATATCAGAAAATGTTCTAGCCAAGGGTCCTACACCTACAATAAATATATGTCAACTTCAAGCTGATAGTAAATTAGGCAAAAATGGTAATCCTCTCCCTTATATATTTCACTTATAATAGGGAAGCATCTAGTACATAATTGTATGGTAGATTCAAGGGCTAGTAGTTTAACAATGCCCAAGAAAATAGTTGATGCTTTGGGAATAAAATACATTCATGTTAATAAAGGAGTGGTACAATTTCATGGGATTTTTGTTTAAATAGTAGGAACCATACATGGATTAAAATTCACTATTAATTCTTTCCCAATCGAATTAGTTATGAAAGACATTTCAATCATAGACCTTTCCCCTACTTTATTATTTGTCTTTCAAGAGACTTCACCACAAAAATGGGAGGATGCCTATCTACAGATTAGTTTCACATGATAACTATAATGAGATATGAAATTAGAGTAATAATAATATCTAAGCCAATTTCAAAAGATCATATATAACCATATAATCATATTCCTCCCATAGAGGTGAATTGTACATTGTGATATCAAGAAGAGGAAGAAATGGATCAAGAGAATGTAACACCTACAGAAAAAATTCTAGACACTCATTTGGATGAATGGGGATCAACCCTGTAATTACATCCTTATGACTATATATAGGAAATATGGTTATAAATATATTACATTCATGAAAAATATGTAATTATCTTGAATTTAGTCAAACCAACCAAAGATCTTCAAGGGATGTGGTAGTTATTTTTTATGGCTCAAGAAGCAAGAATGGTGTAGGTATAGGAATTGTATTGATCTCCCCGTAAAAGGAGAGCTACTTCTACTCATTCAAATTTTAATTCAATTTTACCAATAATGTATCTAAACATGAAGCCTTGATTTGAAGCATCTAGTTGGCCAAAGATAGAGGAATCAAGTTTTTATAGATATTTGGTGATAGTGACTCATCATCACCAAGTTATATAAAAAAGTGTGACAAAAAAAATTCTAAGGTCTTACAAACATAGGTTATGGGACCTGTTATAAAATTTCATCACTTTGAATATTTAAGTGATACCAAGGGCATAAAATAAATATGTTGATCATATGGCCTTAGTGGGGTCTGAGTATAACCTACTAGTCAAAATAAAGAAGAATAACCACTAACATGTGAGGTTGATTATCAAGTTTTATGTCCCTAATAATGTAACTAATTGGTAAATCTTCAATAGTGACAAGCAAATTATAATTTTTTTTTTAGAGAGAAGAGGCCAAGTTTTTAGATAGGAATTAGCCAAGGCTACAAGACCAATATGGTGATCATATTTTTTAGTTGAAAATGAATAAGATGCCCATGGGTACCATTACATTGGAAAACATCTTCAATTAAGATGAAAAACTAAAAGGTGAAAAGAAGAAATTTACAGTCAATTAATAATATTGTGAACCTATCATGATGTAAAAAGGCAAGTCTCTCAAGATAGGCTAGGTATGCAATATTTTAGAAAATCATGGTTTTGTTCAATTATGTCAAGAGTTTGAAGATAACTTCACTTGAAGTTATCATTATTTAAGAGGGTTTGATCCAAGTTCATCTCAACACACTATAGAGTTGGACCCAAATATAAATCCTATCAAATAGAAGCAGAGACCTATCAATCTGAAGATTAAACCCTTGATGAAAAGTGAGCCATCTAAATTGATAGAGGTTGATACAATATTTCATATCAAAAACTCTTCTTGGGTATTGAATCTAGTCCATGTTATAAATAAAAATGGTGAAATTTGGTTGTGCATGGAAATTAGAGACTTGAAAAAAGCATCATTGAAAGATCACTATCCTCTTCCCCCTATGGAACAAATTCTAGAGATAATATAAAGATCTAAAAGATTCTCTCTTCTAGATGGTTATTCAGGTTATAATCAAATCTTTGTACATGAATCAGATCAATTTAAAGCCACCTTCACCACTAAATGGGTCACATACAAATACAAGAATATTCCATTTGGTCTGGAAAGTGTAGGGGGAAATTTTTAAAGAGCCATGGACATGGAATTAAAAGGTCTAATAAATGAAATAATTCTAGTATATCTAGATGATATTACTATTTATTCAAAGCATGCCAATACACACCTAGACCACTTGAGGAAAATGTTCAAATGGAGTAGGGAATTTAGGGTTTCCTTTAACCCAAAGAATTCCATCTTCATAGTACACAAGGGGAAATTATTGGGACACATAGTGTCAAAACAAGGTCTTATAATAAAACTTGAATAAGTTAAAGCCATATTTGCATTAACATTACTGAGTCACAAAAAGGGCCTACAAAGCTTTCTTGGGAAGATTAACTTTGTGAGAAGAGTTTTACCAAATTTTGACTTTTTGTAAAAACCCCTTATTGCAATTATAAGTAAGGGTACTCTTTTTAGCTAGAATCAAGAGGACAAAGATAACTTCAAGTCTATAAAATAATATATTTCTCAAGTTGCTACCCTGGTCAACCCAAACTATGAGAAATACTTTATTCTCTAATCATTTGGAGGGGAAGGAAGCATCTCAGCCATTCTGACTCAACATAATTAAGAAGATTTAGAACAACCCATTTCTTTCTTTAACCAATCTTTGAAAGGTTACGAAGAGAATTACAATTTTGTGGTGAAGTAGGTATATAGGGTGATCAAATCACTCAAGAAGTTTAGGGATATGCTCTCCAACAACAAAATATATTTAATGTTGAGTCACCAAAGCATCAAATAATTTCTACTGAGTAGGGAGATTAATGAAAAATGAGTAGGATGGATTACCAAAGTCATGGATTACAATGTGGATATCATGATAATGAAACTTGTAAGGGTAAAATGATTATGTGAAAAATTTGATACCAACATCAATAATACTAAACCAGTATCTGACATAGTGTATGTTCAAACTACACCTTAGTTAGACAACCCACTTTCTTTCAATAGCTGGATTCAAGACATGTATCATTTCCTATAGACTAGAGAATACCCCTATTGTTTTAATATTGGAAAAAAAGATATTTTTGACTCCAATCAATCCCATGTGTTCTTACTAATGTAAATTTTTTTGAAAGGAAATTAATGGAGTATTTTTATGATGTACTAAGCATGACTAAGTTCCTAAAGTACTCGAACAATTTCATGATGGGCCATTAAGAGGAGATTTTTTAGCAAGGACTACAGCTATCAATATAATGAGATGAAAAATTTTATTGGATTAAATTATTCAAGGATGTCCATCAATGGGTAATGAATTATGAAAAGTGTGCTTACTTCATTGGTAAACAAATACTGGTGGTACTTCCTCTCAAACCAATTCAAGTGGATCAACCATTTTCCCAATGGGGATTATATTTCATCGATCTAATCAACCCACCATCTAGTGTAGGCCACAAATGGGTTCTCACAAAAATGGATTATTTCAAATTATGGACTAAATAAATTTCTCTAAAAGATACCACTAAGGAATCCATTCTAGAATTCATGAAAAACATAGTTTAAAGGTTTGGTGTTCCTCACACCATCATATCAGATAAGGATAAGGCATTCATAATCACTCAAGTTGGTGGATGGGATGTCAAACATAATGTGTATCTGAGCACTTATTTAAATAATTACGCTTAGGGTAATATCCTAACTGAGTCAACCAATAAAAACCTCATTAGAATCATCAAATGAATAATGGAGGACAACCAGAGGACATGGCATACAAAATTGAAACAAACACTATGGTTTGATTTAATTAAATTAAAAAGAGCCATCAATAATTCACCTTTCATGCTAGTATATGGAATAGAAGAATGAGTACCACTATCAATTGAAATTCCATATTTAAAGCTTAATCACCAATTGGTTCTAATTAACAATGATGAAATGATGGTGAGACTGGATAAACTCATATATCTTAAAGAAATCAAACATTAATTGATGAAGTCTTAGAAGCAAATCAAGCACAAACCAAGATGAATTTCAATAAAAAGGAATTTGAAAGGAGATTCAATGAAGAAGACATAGTTCTCAAGTGGGATGTGAATAACAAAAAATCAAGCAAACACGCTAAATTTGATGCAATATGGAGTGGTCCATTTATCATCACATAATGCAAAGGATCCAATGCATTCCATCTCTCCAAGCTTGATGGAGCATAACTGCCAGTCCCATTTAATTATTTATTTTTCAATAAGCGCTTCTGCATAGGTCAAACTCATTAAAAAGAATTGTTTCCTTAGGTTATGTTTTTTTTTAATTATTTTATTTGTCTATTTTTTTGTTTTGTTTATGTATAGGCAAATCCAAGTTTTTCTTCCCTAGGATAGAGTTTTTTAGAATAAAAATTACCTCCATGCCCAAATGATAAGACTATTAGATTGAAAATGATTAGTAGGTAATCATCCCATAGAGGTCACCAAAATTATTGATATTTTTATCCAAAAAATACCATTACATATGATATCCTAAGGGAGACCCCATTTGTTCACAAAATTGGGAGAATTTATGTGTTTTGAGTCTTCACGATAAAGTTAAGTAATCATGAACCATTCTAGATAGTGTCACAATTAAATAGTTTTACCAACCATGTGTAAGTTGATCTCAGAGTACTTCATAAAAATTTAGAAAGTTTTCATGTTTTATTAGATCAAATGCACTTATCACATTAAATACTTGTTGTAAGTGATAATTATTGTTATAGATGAAGCTGGTAGGGATATTCTAGTAATGATTTGTTTTATAATTATACCAGTTCACTGGGGTTCCAACTCTTCTCTTTTCCATTCAAGAAGAAAAGAAGAAAAGAAGAGAAGGGATAATAAGTTCAAAAAGAGAAAAATCAAATATAAAATCAAATTAAAATGCTCACATGATAAAATAAGGTCAATGTACCATGCATCATGATTAAGAGAAAATAATGGAAAGAGAAGAAAATGAGCCCAAGGTATCTTTGTTGGAGTTATGAACATTTGACTGGTAGTAGAGCAATGTCTAATATTCCCTTGTTTTTTAAGCTTTAATAGACACTATAATAAAACCTACAACTTCATCAAGCATTAGAGTAACTCATCACAACAAATGTTAGACAAAATACACATTTGGAACACATAGATCCAAGAAATTAGAAGGAAAGTATGTTGTGAAAATTAACTTAAGAGTCTCTTTCATGTTTATAATTTAAGTATTCCTCTATGGCACACTTCATGATTGATTTAAGGATTACTAACCAAAGTTATGGGTTCTTAAATGATCATGAACATTCCCCTTACCCACTTTTTTTATATTATGGTCTTAACTTTGAGCCTTATTCTATATGATTATGTAAAAATTGAGAAAAGACTGATTTGTTGGCTTTTTATACTTTGACAAAATGGTATTTTTTTTAATATTTCTTGGGCTAATTGTATTAATGCACTTTGTGTGTTTATTTAAACTATGCAGAGGTTTAGGAATAAAAAATTCAAAAAGTTTATTCAGGAATTTTGTATTTGACATTTTGACTAACAAGTTTGATATTCATGTTTATGTTTTTTGGGTATTTTGTCTAGGTTGATGTGGAATTTTCATGTTTTTAGCTTAATTCTTTTGGGACTTATTCTCTCAAGACTTATGCAATTTGTCTCTTTTGGGTTTTTTTGTTTGTGGGTTTATCTTTTTGGGGTTTTTATATTTATAAATTTTCTTTCATAATAATTGGTCTTCAGGATTATTACTCAAACATTTTATCTGAAATAATTTCCCTTATCTATTCATCCTTATCAAGTTTATTTCCTTAAACATTTTTTTTTCAACATTTTTTTGCAACAATTTACCTAGTCCATTTTCCCCAAAACATTTTACTTGATGAAGAAGACCTACCCTTTAGGCTTTTTGCATTTGACCTTTAGTATTTTTGAGATTTCCATTTGACCTTTTTGCATTTTCCCTTTGGCATTTTTGAGATTTGTCTTTTCCCTCTAAACTTACCCTTCGAGAATTTTGTCTTAGTCATTTCACTCTATGAAGTAGATCCTTTGGAAAAAAATTCCACAAATTAGACCCTTCAAACCTTTTACACTTACCCTTTGATATTTTTGTCATGGGCCTCTATCCTATGAAGTAGATCCGTTGGTACTTTTATCAAAGAAAAAATGCCCTACAAATTAGACCCTTTAGATTTTTGCCTAATCAAAATGAACTTTTAGCCTTAACCCACCTACCCTTCATCCCTTTTGAAAGTTCCCTTTGACCTTTTGAAATCATCCTTCAAGACTTTTATCTTGGGCCTTTACCATTTGAAACCATTCCTTCAAACATTTTATCTGAGACATCATTCCTTCAGCCTTTTTGAGACCATCCCTTTGATCAATTCCTTAAAATATTTTGTCCCAAACATCATGCCTTTCAACCCTTTTAAACTTATCCTTTGGGACTTTTGTCCCAAGAATTTTTCCCTTTGATCTTTGTCCTCTAACCCTTATCCTTCAAGATAATTGTCATGGGAATTTTTACCTATAGAATTTCGCTTCAACCTTTTGAATATCCCTTTAGCCTTTGTGAAGTAGATAATTTGGGAATTTTATCATGGACAAAATTCCCTATGAAGTAGACCCTTCAAATTTTTACTTGATGAAAATAACCCATCGAGACTTTTGGAAGTGACCCTTCAGGATAATTGCTTCAAAACTTTTGCCTAATGAAATAGGTATTTGGAGAAATTGTTGCAGATATTTTGTTTTAAACAACTCCCCCAATAGAATTGATCTATGGACATTTTTTTAAAACATTTTATCTAACAAAAAAATACTCTTCAGGATAATTGCTTTAGATATTTTATTTAAAATTTTTTCTTGATGATATACATGCCTCTTAAAAAATGCTGACAATAATTAACCCATGAAAAATGAAAAAATAATGCCCTACTACCAAGATCAATAGACCAAAACCCCATGAAATTTCCAAGTGGAACCCATTCACCCTATTATAACTCATTATTCATTTAGGTTTGTAGGATCGAATCTAGAAGTGATAGATGTCAAGTTCATGTAGAGTCAAAGAGTCAAACACCAAGATCTAATGGTACATGTTAACTCTCATGCCAAGGACTTAATGGTGTGTAATCAAGCACAATGATAAATACTTTTTCAAAATATATGCAAGAGTGATAGGTAATAACATCTAAAGAACTCAAATACCAAATCAACAATCTATATGCCCTCCCATAGAGTCAATAAGTTAAGAGCTCAGGAAGCCTATGGAGGTGCCAAGTGGCATGCTCATGTCCCATCATGTATATGATCTAATGGTGTGAGTCCTAGGTGGAATTTTTGATGATTCAAATAATGGTCACATTTTGAAATTTATAAACAAAGTTTATAAGGCTTGACACTAGTGGATATAGTCAAATATAAGCTTCTAGATGACTAGGGAAAAACATGCAAAAATCCTCAGCTAAGCCAATAAAACTTGCCTCTTTTTCCATGAAGAGGATATTTTCAACCACTTTCGGATGAAATTATTCTTAAGCTACCACTTCTAGTGCCACCTCAACATCTATAGTTTATCCATGCCATGCTATGCCAAGGATCACTCCTATCTTGTACATGTTATTTTTTAGTTGTTTCATAAATATAAGATGTGATAAATATAAAAAATCACTTCTTTTGCATGAATATTTCAGATTTGCATGATCTTCTTTTAATGGGCATTCAAGTTTTGTAAACTACATCTCATCTTAGAGATATTTTTGCATAAAATTGGTCAAACCCCATGGCCGAATCTATCTTTTTCCTACTAGTTATATTTTTGGAATTTTTGAATGTATTTACTACAAGCTGTAACCTTTGGAGAGAAATAAAGTTGAATATTTGCCTTTCTTGTCTTGAGAGATCCCTATGTGTGTGCAAGTTATTTGATTATTTATGAAATCTTTGTCTCTTTTTTTTAGTTTCAATAAATTCATATATGGTATTTTACCCTCTTGAAAATATTGTTTGAAATAACGATCAATTTCCCTTTTGTTAAGAATATATAAAATACTACCTCTAATTTCCATTTGTATGAGTCTATGATGAAACAAATTCAACATATTTTTTGCTCTATTTTGTTTATCAATCAAGCATTAAAATCCACTATAAAATATTTGGTGCAATCACCTTAGTTTTATTTTTATAAAAATTTCAATTCTTTAACCCTTTTCCCCATTAAGACCCTAGTTTAGGATTCAAAATAACTAAAGAGTTATATTTCCACAAAACTGGTATTTTATCAATTTGCATTAGATTTAGTGAAAAGAATCTGGCCTTCTTCAAAGATTAACCTCAAATTTCCAAGGTCCCATAGCCTTGGAGGTTTTTCCATTATATCAGTAGGCAATTGCACAACAAGCTACATAATCAAGATATGTGAAATCTTATGTGATAACATAAACACAATACATTTTTCTAAATAATGAGGTTTATGTGTTTTGAGGGCTATAAGGAGGACTAACCTTGTGTAAAAAATTGGTCTGTTCAAGAAACTAGGGAACAATTAAAGAATGAAGTTGAGTTGGTAAAAGTTTATTTTGATCAAGAAAGATAATTCATAGTGCATGTAAATGTTCATGGAGTTCTAAAAGAGAAATTAGGATTTGTGAGCCTTATAGAGTTGACTAGACCTATGGTCTATATGAAGAAAAACATCAAGAATACTTAGTGAGAATATTAGGGATCAGATAAAGACCCTTAAACAAACAATTTATAGGGGATATTCAGATTATGAGTAAGTTTTCTATAAAATAGACTTCAATACAAAATTGTATGTAGGTATCTAGATAAGGTACATAGAGTTTGGTTGAGATTTAAGTAAAAAAGACCTAAAGAAGGCAGAGATTGAAAAAGATAATACATCTACTTCATTAAGTGTGAAGAACATGCTTCCAAACATTCCCTTACTATAATATGAAACTAAAAATTGATGTAACTTTGGATATCATGTTTCCAAAACATGCCACCACTATATATCTAAAACTTAAAAACTAGTGTATGTGTGGAGAACATGTTTTTTAAACATGTCTCCACTATATATATATAAATATGAAAACTAGTGCAAGTGTGGATAAAATGTTTCTATAACATGCCCCCACTATATCTCTTAATTTGGTGAATTGGAAAAAATTAGAATACATGCCTCTATGGCATGCCCCCATGAATATTACCCCATTTTGAGATGAGGGGAAGTAACAACTGCTAGTCACCTCACCTTAAAAGGATAAGATAATTTTGTAATATATGTATGAATCATGTATTATATATAAGTAATATGTGTAGGTAGATATGTCATTGAATCATGAAGAATGTGATCACACCAAGTTCTAATATGTATGATGTGAATCATGAAAATGTGTATATAGTAATAGTACAAGCTCAATAAGAAATCAAGCACAAACAATAGAACTCAAAATTAAATCAAAATACAATGGTATAAGGAGAAATCAAATAAGGGGCATGTTAAAATTATACACAATTGAAGGGAAATGACTTATTAAAATGTCCATAAATTAATAATGACATATTCAAATGTATATAGAATAAGGGATGACATATTCAAATGTCAAAGAGGAAAATAAAATCATGAGGGTCATAAATAGTGGGTATTATTCAAATTCTCAAACAATAAAAATAAGATACTCAAGGAAGTGCATAAATCAAAATTATAAGCAACCAACATAAGCATATCATAATAGTCTCTAGATATGTGTGTTAGAAAAAATCATTAAGTACATATCATATCAAGTATACTGTGAAAGAAATAAGCATGGATAAAGCAATGTGTAATTACATAAGGTCAAACATGATTATGTAAAGTGACCATACATTGATATAACATGGATTTATTGTGGTCAAATAATTAGATTCCACCATTTTACATATGACATGAATAGAGGGAAGGCCCAACATTTAAAAGTTCATAGATTATGTATCGATGTATGCATGTATCATACTTAAATGAATCATGAAACACATGTGTATATAAAAAGAAATGATATGATATCCACTAACATGGAAATAAAAATATAGATGCCAAAGAGATAATATAGCATGTAAATGCTAAAAATATTTTTGGATTTTTGAAGTTTTTAAAGTTTTTTTAGAATATTTGATAGGTGTGAAACCACTTGGTCTAGAAGTCCTCAAACTCAAGAGCTAAGGTATTGTGTGGTGAGATTATGTTCCAAAATTGCTTATATTTTTTATTGATTTATCTTTTTTTATTTTATTGTAATTATCTACCAGTAGTTTTTGGTATTTGGATACTATCATATCCATCATGTGGGATATAAATTTCTTTGTTGTCATGTTGGAAAGTAAGGTACTAGTTTTTAGTACTAATAGTTTCTTTCATATAATTCAATCATTGTTGTCCATGATGTAAACTCAAATTTATCTATTGATCCATTACCAATATATCAAGGTATAATACCTTTGGTCAACATACAATAGGTAGTTTAAAAGATGGAAAATATTGTAACTCATAGATATTATCTCCAATCTATTATAGTGTGGTAATATAGCAAGCTATGTTCAAAGTTTTTTTGTCCACCCTGAGATGTTGATGAACCCTATTAATATTTTAAGCAATATTTAAGGATTAATGCCTTGGTCATTTTGAAATATGTTTCTATTCTAAAATATTGAGAATGTTAGGTCTTTTACACATTTCAGACATAATTTATATGCATCACTCATTCTTTTATTTTTGAATTTGGTTCTGTAATGACTCACATTGATTTATATGATGACCAATGATTCAGTGATAATTATAATATGGTAATCCCTCTTTTATAAAATACCTACTACTTGATTAGTGCCTATTATTAGGTAAATATTTCATGTTATGTTTGAGTAACATGGAAAGTATTGTATCTATACTATCTTGGTTTGTTGTGATCTATACAATTTATTATGGAGTCTTATGAAAGACCTCCACATTATTTACATGATGTATATACATTTTAACCTTATATGTTTGACTTAATGTGTCAATCCAAGAGGAAAGTATTGAATAACAAAAATTTACATGCTCATTTGCTACTTTTTCTTTGCCCTTATCTTGATTTGGTGTTGTATTTTTTGAAGGTGAGTTTAACTTATATGTACTTAGACCTATAGGTATGAATAGGTTATGTGAAATATGGTCAAGTGGATTAAAATTAAGTTATTTTAATGTCTTGTATGTCATATCATAGGCTATATTAGCATCAATATCTTTGTAATCTGAAACATGGCCATCTTGTTGCTCAATATTTACCAATAAAAGAATCTCAACTGTTTGATTTTCTTTTGGTTTTAGCATCAATAGTTCATTTTTAAATGGTTCTTGTTGTTGGTGTGTATCTATATGAATATTTATATATGGTGTTTTATTTGAATCTAGATATAAAGTATCCATTGCACTTGATCATTTTTTTCAAAAGTATGTATATTCTTAAGAAAGATACATTATGGAGTTGGTACTACTATAATAATACCCTCTGTATAAGAATGTATAATTTTGAAAAATTTGAATAACTCATTATTGGATGACATTTTCAATAAGGTCCCATCATTTATGAATTTTACACATCGATGTAAAGTAGATGGGACAACCTCCATTGTATGTATCCAAGGTATACCCAAAAGTAAATTACAATGTATATATTGAGACATTACCTAAAAAGTGGTTGGGACTATTTTTGGGCCCAAGGTCACATTGAATGTGATTTGGCTAATAGAAGGATATGTGAATTATCAAATCCCTTGATACAGAGAAATATTTTTTAAACAAGATTGGTGTTAATACCCATGGTGGTTAGGAAATTTGTGATACAAATGTTTATTCCTAGTATATTATCAATGAGCACACTTATTAATCCCTTGTTATGTATTTTCACTTGTATGAACAAGGGAAAATCTTGGTTAATAATATCCTTAGATGGTAAATATGTTAGATCAAAGGTAATTTATTTTTCATTATTTTTTAGGCCTTACATAATATCTACAAAGTAGGCTTGATAAATATCATTTTGAACTTGGGTATCATGAAATTACTCATATATTATATCTTTATAGATATTGGATTGATTTATAAGTTTTAGAATTGAGATTTTAGCATGTGTGTTACTTAGATAGTTGACAAGATTGTACCCCTTAGATTTGATGACTAGTTTTGGCTTAGGAGGAACCTACTAAATATTGATAGGTGGTGGATTAGTTTAGAAACCTTTACATTTTAAAGTAGTGAAAACATATAATGTATAATTTAATATAAGCCATGGGTGAATAATGGGTGTGAGATGGTGACTATCACTCAAATAAGATATAGGTGGAGAAAAATGATGAGAACATACATGATGGTGTGTAGATATTGGATCTATAATATTAAAAATAAATTATGAAGAGATATTAAGTTCTTTTTAATTTTAAAACCCTCTTATTATATTGATATATCTACTTATTTAATTGGATGATACCTTGGATTAGCTTATTACAATAACAAACAATCACTATAATGACAATTTGTAACATAAAATGAGATACACATGTATCTATATTAAACATATTTATAGAAAAAGGAAATATACTTTTTAACTTGTGAAATCCTAGTAAATCATAAATTAGAAATAAAAAGAAACAAAGAATTAGGAAACTCTAGATTAATATCTAGGTTTTTTGGGACTATAAGTTAGGTTTACGAAATGTTTAACTCTAAGATCTAGATTGGGAATATAGGGTTAAAGGGGTTGGATATGGCACAGGTATAAAGGAGTTTAGACTATCTCTAAAATAGGCCAATTAATTTATAAAATAAAATAAACATATAATAAATTTAATATGATAATATATGCTAAAAATAGAAATTATAGTTATGATAGATATTGTAATGATAATAAAAAAAAGATACTTAGCTAGTTCTGATTCTAATATAGATTTGGATCTAGAATAAAAATAAGTTAGATTAGATCTGAATTATATATTTTTGATGCCTGAAAGTGTATCATTGGTGGTTCTTAGTGTTTAAGAAACACTACTCATTTTTGAATCTAGAGAATCCAATGCATGAGTCACAGGATGTGATAATCTTTCTATCTTTGGTAGAATAGAGGCAAAAAAAGTGTTTGTTTCACAAATTTATATAAGTTTGTGGTTGGAAGCCATCATGGCTCAATATTTGATATTTTATTTTGAAGATGATCTTTTAAGCCATGGTGGCTCCCAACCACCAACTAATATAAATTTGTGAAATAGTCACTTGTTATGATAAAATCAAATAAACATATAATAAATTTATTATGATAATTTATGTTAAAAATAGAAAGTATAGTTATGATAGATATTGTAATGATAATGTAAAAATATACTTAGCTAGTTTTGATTATAATATAGATTTGGATCTAGAATAAAAATAAATTAGACTAGATTTAAATTATATATTGTTGATGCCTGAAGGTGTACCACAAGTGGTTCTTAGTGTTTAAGAAACACTACTCATTTCTGAATCTAGAGAATCCAATGCTTGAGTTTTAGGTTGTGATAATCTTTCTATGTTTGGTATAATAGAGGCAAAAAAAGTGTCTATTTCACAAATTTATATAAGTTGGTGGTTGGGAGCCATCATGGCTCAATATTTGATCTTTGACTTTGAAGATGATTTATTAAGCCATGGTGGCTCCCAACCACCAACTAATATAAATTTGTGAAATAATCACGTGTTATGCGTCCATTCCACCAAATATAACAAGATTATCACAACTAGCAACTCATGCATTGGATTATCTAGATTTATAAATGAGTAGTGTTTCTTAAACACTAAGAACCACTTGTGATACACTTTTAATCATTAATAGGGAATGTGTTTTGATGGCACTAGAAGGAGGGTAGTTAAATCTTTGAAAATTTGCAACATCTTTGTTAATTTTGGTGAATTATATTCAAATATTGATGTATTCTTTGAATTTTTATTTTTATTTTAGCATATTTGTGTAAAGATAATTGATCTTAATGGTTTCAAACTAGTCTTTGTGCTTATTCAGACAAAGATATATATTTTTTGAATATATATGACAAATCCTAGTGAATATAGCTTAAACTTTGTAAATCCAAGGCATTTAAGGTTAGTAATAGTTGTTTTGTTCAAAGATTGATTAGATATCTATAAATTTGAGTTTATCTGAGCTTAAAACATATAAATATCATTCATACTTGTGTATTTAGACATATCTTTGAACTAATTTAGTTAAAGATTAATGTCCTTTGTCATTCTTTATACAAATTTGTGCAAAAATTGCTTAATGTGTAAGTATAATCATTATTCATTGTAAAGATATGATTCACACATCATATTTCAAATAAGGTTCAAATCTTTCAAACTAGAGTTACCAAGGATAAGGACCAGGTCATGTTCAGAGATAAGGGTTCCTCTTATTTAATTAGAAGTTCATAGGAGAGCTAGGTGAGATAAAGGTAAGCGTAGACTTTCAAAGTCTCAACCAACTTCACCAATTTAGGGTGTTCATGTGTTCAATCCATATTAAGGTATGGCTTTCTTAGGAGGTTTTTCAATTAATGTGTGAGGTGTGGTACATGACCTTCCTCAAAATCTTGAAAAATGTTTGCCTAGTTTTAGTCCTAATAGTGTTGTAACTGCTGAAGAACACATTAAAAGTTTCAAATATGCTTTAAGACTTTGGAATGTTATTAATGAAGATGTATCATGTAGGTTGTTCCCATTTACTTTCAATGATGCTACATATGAATGATTCCTTAAACTTCCTAAAAACTACATACCCATATATAATTACTTTAATAATGATTTCATTGATTAGTTTAGAAAAATCATTAGTCCATGTGTCATATACTAATAGTTTACCATAGTCAAAATATATTCAAATGATTCCATAAGATCCCTAGAAAATGTTTAGTAGAACCATAGCTCCTTATAGACGTGATGAGGCTTTACAAGGATACTTTATATCCCATGACTTATATGTTTCTCAAAATATCTATTTATGTTATTAATACACTAGCCCTAGCTTATACTAAAGTTGTGATCATTAATAATATGATGCAACCCCAGGGAAAAATGGAATATATTATTCCCAACATTAATCTAAATTTACCTATTCTAAATTTCATTCTAAATACCAATCAAAATATGCCTACCTTAAATCAATTTCTAGTCCTGAACCAATTACCTTTGAGTCATGCACATCCTAGACAAAACCTAGGATTCTTGAACAACTCTACCAATAGATTTCATCCACAAGACCAGAGAGATTTGATGCTTGTAGCTATTAGCAATACTCAAGTGCATATTTTGAGGCACTAAATAATGAGAATGATTATATCCTAAAGATGGTTAAAAATCTAAGCACTTATTTCATTCAGCTAAAAAATCAAGTTGGCAATACTGGAGAAAGATCTAATAGGAAATTTTCTTTCTAAAGGTTTAATAGACTTCCAAATAGGTTATATGATAACAAAAAAATAGCCACAACAATGAGTCATCTACTAATAATAATAATGTGCTTGATATAAATTTTATTGATGTAGTTTTACCTTATTATTATAGAGTGCATTATACTTCAAAGCATGGTGAATTAGATTGTCTAGAATTTTGTAATGATTTTGAAGATTTTCAAGAATAGTTATATACAATTGAATTTTTCCCTAATAACAATAATGGTATAGGTACATCAAGTTCTTCAAGGTCATCTAAACCTTCTGATTCAAATCTCGCGGTGGATACATTTGAGTTCCCATTTCAAGAAGAGAATGAGCCTGAGGATATTCCTAAAGAAATTCATGATTTTTATCAATATCTAAAGAAGACCTGTCATCTAAGGAATAGGGGGTATAAACAAACTTTAACTACCTCAAATCCACTAAATAACTTTGACACTCCTCCTGATACTACATCAGACAACAATCCAAAGAATCCTAAGGGAAGTACCTCTAAACCTAATTTGATACATGTAATTATTCCAATAGGATTAGATATAATATGGTAGAGGACATGAAAAATATCAAAGGTAACATTGCCTTGCATGAGATAACTTAGATTATAGAATAAAAGGATCTATTATTTGAATCTTTATCTAAGAAACCTAATAAGTCTTAGAAAGTTGTACATGATAAAATTGTAATACAAAAAAATAAGGTAGATGTTCCACCTTTCCTATTTACATTTAGTATCTTTGGTAATAATTTATATAATTATTTATCAGAATCTGGTGCATCTACAAATATTATGCCTAAGGAATAATTAGATTTGACTCTAATTAAATATAATGGGGTTGTGACTCAGTTAGATAAATCAAGAGTCAAAGTAATTGGTGAATTGTTAAATGTTCACATGTAGATTATTTTTGAACCAAGGATATAATGGTTCATTGACATCCAAGTGGTGGATATTACTAACACATATGGAATTTTACTAAATAGATATTAGACCAGATCATTGAATGGTTATATGTCTACTCATTATTTATACATATGGTTACCGTAGAAAGGATTCCCAATCAGATCAAGATATAGAGGGAGCCCAAGATGAAGCATATGATCATCAATTATAATGCAATCAATGAGAGGATCAACATGGTTAACTTAGATCTAGGTGTTTACACTCTTTAATACCCTAAATGTATGTAACTCTAAAACTTCTCATGCTATGCCTAGATTATGGAAGTTATACTTTGATGGTGCTAGATATAAATAAGCTTCTAGAGTAGGAGTGGTATTAGTAAATCCCATTGTAAATGAATACAATGCCTCTTAAAAAATCCAATTCCCTTACACTCAAAATCTTGTAGACTATGAAGTAATTATTCTTGGATAATAATTTGAATTCAAACATAAGGTCAAGGAACTATTAGTTTTTTGAGATTATGAACTAGTAGTTAATCAGGCTAAGAATAAATATCAACAAATTGTTAAACCTTAATAATTATAAATTTAGAGTGTGGGACTTAATTGAATGTTTTGATGCTTTCAACATTATGTCAATTCCTAGGGAATAAAAAAAGGTTATTCATGAACATGATTTATCTACAACCAACCTTATGCCCAATCAAGGTTCCAAGTTACAAAGCCTTACCATTGAATTAGTCCCATGTCCCTAAGTACCAGATAATATCAACCACTTAAAAGTATTCAGTGATGATTGGTAGATCATAGACTTCATGACTAGCTTAGAATTATTTGAGGCTCATATCATCGATGAAGTCAAAGAGAATACCTTTGATGATGATAAAGTTAAATGCATTATTGATGACAAGGTCATTAATTTGAATGGAAATAATATTCCAAAAGGAATTATTACCTTAGAGAGACTATTTGATTCACACAGACTAGTTGAGGCTATCAATATTCCCAAATTAAATGGGAAAGACTACAATGAAATTAACCTAGGTTCCCAAGGTCAACCTCATTTGGTGAAAATTGGTACAACCTGCACAAGCATTGAAATGAAGAGAGCCAAAGATAAATTGAATAGGTATAAAGATTTAATATCATAATCATATTATGACTTAAGGATTTTTTATCCTAAGGTCATAACCCACACCATACCATTGAAAGAAGCTTGTAAACCTTTTAGGCAAAAATAAAGACCAGTCAACCTTACCCTAAAACTAATGATATACAAAGAGGTTAAGAAGTTACTATATGATAAGGTAGTGTTTGCCATTAGATACTCCACTTGGGTAGCTAATTTAGTATTAGTCAGGAAGAAAAATGGTGAAACAATATTTTGTATTCACTTTAGAAATCTAAATAGAGCATCTAAAAAAGATAATTATCCCCTACCTTTTATTGACCAAGTAATCCAAATTATTTTTGGTTAAGCTATGATTTATTTTCTTGATGGATTATTAGGATATAATCATGTTCTAGTGAATAAAGAAGATAGGATGAAGACTGCATTTACTACTAAGTGGGCACTTTTGCTTACAATATAATTCCCTTTGTATTAATCAATGAAGGTGCAACCTTTTAAATATTAATGAGCCATGCCTTCTAAGGCCTCATAGGTAAGTGCATTATTATATACGTGGATGATCTGATTATTTTTTTTGAAAATAGGGATGATCACATCATGCACTTATAATAGTTATTTGAAAGGTGTAGAAGGTATGGAATCTCCCTCAATCCCAAGAAAATCATATTTTGTGTAACTCAGGTAAAGCTATTAAGACATGTCATAACCAAGGAGAGGATATATATAGACCCTAATAGAGTAAATTCAATATCAAAAATAGAATCACCTAATAGTAGGAAAGAATTGTAGTCTCTCTTTGGTAAAATCAACTTTATGAGAAGCTAATTTTTGATTTTGTAGAGATTATAAATCCATTGAATGACATGTTGAAGAAATATGTCAAGATACATAGAATGAGGAGACCAGGAAAGATTTTAAAGACATAAAAGATGTAATTGGATAAGATCCAATCTTGATAAGCCCAAACTTCACTAAAGATTTCAATATTTATTTATTTGCCTCTAATCATACAATAGTTATTGTTCTAACTTAGAAGATAGATAAGTGTCATCACCCCATTTATTTCATGATTAATATCCTTAAAAATTCCAATTTGAACTATTCTTTGATTGACAAATAAAAAATTTATTTAGTCAAGGTAGTAAATAAGTTTAGAAACTATATTCTTAGGAATAAAGTGCATGCAATCTTGTCAGAACCTGTCACTAAGCTAATGTTGAGTCAATGTGAACTTGGAGAAAGGAGAGGTAAGTGGATGTGTGTCCTTCAAGAATATGATTTAGAGATAAAGACTGTCAAGTTAGTAAGATTTCAAGACATAATTTATTTACTTGATAATACTAAGATTTCAAGAAAATGAGTGTTATGTAGGTTGATCAAGAAATCTTTCAATCCCATGATTGGTATGATCCTATTGTTCATTTGATAATCAATGGTTATTTTATTATAGGATTAATTAGAGAGAAAAAGATAGATTTAAGGCTCAAGGTAGACCATCTCTTAATCAAGGATAGATTACTATATATAAATAACTTTGAAGGCATCTGCCTAGGGTGTGTTTCTAAGGAAAAAGTAGCTAAGATCTTGAACACTTTCCATGAAAATCTAGGAAGTAGACATCCATTTGGAAGTACTGCAACCCACAAGATCCTTAGATCTAGTTACTATTGGCCTACTATCTTCAAGGATGCTCATAAGCATGTAAGGGAATGTCATTCATGTCATATCTTTAATACCAAATAGCCCAAATTTTCCGTGTCATTGAAACCAGTAATGATTGACAATCATTTTGCACAATGGGAATTAGACTTTATGGGGGTCATTGACCCTAATTCATCAAATTGTCACAATTATGTTTTGACTCCTACAGACTACTGCATAAGATAGACTAAGGTAGTGGAAACCAAGCAATGAAAGATTGAAGATGTGACAAAATTCTTAGAAGAGAATATTTGAATGATGTTTGGTATACTAATATTTCTAGCCTATGATAATGAATCTTCTTTTATATCCATTGAGATGACTAAGTGGGAATATGGAAACAAGATTGTTATCAAGTTCTCATCAAACCATTACCCCCAAGGTAATGGAGTATCTGAATCCATAAATAAGAACTTGATGACAGCTATTAAAATGTCTACAACTGATAAACCAAGAACATGGCACAAGTTACTTAAGTATTCCCTTTGGGAAGATAAAACTAGAGTTAAGCAAGATCTTAAGGCATCACCATTCTTATTGGTATATGATCAACAACCTATATTCCCCATTACCATCAACCTTCTAACATTCAGGTTTATGAAAGAGTACATTAAGGGAGAAGATCAAGAGTTTTCAAGTTCAAGGTTTATTGACACCATATAGATGGAGGATGCAAGAGAAGAAGATTTTACCTATTTTAGCAGACATCAAACCAAAATCAAGATGTGGTTTGATAAGCATTCAAAGATAAACATGTTTAGACAAGGAGACCTATTCCTTATTTGGGATAAAGCCTCAAAACCAAAATGAAATCATGGGAAGTTCACACCTTTGTGGATTGGTCCATATCAAATTATTGAGACCGTAGGAGATAACAACTTCAAACTAAAAGACTTGTAAGGAGTAGAGTTTACATTATGAACTAATGGGACATACCTCAATCAATATTTCTCTGATGTCCCACCTGAAGTCTTCATGGAGTGAAATATAAGACTAGTTAGAGTTAGTATAGGTAGGCTTAGTTTTATTTCTTTCCTTTGGTTTCCTTCTTGTCCCTTGTTTTTACATAGTGTGTGTATATGTTTGTTTGCTTGTTTCCTTTCTTTCTGTTAGTGTGATTTCTATTTCGTGTGTTTGCTTTCCCTACTTTTTTTCTTGATTTTAAAAAGTCTATTTCAGATAGGCCTTATCTCAAGATTCATATGATTTCTCAAATAAACCTCATAGTTTAGGAATGCATGTATGGCCCCTCAGCATTGGTTGATCAAGAATTAATGAAATTTGAGAATGAAGTTATAGTTTGGAGAAATTGGTAAGGACTAATGAATAGGTTAATTATTCCTTGAGATTTTAAGCCTTATTCTAATCTAATTTTGGGTCTAAAAATAATTGTACATATAGTTTTAAGGCCTAAATTATTAGGACAAAGTCATGTTTGTAGTTAAAAAACATTAATTGTGTGGGACAAAGTTTACATCTATGTCCAAAGATAAAACATTTGACCAAATCCCCAAAATTGGTTAATCTAGTACCCAACCTTTTCTAGAAAGTCAAACTATCTAAAAAATACAAAAGAATAAGAGTTTATTGCAAAATTCAAAAAACTTTCTAAGCAAAGGTGATTTTGGTAATCTCCACCAGGGCTATGGACACCTAGATGGTAGTGGAGCAAGGCCTTGAGTGAAACCAAAGGTATATCTATTGGGGTTATGGATGCCTAGATAGCATTAGACTAATGCCCAAGCCTTCCTTGATCTAAATCATAATTTTTAATGAACATCTAAATATGTTATAATTCAATGTCAATGGTCAAAGTCATGAGTTTGGAATATGCTCTTTAAATCCTATGGTAATAAATAAATGGAATCAAATCATGTACACAACATGTCTATGTTTTGATTTTTAACCCTAATTTTGCATATGCATGACTTGTTCTAACTATGAATTGATCTTAATAATGGTGATTAATTAAGTAGAATAACTAGCCTAGTAATTAGTCTAAACTAGAGTCTCTGAATTCTAACATATTTCTACATTTCCCCCATAAGTCACCATTTTTTGAAGTCAACATAGCCCCATTTTTTTAAAAATGGGGACCCTTATTTTAAATTGTGAAAATTTGTACCTTAAAGTAAAAAAATCACTTGATTAGAGTACCACTAACATGTTTGCACATTATCTTTATCTGAAGATCATCCACACATGGTTCTCATTTGGATTAATTGGAATATTTTAAATTGATTATTTTTTACCCCTTTTAATGTTTTTGATTAAATAAGGTGGAAAACCAGGGGCCAAACCTTAAAAAAGCATAGAAACCATGAAGGCAATCATCATAAATGATGCCTTACAATAAGAACGTCACATTTAGTGAACCAACAGACACAACAAAACCAAAACAAACTAGAAAAGTAAAAAATGAGAGGTAGAGAATCTAGAAAAACAAGATCTAAGGAGGCTAGATCTCTCCTTACTTAAACATAGATTTAATGAGGTCATCCAATTTCTTAGTGATCTCTAAATTGATAGCAGAAGTAGTATTACCCAAGTCCTACAGCATAGAAATGTTTAGGAGAATAAAATTCTGGAGCCCAATGATAAAGTTTTGCTATAATTTCTGAATGTGACCCTTTAGGTCAGCAATATTAGCTCTCAAACTAGTCTCAATTTCAGTTTCCTCATCAGCTTCTTCCACATACATCTTTTTATCTTTGTTAACATTTTTCACAAAGTCAGCAACATCCTCAGCAATAGCCTCAACTTCTCTTGTCTCTTGCTTACCTTCAATATCCTCAGAGATTTCCTAAACTTCTAATTCCTTGTTCTCCTCATCCTAAGTGGATTCTTCTGAGGTGCTCTAAGAGTAGTCAATAAGCCTAGCCTTAGGAGTAGGTTTTCTAGCAATCCACCCCAACTATTTAACTCTTGAGGAGAGGCCCTCCTTACTAACCTTAATGGATAGATGGGATTTACTACCTTGACCCCCAAGGGTCCTACAAGGATTTTTAGGGGTCCCCATGGTAGTCCCCCCATTACCCTCTTCACCAGCATAAAACTTCCTCTTCTTGCCCTTCATACTCACAAAGGAGCCCAGGGTGTCTAAGGGAGTCTCCTCAGGGGTAAAAAAGGAAAATTCTTTAGTTTTAGTAGAGATAGGGGAAAGACAGGGCTCTTCAACAACATCACCAGCAAAAGGGTTAGAAGAAAATTTCCCACTATCAATTTGAATAGTCTTGGATGTCTTGAGGGCATGGTGGAAATTATATAGGTAGAAAATGAGGCCCTGATGAAGGGGGACAGGATTCATATCTGGTTTTTTTGCCAATTTACCTCTCACCCCTTCCAATGTTTCTAATGATTTTTTCTTGTGTTTTTATGATGCAGGTTCATTAAAATCTCAATTAGGAATAAACATGCTTAGGGTTTTATGATTCAATAATAAATTTATCTTTTACTAGCCTTTAATTTTTCAAAGATTAATTGAATCGATTTTAATTTATGTTAAAACCCTAGTCTAATGTTTTAACTTAGGCCCCTTTTAATTAAAATTTAAATTTGTGTGGGAACAATTTATGTGGGAACAATTATTTGTGCCATGGACTTTATTTAATTTTTATCCTAAGGCTTAGTCATGTTTTTCAACATGACTAAACCTTAGTCTAAAAACATTATGCTTGGTCCCTTCATGTCCCATGACCCCTTGGTATATTTTATTGTTATCATGGTCTAGCTAATCACATGGTCCCTTTCATTATGTTCTAGTTTAGCCTAAAAGCCTTATCCTAAACTTTCAATTACATTTCTCAATAAAATGAAGAGCTAGGCTAAAGATGTATGCCATGTTTTTCATCATTCATGGGGTCCCCTTTATTATATTCTAAACTTAGCTTAAGATTTAAACCTAAGTTTTTGATTTGTGTTTATTAACATGAATAAGGTCTTAAGAAATTATTTTAAGTTCCATGTGTTTCCCTAACTTGAATTAAAAATGTGTATTAACCATAGGATCAATAGTCTACATTTATTTTTGAAAGAATAATCTAATGTCATGAGTTAAGCCAAGACTTCAATGGATCCCCAAAATAAGTGAGAAGGTGATAAATGTCAACATCATGGGAACCTTGCTAAAGATCCAATGGTATATAACAAAAGATGATCTGATGAAGCATGATTGATCAATTGAAGATTATTTCATGGTGTGAGATTAATGTTGAAAATTCAAGTGAATTTAGAGATATCATATAGATTCCAAGTGTCAATCCCACAATGTATGATTAAATCATGAGCATGTCCATGAAGATCAATGGTATGTGGTTGAGTGTACATGTTCCAATCGATAGTGCATATTGATTCAAAACTTCAATGAGGTTCTAGATGGATGAGAAATTGACAAGTATCACCATCATAGGAACCCAAAAAAAGATCCAATGGTGAGCTAGGAGAAGGATAGAAATGGATCAACGGAGCATGTTGATCTAGTTAAATAAGATCTGATGGTGCGTAGAAAAGGTTGAAAATTCAAGGCCAGATGAGAAAATGTGGAAATGAAAAATAACATAACCATGAGTCACAAATTAAAAACTAGGCATATTAGAAATATCAATGATATGTGGCCATGCATACCCATTCTAATCCACAATATACAAAGCAAAGAGAATGATCCATTTTTTCAAGATCGATAGTGTGTTCATCTTAGTAAAGA
Source organism: Torreya grandis (assembly GCA_037957365.1). NCBI lineage: Eukaryota > Viridiplantae > Streptophyta > Pinopsida > Cupressales > Taxaceae > Torreya > Torreya grandis. Next base: position 4,907,787 of record JARHVA010000490.1, read on the forward strand.
TGATCTGATGTTTCAAGATAGATGTTGACATTTTAATGAAGCTTAGGAAAAATACAAAAGTGAAAAGTGTCACAACCATGGGTAATATAGTAAATAAGCTAATGGTATTTGAATTATCAAATGGAGATCAATGAACCACATTAAGCAGTGAAAATAGATCCAATGGCACAAAATCAAGGACACTTTTTAAAAGGTTCAAAACTAATATAATTATGACATGTGTCCAAAAAATGATAAATGGTCATATTTAAAATATTAATAAGTAGGATGCCATATCAATGCCATATCACATCCATGTAAATAAAATATGTCAAGTTTAAGATTTGGTGCACTTGGGGAAATGCAAAGTTATAAATGTTTGATCTAGATGAAATCTAAGTCAAAAAATTCACATTGTTTGAGCTATCTTCCTCCATTAAATCACTAACAAAACCTTTAATAAAAACCCTAAAAATTATGAGAATCCTAATTCGACCCTATGTTCCTTATGACCAAGCCAAAGAAAGTTGAATTATCACCTATATGATAACAATTCAATTTAGAGCTGAAGCACAATCTACTAACAAGCAATTTAGAGAATTTCATAGCCAAGGTAATTCATAGGGATGTTTTAATGGAATATGTGGAGCTCTATTTGACCTCAGATGTAGAAGGAAGAGTTTTCAAGGACACACAGTTCAATGCCATAGATCTAAACATAGGGGACAATAATTAGTCGAGCTTATTTTGGACCATTAAGAACCATTAGCCCATCATAAAAAAATATGAGAAGAATAATATATAAAAAGAAGATACTACAATGTAGTCACCATCCAAATGACTAGCCTACAATACACAATTCAAAACCTAAGGTACTATATTGCATAGATATTTTTGTTCCAATCTTTAAAGATGGAAAAATAAATAAGGGCATGATTTTTTATGCACATAGTTTCAAGAATATTGCTTACATTTCTCCTATATATTTTGAAAATTATTAAAAATTACCTAAACCTTGAGTATACCTAACCAAAATCAACAATTAGGCCAAAGATAATGATTTGAAGAGCATCCTTTCTCTGTGGCTATATTCTAAAAACTAAGTGTTTTCTAACTTCAATAATAACAACCCCATTGGTTAATTTAGACCTAGAATAAGGATGATCATGACAAAGATGAATAGATTATGTGAAAATGTAGATAAACTTTGGGTCCCCTTAATCTATTTCATTGTTGAGAAATAAGACACCCCTCCTCTTGGTGAAGTAATCAACACTTGTTTTAGTAGACAGCTTTTTATAATAAAAAAGAGAAGTAGGGCTTAATTCTATATCATGTCATATCTTTTGGATGCCCTATTTACCACAACAAAGATACGCAATCTTAAGTAATTATCACCTGATATGACACAAACTATCTCATAGTATTACTCCAAGTTACATATCTTTAAGTACATGGATCACATTTAATTCATATGTGATTGTATCTATCATTTCCTTAATGAAGCCATCATAGGGAGCCCAATGATGAGATTCATCCCTTGATAAATAAAAATATTAAATCTATAAGGGATATATGGCTATATCTAGATTGTAAAATCATCAAGATTGAGGGAACCCAGTTCACTCCCCTCAAAATACCATTCCATGTGCCAAATAACCTTATAGAGCAAGAATTAGTTTACCAAATCTGTAATGGAATAGATGGTATTTGCAAGACCAAAAGGGACTAATTCATACCCTCCTCATAACCATTATTATAACTATGTTTACATCATGGGAAAATATTTAAGTTGCTTCCAAACACAAGACCTCCTTTAATATTCAAATTGATGAGCTAAGGTAGTGGGATCCCCATGGAAAGGTTAAGGAGAATTTAAAGGATAAAAGAGTAAATGTACCTTATAATCACCAAACTATTCCTTTTGTGACTATATACAAAAAATCCTCTTCATTATCTAAGGTCACCATTATATTGAAAAGGCACAACATCAATCTAGAATCTAATATGTAAAGGGAGCAAAAGGGAGATAATGACAAATGGTAGTTAGGGCCAAGGTAGTACCATTTATTGAGTATTATACCTTTGAGACCTCCACTATCCTAGATAAAAACATATTCCATACTTGAGACACAAATTAAGGAAAGTTTAGAGGAGATAAGGGGCTAATGAAATTGCATCTTATTCAGCCCAAGTAGAGGAACAAGGATCACTAGTGGAAGAAGTTCACATAGTAGCATTGGACCATGATGAGACCATTTAATATGCTCTAAAATGATATTATTAGCCTATGAGTCTAAATATTAATAAATTGAGGAGACAAAGGGAGATAAGGGGAAGGAAGTGTTTTATATAGTTCTTATAGACACCCCCGAAAGAAACACTGAATTGGCCATTATTTTATTGAAGGAAAAGAGGCCCAAGGTGACTTTCACTCCTCCATTGAATAAAGTTAACCTATTTAGTAAATAAAACTTAATTCATGGTCCAACCATTCTAAAATGGTTCATCTATGAAAAAATTTTAAAGGTACCAAGTGCACAACATTTGTGGGCTATGATGAAGGCTATCAATATCCCAATTCATGAAAATGTCAAGCCATAGATCCTAAATTTACAATAGGAAGAAGAGAGAAGTTTTAATTCTCTAAGAGAGTCAAGTGGGACATAGATGGAGATTACTAACCTAAAAGTGACCCAATCCTTAGTTGGTATTAAATTTTGACACAACAATTGACAATTTGCAAAGGGTCATAGAGAAGAAAGCCATAGTTGGTAGAGAGGAGTTCAATTTCCAAAAGGTATAACCCTTAGTTGGTATAACTCTAGTTAGAGGAAAAAAGCTTGGAGATGACCCAATATTTGAAGAAAATATTCCTAAATTGGCCTAGGTTCAATTATATCAATTACAAATAATGATTAAGGGCATCTTGTAATAGAATAAGAATTTGAAAGAACAAACCATCTTGTCAATCCAAGATGATAGATTAAGGTAATTTGAGGATATCATGACTAATTTGTTCAATTATTTCAAGTCAATAAAGACTAGGTAAGAGGCATTGAATAAAAAAATCACCATGGCCATAAGACAAGTTATCCAATGGAAATATTTGAGCTACCAAGTGAAGGATTTGATTAAATTCTTGAATAAAAATCAAATCCATGAGTTCAAGACAATCAGCCTAGCCCACTTAAATATGGTTATGGCTATATTAATTGATAAGATCAAGGCCTTGAGAATCTGGTCCAATCATATGGAGGATATTTCTAAGGACTTGAAACAACAAGAGGGTAAGATATTACACATTTTGGATAGCTTAATCAAATATCCCACCACCCTTAGTCCACTAGGCCTTATCACTAAAGAGGAGTTCAAGAATAAAACTACTCAACTCATGAAAGAAGTGAGGAATCAAGGACAAGGTAAAATATGGGTTGATACCAAGAAGATCATGGGTCTACTTTTATCATTAAAGGAAAAGATAGGAGATTTCAGGAGCATCAAATAAGATTTGGAAAGGGTTGAGAGGGATCTCAAGGGCCTATAAGATCAAGAAAAGGAATTGTTCATGAGACCTATCATTTATCTCTAGCTAATCAATTAATAAAATTATATAATGAAGATCTTTCAAGGAATGTAGAGGACTACATTAACACAAGGATCCCAAAATCAAGCCAGTTGACTTAGGATATTCTATTATTTAATTACATTGTTTATTTTTAAAAATAGAATATTCTTTTTGTAAAGGTATGTGAAATTTGTAAGTCACATTGCCTATAGGTTAGTCATTTTAAAATGTTTAAAATTTCTTACATAATTTTAAAATGATATCTATCCTTAATATTTGACATGACTAATTGGCATATCTCATGAATTATCTATATAAAGAGGTATTTTCAAATGTAAAGGGAGAGAGTTTTTTGGAGCCAAAAACTATTTTGTAACTTTTGAGCAAATTAATATAATCAAGGAGTTCTATAAAGTATCCCAATATTTGCTTATGTGAATTTCTATCATGGTTTATCTCTCATTTTTCTGGTCTTAGTTTTAGATTTGAATAGTTCTTATGAATTATGGATGTGTATATTTGAATGAAGAGTTGCTAATTTGAGATAATGCTAGATTAGTTGAAGGTTCTTAGGTTTAATATGATTTTTTTTCTCTTCTTACATCTGAGCTAATGTTATTTTCTTATAGGGGTGAAATTATTAAATTAAACCTAGTTCTTATTTACACCTTTCCATACCTTCCTTAGATGTTTTCCTTATGTGTGATAGTATTTGAGCTTATGCTACTTCATGCTACACATTGGTTAAATGCACGTTCAGATGAAATTAAAACTTTATAATAATGTTTGAAATAAAGATCAACAACATCTCTCTTTTCTTACCTACCCTTGTTTTTTCTCTTTTTTTATCAATTCACCTTAGATTAGCTTCATTGTGAATACTAATCTTATTTTAGCTTTAGAGTTAGGCTTAAGCATAATTCACTTTAAATAACATACATCATCTTAAAAATCAATTATCAACTATTGAGCCATGGTGGCTCCCAACCATCAACTAATATAAATTTGTGACATAGTCACTTGTTCTACCTATATTCCATAAAATATAGAAATATTATCATAACCTAAAAATCATACATTGGATTCTCTAGATTCAGAATGAGTAGTGTTTCTTAAACACTAAGAACCACTTGTGATACACTTTCAAGAATCAATAATGAACACATTCTGTTGGCACTAAAAGGAGGGAATAAAGCCTTAGAACCATAAGGAAATCATGAGAAGTTCACACCTTTGTAGATTGGGCCATATCAAATTGTCAAGACCCTAGGAGATAACACCTTCAAACTATAAGACTTACAAGGAAAAAATTTTACATTACCAACCAACAGGCAATACCTCAAGCATTATTTCTCTATTGTCCCTCATGAAGTCTTTATGGATTAAACTATAATAATGGTTAGAGTTAGTATAGGTAGGTTTAGTTTTGTTTCTTTGATTTTGTTTATTTCTTGTCTCTTGTTTGTACATAGTGTGTGTATATATTTGTTTACTTATTTCCTTTATTTTATGTTGGTATGCTTTTTATTTAGTATTTTTGCTTTACCTAATTTTTTACTTTCTTTTAATAAGTTTGTTTGATACAACCCTTATCTCAAAATTCATATGATTTCTCAAATAAACCTCATAGTTCAGGAATGTATGTATGGCCCCTCAGCATTGGTTGATCAAGGATTGTTGAAATGCGAGCATGAAGTTATAGTTTAGAGAAACTGGTAAGGACTAGTGAATAGGTTAATTATTTCTTAAGATTTTAAGCATTGTTATGATCTAATTTTGGGTCTAAGAAGAATTTCACATATAGGGTGAAGGCTTGAAATATAAGGACAAAGTCATGTTTACACTTAATAAAACATTAATTACCTAGGATGAAGTTTACAACAAAGGATGAATGTATGAAGATCAAACATTTGACCAAATCCCAAAACCTAGCTATTCTAGTTCCCAACCTTTGCTAGAAATTCAAAATATTTAAATTATAAAAAAATAATAAAAGACTATTGAAAAATTAAAAAAACTCTCAAAGTAAAGTTGATTTTGGTAATCTCCACTTGGGATATGGATGCCTAGATGGAAATGGAACAAGGCCTTGAGTGTATCCAAATGTATCTATGTCAGGGATATGAATTCTTGGATAGTAGTAAAAAAAATACCCAAGCCTTCCCTGAGCTAAAGTATGATTTTTAATGAACATAAAAATATGTTGTAAGTCAATATCAATGGTTAAGGTCATGAGTTTGGAAGATGTTATCTAAATCCTATGGAAATCAGTAAGTGGAATCAAATCACATACACAACCTGGCTATGTTTTGAAGTTTAACCCTAATTCTACTTATGCAAGACTTGTTCTAACCAAGAATTGATCTAAATAATAGTGCATGATCAAGTGGAATAGCTAGCCTAGTAATTAGTCTAAATTCTAAAATATCGATATGTTTCCCCCATAAGTCACCATTTGTTGAGGTCAACATACCCCCATTTCTAAAAAATAAGGACCCTTGTTTTAAATTATGTAAATTTGTACCTTAAAGCTAAAAAATTAGTCAATCATAGTGCCATTAGCATATTTGCACATTATCTTTATCTAAAGATCATCCACACATGGTTATCATTTAGATTAATTGACATATTATCAAATTATTATTGTTTTACCCCTTCTAATGTTTATAATTATTGTTTCATGTGTTTTTTTAATGTAGGTTCTATGGAATCTCATTTGGGAATGAACATGCTTAGGGTTTTGTGCTTAAATAATAAATTGATATTTTACTAGCCTTTGGTTTGTCAAAGATTAATTTAATATATTTAAGTCATGTTAATAAATTAGTCTAATGTTATAACCTAAGCCCCTTTTGAATTAAATTCAAATTTGTGCAAGAAAAATTTATGTGGGAATAATTATTTGTGCCATGGATTTAGTTTACTTTTTATCCTAAGTCTTAGTTGTGTTTTTCAACTTGACCAAACCTTAGTCTAAAAATATTATGCTTGATCCCTTAATGTACCACAACCCCTTGGTCTATTTTATTATTAGCATGGTCTAGCTAATCACATGGTCCCTTTCATTATGTTCTAGCTTAGCCTAAAAGCCTTATCTTAAATTGTTAATTACATTTATTAATATAATTAAGGCCTAGGCTAAGTATTTATTCCATGTATATTATCATTTATAGGGTCCCTTGTATTATATTCTAAACTTATTTTAAGATTTAATCCTAAGAATTTGATTCATGTTTATTAACATGAATAAAAACTTTAGTCTTAAGACTTTATTCTAAGTTCCATGTGTTTCTTGAACTTGACTTAAATTTTTTTATTGATCATAGGATAATCAGTATGCATTTATTCGAGCAAGATTGATCTTATAGGGAGAGTTAATTCAAGACTTTAATTGAGACCTAAAACAAGTGATAATGTGGCAAATGTCACCATCATTGGAACCTTACCAAATATCTGATGGTATACAACAAAATATGATGATAGGGAGCATGATTTATCAACTAAATATGATTTGATGGTATGAGATCAACATTTAAAATTCAAAGGAACTCAGATCCAACATGGATATGCCAAGTTTCAAGCCCATAACATATGATTAAAGCATGAGCATGTCCTCAAAGATCAATGGTAAGTGGCTGAGCATACACATTTTGATCAATAGTGCATATTGAGTCAAAACTTCAATGAGGCTCTAGATGGACAAGAAGGTTACAAATGTCACCATCATAGGAACCCTACCAAATATCTAATGGAAATCTAGGTGAAGGATATAAATGGATTGATGGAGCATGTTTATCTAGTTGAACAAGATTTGATAGTGTATAATAAAGGTTTAAAAGTCAAGGCCTAATGAGAAAATGCATAAATGATAAGTAACACAACCATGAGTCATAAATTAAAACTTGAGCATCTTCTAAAAATTGATGGTAAGCATCCTCATTTACACATTTCGATTGATATTCCATGAAATAGAGAGCATATGATCCAATCATTCAAGATCAATAGAGTGCATTCATCCATCCAAATATGATTTAACAATGCAAGATTAGCATTTACATTTCAATGAAGCTCAAAACAAATGCTGAAGTGACAAGTGTCACAACTATGGGGAATATATAAAATTATCTAATGGCATTCAATTTTTTAGATCGAGATCAATAAACTGCATTGTCCATGAAAATAGATCTAATGACACTAAATGAAGGAGACTTTTATAAAGGTTCATAACCAATGGAATAATGACATGTGTATAAAAAATGACAACATGATATATTTCTAATATTAATGAGCAATATGCCATGGTGATGCCACATTGAAGCCACCTAAGTAGAATATGTCAAGTTTAAGATTTGTGGACCCAAGTAAATGCAAAGTTATAAATGCTCAATCCAAATAAAATCTAAGTCATAAAATTCACATTGTTCAAAATAATTACCACCATTAAAGCACTAAGAATACTTTTATGAAAAACCCTAGAAAGTAAGAGAACCTTAATTTGACCATGTGTTCATTGTGACCAAGCCAAAGAAAGTTAAATGATTACCTATACAAGAATAGTTTGATCCAGCCAAAGTGTAATCTATTAACAATCAACTTAGAGATATTCACAACCATGATAGCTTAGAAGGTTGTTTCAAGAGAAGTTTTGGAGCTCTATTTGACCTTAGATGTAGAATGAATATTTTTCAAGGACACATAGTTAAATGACACAACTTTGAACATAAGGGACAACAATTAGTTGAGATTGTTTTGGACTATTGAGAATTAGCAGCCCATTATAAGAGAGGAAGATAAGAACATGTTTGTAAAAATAAGATACTACGATGTAGTCACCATCCAAATGACTGGCCTATACTATGTAGTAGTAAAACTTGAGGTACTACATGTGCATAGACATCCTTTCTCTAATCAATAAATATGGTAAAATAGATAATGGCATGATTATTCATGAAAGTAGTTTTATCAAGATTTATTACATTTCTCCTTTATCTTTTATAAATTATTAAAAATTTCCTAAACCTTAAGTATACCTAATGACAATCAATAATTGGGCCAAAGATAATGATTTGAAGAGCATCCTTTCTATGTGGCTATATTCTAAAAACCAAGCATTTTTTGACTTCAATAATAATATCCCCATTGGTCAATTTAGACCTAAAATAAGGATGATCATGACAATGATGAATAGATTATGTGTAAATTTAACCACTACATATGTAGATAAAATTTGGGTCCCCTTAATCCATTTCATGGTTGAGAAACAAGTCACACCTCCTCTTGGTTAAGTAATCAACACTTGTTTGAGTAGATAGTTCTATGTAATCAAGAAAAGGAATAGGGATCAATTCTACATGATGTCATAGCTTTGGATGCCCTCATTTCCATAGCAAACATCCCCAACCTCAATGAATGGTCACATTATAGGACACAAACTATCTCATAATATTACTCTAATTTACATATTTTTAAGTACATGTATCACATCTAATTCATATGTGATTGTGTTTATCCTACCCTTAATGAGGCCATCACAAGGATCCCAATATTGAGAGTTAGACCCTTGATAAAGAAAACTATTAATGTCATAGGGGATATATGGCTATATATATATATTGTACAATCATCAATATTGAGGGAACCTAATGCACTCCTATTAGATTACCAGTCCATGTGCCAAATAAGCTTGTAGAGCAAGAAGTAGTTTACCAAAATTGCAATAGAATAGATGGTCTTTACAAGACCAAAAGGAAGGGACTGATTCATACCCTCCCCATAACCATTGGTATAACTATGTTAACATCATGAGATAATATTGAGGCTACATTCAAACATAGGATCTCCTTTAATCTTCAAACTGATGAGATAAGGTAGTGGGATCCCCATTAAAGGGTTAATGATCATTTGAAGGACAAAATAATAAAGGTGCCTTATGATCACTAGGATGGTCATTTTGACCCCATATACACAAAATCCTCTTCATTATTTGAGTTCTCTATTAGATTAAAAAGGCACAACATCAATCTAAAATCTAGGATATAAAGGGAGTAAAAGGGAGATGATGATAGATGGCTATTAGGGCCAAGGTAGTACCATTTATTAAGTGGTACACCTTCTAGAGATCCACCAACCTAGCTACAAACAATGTCTATACCTTAGCCACAAATTGAGCAAAGGATAGAAGAGAGAAGGCATGATGAAATTTCATCTTCTTTAGCCTAAGTAGAGGAATAAGGATCACCAATGGAAGAAGTTCATATAATATCATTAGAATTTTATTATACCATTGAAGATGCCCTCAAAATTCTATCATTAGCTTATGAATATGAAGATGAAGAAATGGAGGAGATAAATGAAGATAAGGGGAATGAAGTGTTGGATCTAGTTCCTATAGACACCCCTAAAATAAAAGATGAATTAGCCATTATTCTAAAAAAGGAAAAGAATCCCAAGGTGAATTTCAATCCTCCATTGAGTAAATTTAACTTCTTTAGTAAAGAAAAATGAATTCATGGTCCAACCTTTCTAGAATGGTTCATCTATGGAGAATTACAAATGGTACCAAGTGTATAATATCCATGGTCTATGATGAAGACCATCAATATCCTAATTCATGAAGAGGTCAAGCCATAGATCCAAGCTTTACAATAAGAAGAAGAGAGAAGGATGGCTAATCCAAGAGAGTCAAGTGGAACACAAATAGAGATCCCTGAGCCATAAGTGACCCAATCATTAGTAAGTGTCAAGTTTGATGCAATAACTTCCAATTTGTAAAGGTCATAGAGAAGAAAGACATAATTGGTGGAGAGGAGTTCACTTTCCAAAAGGTAGAATCATTAGTTGGTCTAACTCTAGTTAGAGGACAAAGGCATGGAGATGACCTAATGCTTAAATAAAATGTTCTTGAATTGGCCTGGGCTTAGTCAGATTAATTACAAATAATGATTAAGGTCATCTTATAGTAGAACAAGAATTTAAAATAATAAGCTATCTCATCACTCCAAGAAAATAGATTCAAGCAATTTGAGGATATCATGACTGATTTGTTTAATTTATTAAAGTCAATCAAGACTAGGCAAGAGGTAGTGAATAAACAAAACATAATGGATACATGCCAAGTTGGCCAATGGTAGGATTCAAGCTACCAAGTGAAGGATTTTATCAAAGTCTTGAGTAAAAATCAGATCCATGAGTTTAGGATAGTTAGCCTAGCCCTGAATATGGCTATGGATATATTAATTGATAAGATCAAGACCCTAAGCATCTAGTCCAAGTAGATGGAGGACACTTCTAAGGACCTCAAATAACAAGAGGATAAGATATTACACATTTTGGATAGCTTAATCAAAGATACCATCACCCTTAGTCTACTAGGCCTTATCACTTAATGGGAGTTCAATCATATAACTAATCAATTCATGAAAAAAGTGAGGAATCAAAGACAAGCGAAAATAGGGGTCAATAATAAGAAGATCATGGGCCTACATCTATCTTTAAAGGAAAAGATAGGAAATGCTAGGAGCATCAAATAATCTTTGGAAAGGGCTGAGAGGGATCTCAAGGGCCTAGAATATCAAAAAAAGGAATTATTTATAAGACCTATCATTGACCTCCAGTTGATTAATGAAAAACATTATAGAATGAAGATCTTGTAGGGAAAGTAAAAGACTACATCAAAATAAGGGTCCTAAAGTTAAGATAGTTAACTTAGGATATTCTATTGTATAAATACATTGTATATTTTTGAAAATAGAATGTTATTTTTATAAATGCATGTGCAATTTGTAAAGCACATTAACTATAGGTTAATCATTTTAGAATGTCTAAAAGGTTCTCAAATAATTGTAAAAGGATAATTATCTTTAATATTTGACATGACTAATCGTCATACCTCATGAATTGTCTATATAAAGAGGTATTATCAAATATAAAGGGAGAGAGTTTTTGGGAGCCAAAAACTATTCTGTAACTTTTGAGAAAATTAATATAAGCAAGGAGTTATGCAAAGTTTGTCCATATTTGCTTATGTGAATTGATATCATGGTTTATTTCTCATTTTTTGGTCTTAGTTTCAAATTTGAATGGTTCTTATGAATTATGTTGTGTATCTATAAATGTAGATTTTCTAATTTATGATAATCCTAGATTAGTTAAATTTTCTTAGGTTTACTTCACTTTATTTTCTCTTCTTGCATCTGAGCTAATGCTATTTTCTTGTAGGGGTGAAATTTTTTAAGTGAAATTGGTTTTTATTTTAATCTATTTATACCTTCCTTATATGTTTGCTTGATGTGTGATAAGATTTGAGCTTATGTTATTTCATGTTTCACATTGGTTAAATGCATGTTCAGATGAAATTAGAACTTTGTCATAATGTTAAACATTAAAATCAACAACACCTCTCTCTTTTTCCTATGATTCTCTTTTATAATTTTTTTTATCAATTTACCTTAAATTAGTTTCATTGTGAATGCTCATCTTAATTTAAATTTAGACTTAGGTTTAAGCATAATTCACTTTAAATAACATAGATCATCTTTAAAATCAAAATATCAACTATTGAGCCATGGTGGCTCCCAACCACCAACTAATATAAATTTGTGAAACATTGACTTGTTTTGCCTCTATTCCACCGAAGATAGTAAGATTATAATAATTTGTAACTCATGTATTAGATTATCTATATTTATAAATGAGTAGTGTTTCTTAAACACTAAGAACCACTTGTGATCCACTTTCAGGCTTCAATAGGGAATGTGTTTCACTAGCACTAGAAGGATGGAATCCAAAATCTATGACATCATGTAGAATTGAGACCTACTCCTCTTCTTGATTGTATAAAATTGTCTACTCAAACAATCACTAATTACTTCACTAAGACGAGGAGTGACTTTTTTCTTAACCATGAAATAGATTAAGGGGACCCAAATTTTATCTACATATATATTGGCTACATTTCTACATAATCTATTCATCATTGTCATGATCATCCTTATTCTAGGTCTAAATTGACCAATGGGGATATTATTATTGAATTCTATAAACACTTGATTTATAAAATATAGCCATAGATAATTTTCTTCAAATCATTATCTTTGGCCCACTTATTTATTGTGGTTATGTCTACTTGGGGTTTAGGTAATTTGTATTAATTTTCAAAATTTATAGGAGAAATGTAAGCAATATTCTTGAAACTATGTTCATGAACAATCATGCCCTTATCTATTTTTTCATATTTAAATATTGGAGCAAGAATGTATATGTAATATAGTACCTTAGGTTTTGTAGCTACATAATGTAGGCTAGTCATTCGGACAGTGACTACATTGTAGTATTTTATTTTTGTATACATGTTCTTATCCTCCTCTATTATGATGGGATGTTGGTTTTCAATGGTTTAAAATAAGCTTGACCAACTATTTTCCCTTGTGTTTAGAGATGTTGCATCAAAATGTGTGTCTTTGAAAACTCTTCCTTATATATTTTAGGTCAAATAGAACTCCACATCTTCCCTCGAAACACCCTTCTGAGATACCATGGCTATGAATTTATTTTTAGTAGATTGCACTTCAGATCTAGATTGAATTATTCTTATACACGTGAAAATTTAAGTTTCTTTGGCTTGGTCAGAATGAGCACAGGGTTAAATTAAGGTTCTCATACTTTCTAGGGTTTTTCCTGAAGGTCTTCTCAGTGCTTTAGTGGTGGCAGCTAGTTCAAACAATGTGAATTTTTCAACTTAGATTTTATCTAGAATGAGCATTTACACCTTTACATTTCCTTGGGTCCATAAAATCTTAAACTTGACATATTTGAATTATGTGGATCTGATGTGGCATCTCCATGGCATCCTTCTTATTAATATTTGAAATATGATCATTTGTCATTTTTGGACACATGTCATCTTTCCATTAGTTTTGAACCTTTTGAAAAGTTTCCTTCATTTCATGTCATTAGATCTATTTACATGGATTAATTTGGTTTATTTATCTCGATCTAAGAAATCAAATGCCATTGGTTTCTTTGTTATATTCCTCATAGTTGTGACACTTATCACTTTTACATTTTTCTTAAGCTTTGTTAAAATGTCAACATCAATCTCACACTATTAGATCATCTTTACCTAGAAGAAAACACTCCATTGATCTTAAATTATTGGATCATGCTTTTTGCTTCATGAACCATCGATTAGAATGTGAATATAAGGCCATATACCATTGATCTTTAGAAGATGTTTGGGTTTTAATTTGTGACCTATGGTTGTGCTATTTGTCATTTTTACATTCAATCATTGGGCTTTGACTTTTCAACCTTCACTATGCAATATCAGATATTTTTTTGTCAGATTAACATGACTATCAATCCATGTATATCTTTCACCTAGTTCACCATTGGATACTTGGTAGGTTTCTTATGATGATGGCACTTGTTACCTTCTTGTCCATCTATAACCTCATTGAAGTTTTGACTCAATACACACTGTCAATCAGAATGTGTACGCTCATCCATGTATCATCAATATTTGAGGACATGCTCATATTTTAATCATCCATTTTAGGCTTGACACTTTGTCTCTCTACATTGTCTCTAAGTTCCATTCAATTTTAAATGTTGATCTCACACTATCAGATCATATTCAGCTGATCAATTGCTCTCTTTTAGATCATATTTTATTACATATCATCAGATCTTTGGTAGGGTTCCCATTATGGTGACATTTGTCACCTTCTCACTTTTTTGGGGATTTGTTGAAGTCTTGAGTTAACTCACACCATTATATCAATATTGACCAAACAAATATGACCATTGATCTTGTAGTTAATAAAAAAATTCAAGTCAAGTTTGAGAAACACATGGAACTTAGGATAAAGTCTTAAGACTAAGGTCTTTATTCATGTTAATAAACATGAATTAAAACCTTAGGATTAAATATTAATATGAGTTTATAACATAATAAAGGGGACCCCATGAATGATAAAATACATGGAATAAATCTTTATCCTAGGTCTTCATTGTATTAATAAATGAAACTAAAACTTTAGGATAAGGATTTTAGGCTAAGCTAGAAAATAATGAAAGGGACCATGTGATTAGCTAAATCATGCTAAAAATAAAATAGACCAAGGGGTCATGGGACATGAAGGGATAAATCATAAGATTTTTATACTAAGGTTTGGTCGTGTTTAAAAACATGACTAAGCTTTAGGATAAAAATTAAACTAAGTCCATGGAACAAATAATTGTTCATGTGTAAATTATTCCCATGCAAATTATAATTTAATTAAAAGGGGTGTATTTTAAAACATTAGACTAGTGCTTTAACATGACTTAAAATATATTCAATTAATCTTTGATAAACCAAAATTTAGTAAAAGATCAATTTATTATTGAAACATAAAACCCTAAGCATGTTCATTCCTAAATGAGATTCCATTAAACCTGTATTACAAAAACATAGGCAATAATAATTAGCAACATTAGAAGGTGTAATACTATAATAATTTGAGAATATGTCAATTAATCCAAATGAGAACCATGTGTGGATGATATTCAAATAAACATAATGTGAAAATATGCTAGTGATACTCTGATCAAGTAATTTTTCAACTTAAGGTAAAAATTTGCACAATTTAAAACAAGGGTCCCCATTTTTTATAAATGTGGGTATGATGACTCAACATATATCAATCAAATAATTATATAAATTTATACCTTTGTAGTCACATACACTTGTGCAAACATAGGATGGTTGTGTTGATCCTTTTGTATAACTTATACATAGGTGTCTAGTATGAAATACCTAATGAAATTAGTTATGACCACTTTGATTCTTCAAGGTTTTGTGTCACCTTCATTCTAGTGAACTCATATCTATGTCATGGATCATCACTCTTTGTCAAATGATAAAACCCTATTTCATCATCTTCATATTATTTATGGGAAAAAAGTTTTAATGGTCACATTGTGTTGAGCTTCCCCAAATACATATTTATTAATGAGTGTTACCTATAAATATGGCCTCATAATTATGTAGTTATGCCCTATGTGTTGGGTTGTGTGTGTATCATGAAATGTGTGATAAGTAAATATATAGAGTAATCTAGATTATAACTTGGAAAATATGGCTTATAGGATACTCCTTCAGTACTTCAGACTTGTAGATGTGTTATCCCTATGAATGATATGAAAATAATAGAAAATGGGGAAGTTTCACTCCCTTGAGTGTTTGATTGAATACCTTTGGTAAATTTCCTTGTGAGTTGTTTGGTTTTTTCTAGGTGAGGAATGAATGAGGATTGATCTTTTATTTATACCAAACTCTTTGGATAATATATCACATTAAATCATTTAGGTTGACTATAGGCATACATTTCATTTGAAAATTTTATGATTTTAGGGCACTATAAACTTGTGTAGGGATAGGACACTTACATTGATGTATGTGTTTGTATAGGATGTAAACATTTAGGTATATAAAAACTTGACATAGGTCTAGAACATGAAGAGATAGATGATAAGCATGTTTATAATATTTTTATCATGATAAAAGGTTTAAATCATCATAATAACACTATTCAAAGTAATAGATAATAAAATATGCATAAAAAGATAGTGTATGCAATCCTTTCAACAACAAGAATGGTCTGAAATTTGAAAGTACATCCATGATATGTATTTTCCAAATGTACAATATTGAGGTTCTATATAATTCAAAAATAGTATATAAAAAGTTTAATTTCATTAGTTTCATCGACATGTTGAAACTTATTTTCAAGAGATCTAAGAAATGACAGAACAAAAATTTGTATTTTGATAATCTATAACTTTGATATCTATAAATTGGATACTCTACATGAGAAGTGATATTAAAAATGTATTGATATGAGGAAATTCTTGTGATTTCCCCCTTTGTAACTATATTTATAACTTTAGTTTTTTCATATTGATCTTTTTGTAAATTTTCTTGCTCTAGCTTTATCTGTTGAATATTTGCTTGCTCTAATTTTTTCATTTGCAATTGTTTTAGGAGAGGCACTCATACTATGATTGGGTTTATTTATTGATGTATCTATTATTCAACACTATCTTTAAAAACTATTTTTTTTGTACTTCATTGAAAAACAAAAAATTATATGATGCCCATGCATTAAATGATATGTACAACAATATCTATTTATCATCATAAGATGTAGAGGAGCTAGTTGAATCACTTTATTTCAAAGCATTTTTCTTCACAAACACTTAAAAATATTCAAATTTACTCAATATATTTGTCTACACAAACACTTTAAAATATTCAAATTAATATTTGTAGATTCAAATTGGATTCATATACCACTTTCATTTTTACACCATGATCAAATTCCTCCTTGATCAAAATATATGGTCTAAAAACCACAAACTATTTCTTCCTTTGATAGATTCAAATATTTGAATTCAAACGGTGATAGTTAAACTTCAGATAGTTGAACTTATCTCATAAAATATTTAAATATTGAATCAACACACACCATCAATATATATGAATTATCTTGGTCTTTATCTTATATCACTCACCATTTGATCAATATGTACAAATACCTACTCGTTGTTAGATCCTTATCCTTTACTTTTGCTCAATGTTAATCAGCTATCACTTTGACCTCTTTAAATCACCACACATAATTAGATAAATATTTATAATTTCCCATGAACTTTTGGATCTCCATTTTTTCCTAAACTTTCACTCTTGTAAAATTGACTAAGTATAGAGACCATTACAATCTATCTAAGAAGACAACTTTGAACCTCAATAAATTTTACCTCACTCACTCGTATGATCTCAAATTTGGACCATATAATATCCTCACATAGGATAATATAAACTTATGATAAAATAATCCTATAACCCTCACACGTGTGAGATATAATTATATTAAAATTATCACTTAGATTTTTTTGTCACAAAGCCAAGTATGTCAAAAACTTGTCCAGAAGGCCATATTTAAACATGCATATCTTTTGACGTGCTTTATTGCATGACCTAAAATTTAGGACAAATCAAATAGGATAAAAAATAAACAAAACCATATGATAAAATTGTTTTTAAATTTAAACATTTTTTAGATATTCCATCATCAAAATGTTTATTTGGTTCTTCTTGCCACATTGTAAATTTGGCTGACTATGGGAAAACACTGTCAAAATGCTTGGGAGCCTAATTTTTCACCCACATATCTTTGACCAAATTTAGGTGAAAGACTTGAGATTTATCATATATAAAATATGGAATAATGTGATCAGAACCATATTAATAACTCCCCTTCACACATCCACATGTGGTAATGGTGACATCAACAAATTGCCTACTCATATTTTCTGCCACTAAAGCCAAACTATCTAGATGAAAAATATGGACTACTAGATGAAATAAACTCATGAAAAAAGGATATAAAATATTTTTTTACTATTTATAGGACCAATTTCATATGCATAAATCACTATACTCATCTTTGAACATCTCGAATTGAGCCAAAATTGAAGATCAACCAAGCCTTTTTTAAGCACACTAAGACAAGCACATTACACACTTTGTATTTGTTTAATAGGATATGAAAGCACGTTATCTCCTCACTAAGACACCTCCATGACATCATTAAAAAATTTACAACAATATCTTCCTTTGTCATTGATGTCAACAAACATCATTTAGCTCACCTTCTTTCTCTTCAAGCACTCTCACAATAGGAACTTTCTTCTTCTTTTATACAATGACAAAGTGAGAAAAAAATAATATTGAGAAAATAAAAAGAACATAAATATTAAAATATCATATTATAAATATGATTCAAACTCCCCCTTACCTTGATCTAGCCTCTTCTTTCCTTGACAACTTCCTCTTGCTCTATACCAACACTCTTCTTCAACCAAACACTATAACCAATGAAGAAAAAACATAAAAGAACTAAAATATGATAGAGATTGATCAATAAAAATATAAGAGGGACTCCCAATAATATTTATAATCCATTTCACCTTTTTATCATCTTTATATCTCCATACATCATGAAGAACCACCATACAGACTTACTAGCCTTCTATCTCAAACCACCTCACAGACCACCAACAAAACTTCATGCCAAAAAAAAATCTGAAAAATGATATAAAAAATCCTAGGAACTCACCTTGAAATGATCATACCTTTACCTTTTGTAGACACTAATAATAAACATCAAATTTTCATATTAGGCCTATCTAAAACTTGAAGAATCCACATATTTTAGTAGACATACCATAACGACCTGAAACTTCATATGTAGAGAGATATTATATTCACACTTAAGTGAACCAATTTTAATTACCTAACTCATCTTATATAACATACTTCCTTCATAAACCAAATTATCAATTAGGCATCCATCTTGAGAAAAACATGAAGAACTTGAAAACCAAAAACCTTTAAATCTCTATGAAGCATGATTTGTCAACCCATTTGGCCCATTCATCCTATTAATAATCCTCAAATCTTAACTCATAAGGAAAACCACATTTTTAGCATATCCCAAAACCCTAGAAACTTAAAAAAAATAAGGTCAAAAAACCTCCTTCCGATCAATGCACACCTCTAAAACTTCTTGCACACTTGGAGACAACCATCATACACTTCTAGGCCAATATTTGAGTTTCCACATCTTTGGGAGCCCATACATCCTATAACCCATTTTAGGACCTACAAACTGACCATATACAACTATGACATCATTTCAACATCAACCCAACATATCTTCCACCTGGACATACCTACTCCAATTAAAAATAAATATCTATAGCCTTCTAGTACCATTTGAAGAAGAATACAACAATGCTTTCTTCACCACTGAAAGGATTCTCTTAAAAATCATAGATAGAGACATTCTTTTCACCACAATGCTCTAAAATAAAGTGAAGGTAGGAGTGGCCCACATCTCCTCAATAACCACTAAAATCCTCTTATAGCTATAAGAATTTTTTATCTTTTTATTATTCTCTTTAGTCTAAACTAAGACAACTTGTTCCTTTTTTATATCATTTTCATTCTCTCCTAAGATAAGATTGACAACACATGGAGGAACTATGGAATCTTGACATACCTTTTCTTTTGAAGAAACAAGATTGTAGCTTAGAACCTCATCACTACTTACTGTCAATTGATGTTTTTTTCAAGAAGCTTGCTCAATAAGAACATGATATTCACTTGGATCTATACACATCTTAGGACAATCTTAACTAGTACCTTGGTCTTCTCCTTCACAACATGAGTAGTGAATGAGATCTCTTGGCACTCTTCACCTTCTGAAGCATTTTCCACCATAGCAAATAGATTACTTGGACCTATAATCTCATCATGACTCATACTTACCACCTTTGGTTTCCATGAGTCAACTTGCCTTTTTCCTTGCACTCTTAGACCATTATTGAAATTATTTTTATTTATAGACCTTTATTTGTAGAATCTAGCAATGTGACCTCTTTATTCATAGTTGTAGCAGACCATACTCCTTGATGAAAACTTAGCTTATCTTACCTTATTTTCAAAATGTTTAATAAAGTGTCCCACATCATGATAGTTGAAGTATTCAACCTAATTACTCCTTTTGATTGATTACACCCATCATAATCCCATGCAAACTCATTCTTAATAGGTCTTCTACATTCTCTAGATCTATGCCTAAACTGATTATAGGTATAATAGTAACCATTAAAATTTACATACATCATGGCATTTGGATTTCTAATCTTATTTATATTGAATATATTTTGACCATCATTCCTTGTTTTATGATTTGTCTTAAAATGTTTATTGTCTTTGTTCAAATTAGTCTTCATCTTGTCTTGAGTTATAGTCTCTGGTTCTTATTTGTATCCAAGACCAATTTTACCACTTACATGATTTTGATCATTAAAAATGTTGTCTAGATCACTTGATCTCTTTACAAATCTCATAAATGACATTAACTTAGTATATATCTTCTCTAACATATATTTCAATGACTCATTTTCAATTATATACCTTGCACACTCATCTTCTTTAGCTTTTAGGCTTGCAGATAGGATTTCTAATTGAAAACTAAGATGATTGACCATATCTTCATTCTCCTTGCCATATTCATTCATTATTTCCTCAAATAAAATGAATTTCTCCTAATAGTCTTTGATTTGAGACTTCATATTATTGTTAATCTTCTCAATCTTCAATTCTTTAAGAGAATTTGTCAAAATGGTCTCATAGCCACCTCATCTTCATCATCATTTGAATCACTTCAAGTAGACACCTTTTTATGTGATCAACTACTTTCTTTAGCCATGAAAAAGGCTTCATATTAAATATAACCATCTTCTTCATGATCATAATCTAAATCACTATCTTTACTCTCATTCGATGAGCTATAATTTTCTTTATTGTAGAGACTCTTCTTGTCCTTGAAGTACTTCTTATTGTTGTCAAACCTTCTGAATCCCTTTTTGCTTTTATCTGACCTACTTGATCTCTTTCCATCATCATCACCTTGATCATACTATTCATCATCATCCTTATTATACTTATGAGGGCACTTATTATTAAAATGTCCTATCTCACCATAATTGAAGAATTTTAAGGGTGGTTTACCTTTATACATTATTGAACCTGTTCTAAATTTCCTTGAAATTAAAGCAATTAGTTCATCCTTATCTATATTAGAAATGTCATCCTATTTGGGTTTCTAACCTTTGAATTTCTTCCTTTGCTTCATTTTAGTATTGAAATTTTCTTCCTTATTTGGTGTTAAATCATCATTCTTCCTCGTCTCATAGGTAGTAGGATGCCATGCAATTCATCCAACTTCAATTGAGTAAGATCATGACATTATTATATAGTAGATACTTTAGGATCAAACTTGAGGGATAGGGACCTTAATACCTTTTGAACTATAGTATATTATTTAAGGTTCTGTCCAATACCTCTGATGATGTTCACAATATCAACTCTCTGCAGAAAGGATGCCATAGAATCTTCTTCAGTCATCCTGAGAATTTCAAATTGCCTTCTATGACTATGCAACTTAGTAAGCTTGACGTTTAAATCTCCTTCATAAATGATCTAATTTTTTCCCATATATCTTTAGCATATTTACAATGGATTACCTTGATGTATTTAATCTCTAAAAGACCATAAGTAATAACATTCAATTCCTTGGAATTGTTCTCAAACAAGTTATTGTCTATAACACTAGATGGATGAATAGTAGGAGAAACATAACCATCCACAACATATTTCCATACATCAAACCCTAGGGACTTAATGTATTTCCTCATACTTTCACTCCAAAAAGTATAATTAGATCCATTGAACATCAGTGTTTGATTAATAAATACACCTCCTTGATGACTACTCATATTGTACCTTGGATCACCTTCAAGATATCAAGCCTTTACCAAAGGACCCACTCTAATACCAAATTTTAGAGATAAAATAATTGAGAGGAGGGGTGAATCAGTGAGCCCTAATATTAAAATTACAATTTCAGCCCTTTGAAACTATTAAACAATCAACATATATCAAATTTACTAAGCAACATTAACAAGAGATATCATTCATTCAAAGCATACACAAGATCAGACACATAACACATAGTTCTTATGGGAAACTCTCATGGAGAATTAAAAACACTCTCAAGACAACAACACATGGACTACTATCATATAAGAAATTAATTTTAAGAGACTGATAAACTCCTTTAGACCAATAAACCTTTATCATATCCTCCTGACTAAAGGTATATAGTGAAACACCTATTTCATAAGGAGCAATTGTCCCTAAATAATATCAAGTCCTTTAGACACCCTTTGAATTGAACACCTCCACTTTGGAATTGATTTATTTAACACCTGATGATGGATCTCTAAACTTTACACAAATTCCCTCTCTATTTCATGTAGGCCTCTCACATAACCATGCCATAATATTTCTCTTTATTCACTTAAACTATCCTCATATTCACACTCATACTTATTTGCATATACTTAAATTACAAGATAACTATTATAACATTAGTAACATGACCTATATATCATATACACAATCAAAAAAATGTTCTAATCATTAAGTCAACCAATAGGCACACTACCTATCTTTTCTTTTTTGCTTCAATGCACACTCTTTACACAAACATTACACAAGTCTTTCTCAAGTCTATTTCCACACATCTAGAAATCACCATCTTTGATTTGACTACATATATAGATATCATTAATTATCAATGACTTGTTTGGATAAAATGCATGCCTTCACCCTTAATTAATCTTACATAGGTCACACTTAAGCACAATCCGCTTCAAATAGGCCTATGCCAATTTTAGGTCATATAAAGACCCATTCAGCTCTTTGACACTTCTCTGAGAAAAATAGGAACATAATAACACTCTTACAACTCATAAACCCATGAAACATGATCTATATGTCCTCTTTAATTTTCTATATCCATCATAGTACCCTTCTACTTAAGCACAAAATGCTTAAACGATATTTTGTGCACATAATCACCATGAATGAGTACATAATCAACATGAAAACCTTTATTCATACTACATATTATTGTTAAAACCTTAATAATACACACATATAACCCCTATGGATTATAAAAAATTCTATTATAGCTAATTTATCAAGAGATATCGAACCAACATCAAAATGAGCTCAAATACCATTCTTGGGTTACTTACAGAACATGCACAAACACATATTAAAATTTTAAGATAAATATATTTGTCATCAGATAATTTAAAATTTTCAAATACATATTTATATATTTTCCTTGGATCCCTCTACCATTTTTATTTTTACACCATGATCAAATTCATCCTTGATCAAAAGATATGGTCCAAAAACCATAGACT
Source organism: Torreya grandis (assembly GCA_037957365.1). NCBI lineage: Eukaryota > Viridiplantae > Streptophyta > Pinopsida > Cupressales > Taxaceae > Torreya > Torreya grandis. The sequence continues at coordinate 4,931,224 of JARHVA010000490.1, forward strand.
AGTTTTTCCTTTGATAAATTCAAATATTTGAATTTAAATGGTGACAGTTAAACTTTAGACAATTTAATTCATCTCATGTAATATTGTAATATTTATTAAATTCACACCATCTATCTTTATGGACCATCTTGGTCTTTTTATTATAGCACTCACCATTTGATCAATCTATATGAACACTCGATGCATGTTAGATCCTTATCCTTTACCTTTGTTTACCATTAGAAAACTATCACTTTGACCTCTTTAACTCCACATGTTCCATTAGATTAATCTATATAATTTCTCATGAACTATTTGATCTCCATTTATTCTTGAACTTTAACTCTTGAAAAATTGACTAAGTATAGAGACCATCACAATCTATATGAGAAGCCAACTTTGAACCTCAATAACCTTTACCTCGCTCACTTGTATGATCTCAAATTTGGACCATATGATATCCTCACATAGGACAATCCAACCATGTGATAAAATAATCCTATAACCCTCACACATGTGATATATAATGATATTAAAATTCTCGCTTATATTTTTCTTTCACAAAGCCAACTTTGTCAAAAACTTGTCTAGAAGGCCAACTTTGAATATGTATATCTTTTGACACGCTTTAGCACATGACCTAAAATTTAGCAAAAATAAACTAGGATAAAAAATAAAAAAACCCATAATATAATATTATTTGTAAACATCCACACATGTGAGATATTCCATCATCAAAATGCTTACTTAGATCTTCTTGTCATATTGCTAATTTGGCTATGGGAAAACACTATCAAAATGCCTGGGAGCCCAAATTTTCACCCACATATATTTTAATGAACTTAGGTGATATGAATTTATATTTAAAACATAAAAAATAGGGACTAATGTGATTGAAAATATATGACCAAATCCCCCTAACTCTTCCACACATGGTAATGGTGATGTCAACAAATTTCCTACTTAATTTTTTTACCACTAAACCAAAACTATCTAGATGAAAATGATGGACTACCAGATGAAATCCACTCATACACTTAATATCTCCAATAATTATATACCATTTATAGGACCCCTTTCAAATTCTCAAATTACCATAATCATCCTTGAGCATATCTAATCAAGAAAAAACTAAAGATCAACCAAGCCTCCTCTAAGCACACTAGGGAAAGCACATTACACACTTTGTCATTGTTATTTAGGCTATCAAAAAACTTTATCTACTCACCATGACACCTCCATGACATCACTGACAACTCTCCAACATTCACTTGGACTCTATTAGCCTTTTATTCTTTTTTTAATCACTAGTAAATTAATTCTCTTTTAATTTATTATTTTGATATGAAATATTATTGGGTGAAATATTTATAGATAGATATGTAAACACATGATTAAAACTAGCATATCTTGAATTTGGTAGGTATGTAATCCTATTTTTAAATTATGTGACCTTTGAACTGAAATACTAATTTTTAATTTGTAACTATTCTATTAAATTGCTCATAGTGATGATTTGATCTTTAAGGGCTTCATAAGCATAAAACATAGGTACTTCAAATGGATTATGAATACACACATCATATAAAGGATATGTGAGAGGTATAGGGGTTATATAAAGGAAACATATAATATGATCCACCTTACAACCTAGAATAGTGATAACATAGACATGGTTAAGGGAAAATAGATATCACCCTCCTTAGGATTAGGAGGAGGAAGAGGATAATTTTTAGCCATTTTATTTTTTCTAAATAATTAGATAAGAACAAGATAATAAATAATTATAGGGAACAATCCAACATGATAAGAAAAGATAGAATTGAATAATTAATGCATTCTAAAACCCTAGAAGGATGACAACCATAGAGCAATGTATTATTACACAAGAAGACTCAGAGGTTAGGTTCACCAAATATTTAACCCATTTTATAAGGTATGGAGAGTTAAGGGGGTGGATTAAACTATACACAAGGATGAATAAAAACATTCTTAAGCATTCCAATTAATTAAAACTTAGATAAATGAATATTCTAAATTAAAATACCAAATTATGCTAAATATAAAGAGTGCATTAAAAATAGTAGTTTGATTGCATAAACATTAGCAAGAGATAATACTTATATTTTATAAAGAATCATAAGTATATCTGAGATGAGTATAGGTTGAAATAGTAATGAAAAATATCAAGATGCAATCATCATATTCTATTAATATTATTTATACAAGCCTGGACACTTGGTCAACCTTGAGAAACTTGCATCAACACAGGTGTCACAATATCAACAAAAATGTCTAGTATAAAATATTCATTGTATTTCAAAGTGAGCACCTAGATCATTCTAGGTTTTTTTGTCACCTTTATACCATGTATTTTCTTTGAGAACACATATTGTAGATAGTTGCATGTGAATCAAACCCTAGCTCTTCACCTTAGGTTTTGGACCTTACCAAAATGGGTTAGTGGGTTCATAGTGTTGTGATGACCTCAAGGACCTAACTATTAATGAGTGTTACCTACATATACAATACTCCAAAGAGGGCATCATGCTTATGTATTTCTTCCATAGGTGTTGGATGGTGTTTACACAAGGGTGAAATATACTATATGTAAAGGCATGTAATGATCAACTTGATAAATACTACTCATGGGATGTTCTTTGAGTGACTCAGACTTGTAATATGATTGTTATTATGATTTATATAAAAATATGGAAAATAGAGCAATAGAGCTTAGTTGTGAAATTGAATGATTGAGCTTAATTAGGTGTTTATTTAGTATTCTATAGATGACTAATGAGTAGGATTAGATTTTTATTTATACCACACCTTTTGAAAATATCTCATAGTAAGGTTCAATATGAAAAATGGACTAACCATAATATTTTAAATATTTTCAAATTAGATTATTTTTTAGGATTGGACATTTTATCACAATCTAGACACTTGCATCGATGCAACTGTCTTATAGGCAAGGAAGCTATTGAGGATTTGAAACTGATAATGAATAATATATATCATATTTTAGGCTTTTTATATAGAAAATAATATATAAGTCAGCATAAATAATAAGATTGTGCCATAATATAAGCAATTTGGCATAGTGAGATGGTGAATGTGATAATTTTAGTAGTAGGGAGGTCTAAAATTCAAGGCTAGATCCCTAGCATGTATTTGTCAAGTATACAAGACTAAGATGCTATATAAATTAGATTTTAGTATCTAATTTTTTATCAATATAAATATATGGAGAAAATACAATGAGGTTTTTAAAAATAAACGTATTTTTTTTCTCTTAGACTAATTTTTCTAAAAATAAGGAAACCCCAATTCCAAAAAAAATTGTGCTGAATTTTAAGAAACAAAAAGAGATTTTTGATCAAATTAAAATAAATAAATAAGTATTTTGAAAATAGTCATTTTAAACTAGATATCATATGAAAAGTATTAAAAATACAATAACCCAAATAGAATAAATATTAATAAGATAATAGGCATGAAACTTTATGAAAAAGATGAAAGTCATAAATTTTAGGAAAGTATTTATAAATTAGAGAAATAAAACCCTAACAAGGGCATAAAATTAAAACCTTAATAAAAAAATTTAAACCATAGTGTAGAAGGGAAAAAAAAGGTTTTTGCATCCAAAGAAATGATCAGGTTCACCAAAAAGTTTTATTTATTTTACATCTAAGAGTTATTAAATAATTAAAACTATACAATAATTTAGATTATAGAAAATATAGTAATAAACATGATAATCTGAATTGAAATGGCTAAGTGGAATTGTAACTACTTGATTTAGAAATACAAAATAAAGAGAGGGATGATTTAATTAGCTAATATTTCCTATATATTGTCCACATAATATACAATAAAATTTGTAAATAAGATAATAGGCATGAAACTTTATAAAAAATATGAAAGTCATAAATTTTAGGAAAGTATTTATAAATTAGAGAAATAAAACCCTAACAAGGGCATAAAATTAAAACCTTAATAAAAAAATTTAAACCATAATGTGGAAGGAAAAAAAAAGGTTTTTGCATCCAAAAAAATGATCAGGTTCACCAAAAAGTTTTATTTATTTTACATCTAAGAGTTATTAAATAATTAAAACTATACACTAATTTAGATTATAGAAAATATAGTAATAAACATGATAATTTGAATTGAAATGGCTAAGTGGAATTGTAACTACTTGATTTAGAAATACAAAATAAAGAGAGGGATGATTTAATTAGCTAATATTTCCTATATATTGTCCACATAATATATAATAAAATTTGTAAACTCTCTAGAGATGCTTTATCAACTATTTATAATCTAAACCATGACTAAAACCCTACCTAGACACTACTAGAAAAGTTAGAATTTGTAACACCTAAAATTTATAGGGTTTATTAAAATGTTATGTGCATAATGGGATATTAATATTATAGAATACCTAAAATTTTTCCTAAAATTGGATTCTCTAATTTTATTCCTCTTTCATCCAAATCATAATTATGATTGATTATCCACAATATGCCCTTAAAAGGGGATAATGTTTTGGGATGGTTAGACCAAAACCACTAACCACTATAAGGCTATATTTCCTACATTAAAATACTTTAAAAATGGCTTGAACTACACATAGTTCTTCCACTTATGTTTTTATAACATTTTGAACTATCTAGAATAACTGTTATCTTTTGATCTTTACAAGTCGACAATGTACATCTTTGACTTTACATATTCAAATTTATATCTATGGATTGATTTAGGGATGATAATTGATAATTTTATATGTGTATTCCTTTTGATAATGTTCTAAGAGAGTTATAGGTGATTTCTTAATGTTTTTAAGGCTTTCCAAGTGAATTTATAGATAAATACTCATTCATTTATTTTTATGATCGATGCATAATATTTGTGTTGGGAAAATTAATAGTGAATTCATAATTTAAAAATATATATGAAGGGATTCTATAAATATTTGACAAATTAAAACTAATCGGCATTGTCTAAGTTTACCACTAATGTCCTCAAAGTGAAAAATAATGATCTGAAATATGAATAATACCTATCCAAGTTTTTGAATGGTTTTTATATAGACTAAAATAATCCTTTATAAATATATTTGGAGAATAAAGGTGTATAATAAATTATATGGTTATTAAAATAGAGGGAAATTGTGATCATGAATCAAATATATGTGCATTATTGAAGTGTATAAAATTATGTCAAAGTTGATGTTGCCAAAGTGATAGAGAAAATTTTAGGTGTGTAAAACTTGGCACAACCATGTATTTTAAAAGTTATAACATTTTCATATGGACATATTTCATGGGTATCACATTCCTCTCATTATATGTCCTAATACCATTTTAGTATTGTTTTGTGTATTTTTAGATAATAAGGCATATAATATATTACTTAGATGCCTAAGGGTATATCAAGTGAGAACTATCACATCCAAATTACACAAATGTCTTAAGTTTGTGCATGATATAAAATTGTTTAATATTTATCACACACTTATGAGTTAATTACATAACATAAAAAATATAAGTTATTACCTAAAGTTACTCTTAAAAAATCATATAACCTGAAGTTATAATACCTACACTTATGCATCTCTAGTTCTAACTCATAAAATTAATAATCCTAAAATTATGGTCCCTATATTTATATATCCTATAATTATGAATCATACAGTTACACCATCTAAAGGTATAATAATTACTTATCCACATCACAAGATATTCTTACCAAAACCTCTTGCATGTATTCAAGATAAATAAACTAGTTCAATTTGCATTAGATAGTACAAATAAAGTGTTCCTTTTCAATGGATTAAGGTAGATCCTATAGGCCATCACCATGATTAATTTCATAATGATGATTATTTAGGGTACCATATAACTCAATATTATATTTTATATACTTACTTAAATCCATGGTACACTTCATCCTTAGATGATGAATGGGAAACTTACTATAGACATTTATATGAGATTATTAGTTAGGATTGTTATTTTTTTTCACTTCAATGATATAATGTATGATACAAAACTTTTTCTTTTAATTTTAAATTTATGTAATGCCTTTCATTTTCCTTATTTTAGTGTCATATTTATCTTTTTTGGATGCCTCAGGGTTCCTCTAACATTTCATTGATTCCTCCATTAAATTTATCATTATCTATTATTTATTTTAGGTTTGTAATATATGTTTTTTCCTAAATTTTAATCACCACTATTATATTCCATTGGTTTTTGTTGCTTGATTTGTGTCCTTATCTCTTTATCCTTTTTATTGTCAATCTAATTAAAAAATCCTATATGGACTTTTGAATTATGAAAACACACACACACACACACACACACACACACACACACGTGCATGCGCGCGCGCGCGCGCGCGCGCGTGTGTGTGTGTGTGTGTGTGTGTGTGTGTGTGTGTGTGTGTGTGTGTGTGTGTGTGTGTGTGTGTGTGTGTGTGTGTGTGTGTGTGTGTGTGTGTGTGTGTGTGTGTGTGTGTGCGTGTGTGCGTGCGCATGCGTGTACATAAAGGAATTTTGACATAAAATTCTTTGATTTCTAAGGAAATTTATATGTGTTTAATAATCTTCCTCTTCTTGCTTCTTATCACTTTTTCCCCCTTGGATTGTGTCTTTTTTTTTTCCTCATAATTTTACCCCTTTAATTATTTCTTTCTTGATTGAGATATCCTCACTTATTTATGTTTGTTCCCATGGGATTCCTCCTTTATTTTTCTTTTATTATTTAAAATAAATAATAATGCAAAAAACATAAAAATTAAAAATTTATATTAATTTACCTTTGTCTATTACATATTTACAACTTATCACATATCATACTTATTTACCTATGTTAGAGTTTTACATATACATTTTTCACATGTGATTATCATGGTATTATTTGAGTTATATGTAAGATATGTAGGTTACATATGATTACTGATATATATATTAGTTTTGTTTTAATGATGTCCACATGGGGTAATTCTCATATTAAGGTCATGCTTATAATGGAAGAATATTTTAAACTTGTTTTTATAATACTATCCTTCTTAATTTACATTTTTATATAGAGATTTATAAAATTTATTTTGTGTGTGTGTGTGTGTGTGTCTATATATCTATATATATATATATATATATATATATATATATATATATATATATATATATATATATATATATATATATATATATATATTGTTGTAGACACTAAAATATTGCATTAATTACCTAAAAATTACATGATTATCACACATGACTTGCATGCACAAGTATGGTCTTAACATGTCATTCTCTCACACCTACGTGTCACTTTATGAGTTTGATCATATCTATTTACTATAAAACACATAAAGGAACCTTATATTATTTTCAAAACCAAATTATTATCTTATACAAACATCCAAATAACTTTATCTTATTTCATGTTTACATAGGTCATGATCATAAAACTGGGTCATTATTACCATTCGTACACTTTATGATAGTGATCCTCTCCCAAAAATAAATACTTTTTGAATTCAATTTTTTTTTTAGAATTATAAAATATACTTGGAATGTTAGTGGCATGAAAAAATTAACCAATTGGAATCAAATACATATAAATCAAGGCCTCACTTAATAGGGAAATTGACACTTGTCTAGTACACATCTATACACAATTTCACATTTATCATCCCCAAAATATTGCAGGTTATAGATCACACAAAAATAGACCAATATTTTTTTTAGAATTTATAAATCACATTATACATAAATATAATTCCAAATGGATAACCATATTTATGAAAAATATGTAAAAAATGTCAAATCAAACTCACAAGTATATACAACACATGTGGTAATTTGCAAGTGGTTGCACGATCACTATGCAAATAATTAAACATTAATTTATGTAATTGACTTATAGGATTTTAAATAATCATAAAAATATCTAAAAAAAACATAATGGACCATACATGACTAATGTATACAAAGGATTATCTACTAACAGGAGGTGGGTTTACATAACCATAGGCCCAAATGATACATCCAAACTCTCAATAGGGTTCAAGGAGGACCCTGAGTGATTCCATCCAATCATAAGGCTTGGTTTATGCTTGAAATATCAACTTAAATCTAATTTTAAGCTGAATTAAATTATAAAAAAATTCTTAGCAAGGAGGACACATACTCTTTATATGAACTCTAAAGGGATCTAAATAATCCTTAGTCCCATTAGGATGGAACACTCCATCTCAACTATCATATTATTTCTATATCAACTTTCAAATTATGTCAAAGGTGAAGAAACCCTATAAATACTTATGGAGGGAAATAAAGAATTCAAATAATTCATTATGCTCTAAACTCATATTTTGGAAAAGAGGAAGGTGCTCTTGGAGGATTACTTGTCCATAGTCATCACTCTTCTCATTTCTTAGCCTTGGATGAATTACATTAATGTAGTTTCCAAGATTTTGGTTTAATTTCATTTTATTTAAATTTTCAATACTATTTCCATAGTTTGTTTAGGTTAATTTTTAAGTCACCCATCTTCTCTAAAATTTTATAGGAGGTCTTAGACTTGCATAGTTTTTGAAAAGGTCTTTAGGAGCATTAATCTCCATCACAACCATTAATGAATACAAAAATGTTCATGAAGAAAAATTTTATTATTATTTTGTCTTTGGTTTTTATCTCATTTTTTAGAGGGAATTAAATTAATGGGGGCCCTATTTAGGGTTGACTTATTTTGGGTCTTGTAAAAGACCACAACCATTAAACATGTCAAAAGGGACATCCCTTGAACAAAAGGTCCATAACTTTGAAACCATGATGTTTCAAGTCTTCGGGACACTTTAATATAAAAGAGGATAAAAATTATGGGGGGATGGGGGATGAGCAATGGGGGGATATTTGGGGTTATCCCACCTCTAGGTCTTTATGAGGTTATAATAAACTTAAAAAAAGTAGCTAATTTAAAAGGAATTAGTTATGATTTAAAAATTAATATACAAATTCAAATTTATAAAATGTACACACACACACACATTTAAACATTTATGTTAAATTAAAAAATGAACTTATATTATAAATTTTCCACTATAGGTTAATGTGGATGTGTTGAATACCATGTTTAAAAGGTGGGGTGGTGGGTGGGTTAATAGAGTGGCTTAAAATCCATGTGGTCCCTCAACTACCTAGTGTTAAACCTTACATGATGATCAATACCAAAGGAAATCCTACCATCTATTGGGGATTAAAATAGTTTTATTTGTGATCATATGGGTGATTTATGATTAAAAATATAATTTCCCTACACAAAGGGTGTAGTTCCCTTCTAAAGGGCATGTGGAATCTTGTAATTACCCTACAAGCACCTAAATTTCTTAAATTTACCACACCAAACTGTAGACCCAAAATTTATGAAATAAGTTATGTAGGGTTAAAAAATTTGTCTATTTTATTATAAAATTATTTTGGGTTCAAGTTTACCCCATTTTATGTGAATTTGTTTTTCATGAATATTGATAAAATTATAAATGTAAGTAGACTAATTTAACAATCCAAATTTAAAAATACATATAAATTATACCATATGTCCAAAAATTGTATCATAAATTATATTATAATTTTATATCATACTAATTTACATTAAAATTGAGATAAATTAAGACATTTTAAATTATTTAAATGCACTAGACCTTATTGGGCTTAATGAAAAATACTCAAATGAGAAATATGAAGTAAGATATTAATTTTATTTTTGATAAACTATAATAAAATTAAAATATTGATGTTTTTCATAGAATTTTTAAATGTATATTCAATAATTTAATAATGTTTCATTCCATTTAATCATCTTAATTTCATTTGGCACTTAACTACAAGTTAATGCGTGAAATCTCCTACTGATTACATCATATTTTATTTCTTTTTATTTAACATGTATAGTAATAGAATACTATATATTTTTTTAAAAAATATCCAATAATTTTTTCATCATAATTTAAATTTTCAAGTCATAAAATACAAAAATAGACTATGTGTAAACTCCAAGTGTATCCATGAGTCTATGGTAAGGATAGCCTTGCCTCTTATCCTATTCCATCATTAGGTAATTGTCCTAAACACCCCTATGCCAAGGATCACAAGTTTGATCATGTAGATTACCATTCAAGTTTAAGGTAATGCAAAATGTGGGTAAGGGTGAAATGATAATAATGGATAAAAGGATTGAAATCTCATTCTTCTCTACAATAAAGGCTCACACTAACACTTAATAAATAATATAATATCTAATTCTAATACAAATATCAAAATTTTATAACACATGGTAGCCACAAGAGACAATAATATTAAACAAGGCTTATGAATCACTCATGTAGGATGATCATTATTTCTCTCCACTAAATAGGGTGGGAGAAGGAGGACTTTGGAATACCTACCCTTTCCCAAACCCTTCTTCCTTTCCATGGGAATACTTTGGAAATTTTTATTTTTATTAATTACCAAACCCCTTGAAATAGAGCAATGTAGGACTTTGGGACATATTTCCCATGTCAAAACCCTACCAGATGACATCAAACCTAAAAGATAAGTCTATTTAATAAAATTGAATTTATAGTTTCAATTTAATAAAATGGCTATAAAAATAATAAGTAAATGAGGAGGTATTTTTCATCTCCATGCCCAAAAAGAGATAAAAAAAACATGGTGCTTATAGGCTCAATCATGGCTAACAAATATTAGAAAGGGGTAAGACAAAATGACCATTCAACTCTCTTGAAAACACTCAACAAGAATGGATGGATAAATTTTATATACAAGGCATAAAATAATTTCATGAGGAAGCCTACCTTGGTTCCTCCACTTATTCTTAAATAGTCATTCCTCCTAGAAGTGATTTTGTACAAGTAATCCTTCTCTACTCCAATATTATTTATCTTCCTCCTCAAGCTCAATATCCTTTCTTTAAAATCAAAATAATGACCCAAAATTTGCAAAAAAAAGTTTATTCCCACATAAATATACAGAAACCCCTCAATCACTGGCTAATGGGAAGGTGTAATTTGTCCCTTCCCATGCCTTTGTCTCTCAAAAAAAAATTATATGCATTAACTCACCCTATACACCCATGTAGGAAAGTAATAATTTCACACCCATGTTAATTATATCAATTTGACATGCCATAAATGGATAATGGGTTGTCCTAAATGATTCATTAGCTCCAAGAAAGACACCCATACATCACTATTGGTTGACTATCTCTAAATTCAACACAAAATATAAAAAAATCATTTTATGTGACCATCCAAAGTTGTATTTTCAATTCTATTCAAGTTTTACAAGTGGTGAAAAAAATTTAGATCCATTTTCAACTATGGTAACTAGTAACTATAGTGTAATTGATAACTATGGTGTAACTACCTATGGGATAGGTAGATGATGCTCATATGAAAGAGCCTCAATTATGACCACTTAGTTTACATGTATCAATTTAAGCATCTATGTATGATGGATCGGATGGATCATAACTATTGTATTCATGGCCTATCCAATAACATGTCAAATATACCTACAATAGGTACTACTAAGAATCTAGTGGCCACACATCTTAGTCTAACCTATAATTAAAGTACAATCTCCCTGATGGAGCTCTAAACATAGCCATTAAATACATGAATAACTATGTTTGTAGGATATGTGTGTGTGTGTGTGTGTGTGTGTGTGTGTGTGTGTGTGTGTGTGTGTGTGTGTGTGTGTGTGTGTGTGTGTGTGTGTGTGTGTGTGTATCCATATACCCCAAATGTTGTATAAGTGTGATAGTGTAAATGTTAATACCAAACCCATTATCCACCATAACACACAAAATAATATGATGATCTATGTAGGCTCAAACAAAGAGTGCATATAAATTTGAATCATCATAAAAAATATCCTACTCTAAGAAAGTGATGAGTGGTGTAGATGGAAATGTATTATGGTACACACCAATGATATTATGTAGTAGGTTTGCATCCTCTGTATTAGTGTGATATGATGTTGGTGGTAGATGTCCCTGATATATGTATTAAACACCTAAAGTTCCCCTACCTCATTTTTTGTGTGTTTTGGAAATGGATATAAGAATATTTTTAATGCCTTATCTTCTATTTGTTGAAGTTTGGGTGCCTTTGTGTTTTTACTGACATCGATAATGTTAGCCTCTATCAAATCTTGTATTTCATGTTTCAAGCTAATACATCAGTTTGTTTTATGTCTTATTGCCCTGTGATATTTACATAATGCATTAGAATAATAGTTATTTGGAATAGGTTGTGTCATTTAAACCTCTTTGATGGAAAGGATAGATATGACATTGTATTCCAAGAGCTATTGTAAAATACATGCTAGTGATTTTGAAAGGTTGGTAAAAACTCCACATGGAAGAGCTAATAAAACCAAGTGAGGAAATGGCTGTGAAGCTCTGTTAACTATGGCCTTTAGATCACTCTTTTTTTTAGTGGCCCTTACATTATATGGAGGCTTGCTATAAATATTAGTATTTGATTTTGATCCACTTATATATTTCATTTTGACCATAGATTTAGGCTTGAATTCTCTTTATTTCATTATGTGGTATAATTATATGAAGGTCAAAAAATTATTGAACAAGATAAATTCATATAATGGTTATAGTAGGATCTTTTTAAAGATGTCCTATATTTCTTTATCTACCATGAGGCTAGTCAACTTGACCAATATAGTCTTATATTGTAAGATGTATTCTATAATAAGATCATTTGATTTTTGTTTCAATTGTGATAATTGAACATATGAGATATTATCACTGATGTTGATTGAGAATTGTGCTAAAATCATATCTGACAATAGATTGAATGTAGTGATAGACTGATTCAATAGATCAAAGAACCAATATAAGGTAAAATCATTTAAATTACATGAGAACAAATTTGTGAGGATCCAATCATTGGACATGTAGTCCAAAAATGCTATCTGGAAAGCTTGGAGATGTTGATCTAGGTCACTATTACCATCATATAATGTAAGCATAAGTGTCATGAATCTAAATGGTAAATGGTTTCTGTTATGTGATGTAACAAAAGTGTGTGTAAAATAACATGAGAATCTAAGGCATGTGATGGCCTAGTGGCTCTTTATAAAGATGTAACACCTTATCCTATAGAGTATGAACCTCATGTTTAAGGTATTGTACATTTAGAGAGGAGGAACTAGCCATAGGAGGTGTAGATATCGCTAAAGGTTCTTGAGTTAAAACTAATTTTTGTGCTTGTTGAGTTGGCCCTAATGTAGGTGTAACAATGCTATTATATAAGGGAATAGAGGTTTAACCATTATTTTATTTTTGAATTTATTCATTGATAATATCCATAAGGTCATCTTTTATATCAAGGAAAATAAATTATTGTAGTTTGGGGAGAAGGAAAATAAATTATTGTATAATGGCAGAATTCAACAGCTGGCAGAATTCAACAAATGATTTGATGAAACTGATAAGAGACAATTGAAATATTTTATTTACAAACATTCAGATATAAAAGATGACCTTATGGATATTATAGTTTACAAATATTTTATTTTTGAATTCTGCCATTGTAGTTTGGGGAGAAGGAAAATAAATTATTGTATATTTTGAACCTTTAAATAAATTTAATATATGAAATATTTCAAGAAATAAATACTAAAACAAATTTTATATTTAATAATTAATATTTTATCATAGAAACAAAAAGGATATAAACCCTAAGATCATTTAGGGTTAGGGTTTGAATAGTATTCAAAGTAAGTTGGGTTTATCAAATGTTTTACCCTTTTAGGACTTAGTATATGTAAATCCTATGTTGTTAAGGAGATGAGTATAGTAAATAGGGGTAGAGATATGTAATAAATACAAACACTAATATGTTATAGAATTTACTCAATTTGACCTTTCTAAAAATAGCAATAAATAATTTAAATAAGAACTTAGCCAAAAAATGATTGAGACTGATGATCTAAAGGCTAAAAATTGAGGTAGACATTAGTATAAGTATCATAAATAGGATATAATTATCAAAAAAACTTTTGGATATTAGTGACCTAATTACATAATAACACCATGTTGTGCTAGTGTACTTATTTTAGTAGTAATATCATTTATGTAGGACTATTATGAGCTTCTGGGTTCTCCTGTGTATGGATATATAAGGCCTATTATTACATGAATGAGTTAAAAAACCCTATAGATGGTGTGTTTTTACTAAATTTACGAACAAAAACTAATCCTCCATGTTTCTATGGCATCTATTTGATACAAACATAAAAGTGTCTTTGTTAGTGGGGTAGGCTAGACATCTTCAAGACCCTATTGTGATGAGAGTTTCTTTCATACCAATACTCCAAAGAGGGATCAAACCCAATGTAGTTATATCCACTTAAGTGTTGGTTCAATTACAAGTGAAGATATTGTGATAGTTTACTTGAGTGATTTAAATGTGCTTAAGATAATAAATATGAGTATTATGAGCTTAAGAATGTTATAGATAGTAGTATGCAAAACTAGAGTAGAATAGGGATAAATAACCTTAATTGTGCACAACTTGTTCTAAGTTTGCATATGTAATTTGCATATAATTTTCGACTAGCTATTAAAAGGCTAAAATTCATGTATATATATTGTACTATTTATTTTTTAGTTCTTAAAAGAGGTTTAGGCCAACCCTAAGTAGTTTAAGATTTGAAAAGATATCTACTTATGAAAAAAATATGGAATCAATAGTAGTGTTAATATTGGAACACTAGAACCTTGTGGCACTAATGTCCCTATTATGACACAAGTTTCAAGGCAGTATAACCTGAGGCATGAAGGACTAGGATATAATAATGAGGGTTTGGGATTGATTTAGGGATGACTAGGGATACCTATGGCTTGCACAAAGGCCAGAAAATGTGAAAATAGGCCATAGGATAGGTCTAGGGATGATAATATAAGGATAGGTGGTCTTAATTATCACTCTTAGCACTCGAGCATAACTTTTAGGTGATTACACAATAAAAAATTCGTGCATAAAACATCTAAATCACAAAACTTCAGTAATTCACATGAGGTAATAACTACATGCTATCATCATATACTCATAATCCTAGATCACATTATAAATAGGTATTATCTCAATTAATAAAATAATTTAGTATGCATCTCAATAATAAAATGTAATCATCGATAGTGAACATATGAACATTAATTATGTAAAAAAATAATATCATCCATAACATAAAATTTATTATCTTAGTAATAATGAAATGATAAACATCTAATGTCTCAATAACATATGGAAGATGTCACTATAATACATACGTAAAATAACAATGATTTCCAAAAGAACTATCATTGTGAAAAATGGGGCCTCAAAACATTGAGAAAAGCTACCCTATTCCTACCAAATTCAAAATAAATCACTAGGGGCATTCACAATCCAAGTCAAAAGGATACCAAAGACAAGTCAAAAAAAACACTATCAAGTATAAATTCCAAATAATTAACTTCATTTATATAATGAAATCATATAATCACACAATAAAACTAGAAAAAGAACTATATGTAGTTTGATTTCCATTCTTAGAGTATTAGATACATAGACAATAATCAATCCTCAATAAGGGTGATTGGGGTAAACTCAACCAATTAAACTTTCCTAAATTTTTCAATCATATATCCCTCACAATCAAACCCAAAGTTTAAAAGAGAGGGAAGATGATTTATAGAGTTGTGCACATCATCAGGGTTTAACATCACACATATATAACTTTTAAAGACATGAAAGGGTGATGTGTAGTCATATACCCCTATTCTATTATAGATCACTAATGAACACTATAGTCCAGATCAATATCTGATACTCGCCCAAATATAATATAACTTCATTCATAGATAGAAACATAGTTCTAGAACTTTAAAAATAAAGTGATTGCATCATTTAATTTTCCACTATAAAAACATAGTCATAGTTTGAAAGTCCATTGTAAATTTAAGTACTTATCCCTTTTTTATACATAATATATTTAGCATATGCCACTTGTAAAATCATTGAAATATATTTTAATATTTTACATTTATATTCAAACATAAATCCCATATTTGGCAATTTGAACTCATATACTAGTTTTTATCTTAATTAGATCAAATAATTCATCTCAACTAAAATTAGAGTAAAACATATTTATGAAATTGAATACTAATTGAACAATGCAAAAACATTGGCTTCCCTTTGGGGTCTAATACTTCTATGGTTTCAAATTTTATACTTAGGGTTTTATTTCTAGATTTGATTTATGATTATTTCCTAATAATAACCATTACCCATGATTTTAATGAAAAACATTGTTTTTATTTTTTAGTGCAAGTCATGAAAGTAATATTTACATATTTTCCCACTTCATTATGATACATTTTAATCTATCATATAATAAAATGGATCAAATCTAATAAAACTAATAAGTTTATAATTAAAAATGAAAAACCTAAAGCCTTCCTCGAATCATATTGTTATAACCTCTAATATAAGTTTCATTTTATTAATATTAGACACCAAAGGTCATTCATGCCTCTTTTTGTCCCCCACCCCATCCCTAGACTTTAAATTTGTACTATCTACCATCCCACTCCTAGTATTTACCCATGGCTTATTTTATATTCAATGGTCCATGCTATCATCACTAAATGAGGTATGGTGTTCATCATGCATGACAAAATTAAGGTAGTTAACATTTTATTCCTAAAACCCCTCCAACTCCTATGAATAAATACACTTAACCCAAATGGTATAAAATAATTAATCAACTAAATAATAACCATGTTCAAATTTACATCACTAAGTTATTCAAGAGATCAATGGTCTACAAAATCATCTTATTCTAGGCATTGTGAGAAATAACTTAGTGATACACAACCTACATTATTTTTCTCTATCATGAATACAATAAAGTATATATAAAAAAAATGGATTTTGACAGGGAATAATTTCATCCTAAGAACATAATAAATCAAAACATTCCACAATTTAACTAAGTTAAAGTTCATTTATAAGGTGTCAAATGTCTATTGATTGATAATAACTTAGGATTAAATATTTACAAGAATTGGATATAAGTATGAATTTTATTAAAAATTTAGATCAAATTGTAGATATTCAAATTTTTTCATGAACATTTGATAATGTTAGTTTTGGCCTGCATTTACCTTACTTGAATTGAGCCCTTAAATTGATCATTTTTCTCCACCCCACTCTTTCCTAAGTACTTATATGGTCCCATTCCTTCTTCTAAGTTATTATTTTAAAATTTAAATAGTATTAATTTATAAAAAAACTTCTATTTAACTATATGTAAATTTTAAATTCTTAAGAAGAACCTTACCTTTTCTATGCTAGAATTGAATCACATTGGTTGGGATGACTAGTTGATCTCAACATTTATAGGTCAAACTTATCCCTTTCCCAAAAAAAAAACATTTTTCAAATTTAAACCCTTATAGGTTTGTCCATATTTTTAGGATATGTAAAATGAGGTTTCACCCATTTGGATTTCTATAAATTCACATCTAATCCACTTATTGAACTACTTGAAAATTTCATTATTCATGAAAATTTATAATATTTCACACTAAGAAAGCCTTCCCTATTATTAATAAATTTGATTATATTCATTTGAATCATCCCTTTATCAATTCATTAAATTATTCTATCTAAGTTAAGAAAATCATTATCAATTATTCAAATCATTACTAGATGCATACATATAGCAAAGGAGCACCATTACACTAAATACTCTAGGTGGGAGAATTAGACGAGGATTGATTCCCTCTTTGGAGTAATCTTGATATTTAGGCAATATTAAATAATCATGGGAGTGATTGGGGTTAGCTCAACCCACTACATTTCACCCTATATTTTTTAAAGTTTTTTACTTATACAATCCCCAGTAGGGATTTAAAATTGAAGAGGTCATTTTTTTACAACTAAAGGTATAAATTCCAAATAAAGTCATATTTAAATACATGAATGTACCATAAATTTTATTCTTTCTTGCATATGTCAAGATCAACCCATAGCGGTCAAGAGTGACAATTATCCTAACTATTTATAGTTGATTCTAACTAGAAATATGACAATTATTGATTTAGTTATATGTGCATAATCAGGTTTGATTTGATCATTTATAGCCATATTTTAGTCACACATAATCAACCTAATGAACATAAATTATCTAATTATTATTCCATCTTTTTTATTTTCATAATTATCTTCTTTCATTAATTCAAACTTTATCCATTTTAGTACTTTACTTTCATTTTTATAGTTACCAGTCATTTACCATATTTTCTACCCTTCAATTCATTTTATCTTAATTAGAGTTAATAACACCAATTAATTCCAAATTAAAATAAAATATACTGGTGAACCTATATATTTTATTTGAGAACTACTTATAAATATTTTTCTTAGGTTTCGGTGTCCCCAAAATTTCACACTTAGGAATTTTGGGTTGCCCCCTTTTGAAAAAAATTGCATTTTTGTCTTATGTGAGTTAGTTGTCCTTATTTTAACTAGTCTTCTAAATAAAGTCTTAGTCTTTAGTAGTTTTTGTTTCTAATTTATTTCATTTTTAATGGTTTCAAATTACTCCAAAAGGTTTTAAAACATTTGCCTGGGTTATTCTTATAAAACCCATTTGCCCATCTATCCAAGAAGTTCAAAAATATAAGTGTTTGGGCTCACTTCCAATCCAACTTGGATACTCCAAACAGCTTTACTTCTCATCAAAAGTTAAGTAAAGTCGTCTTGAAAACTTGATTTGTAATGAAATTCAAGTAAAGCAGTCTTGAAAACTTGAGTTACATTGAAAGTCAAGAAAAACAATCTTGAAAACTTGAGTTGCACTAAAAGTCAAGTAAAGTAGTCTTGAAAACCTGAGTTGCATTAAAAGTCAAGTAAAGCAGTCCTGAAAAGTTGAGTTGCACTAAAAATCAAGTAAAGTAGCCTTGAAAATTAGATTTACATTGAAAATCAAGTACAACAGTCATGAAAACTTGAGTTTCATTAAAAATCAAGTAAAGAAGTCTTGAAAACTTAAATTGCACTAAAATTCAAGTAAAGCAATCCTAAAAACATGAGTTGCACTAAAAATCAAGTAAAGCAATCCTAAAACCCAAGTTGCGCTACCCAGACCTTCTTGGGATTATGATACCATGTTACTTTTAATGAGTTTTATAGATTTTTTTGGAACTTAATATCAAGAAGGTGAAAGGTTATTATAAGAAGTTAGAAATGGAGCTAATGAGATGAAAAATAGGAAGGCATTCAATTGCCAAATTAGATAATACCTTGGCACATCAAATATAGAGAGAAGTGCATAGATGAAGTTCTTAAAATAGAATGATTCCAATGTTTCTTCTATTTTCTTCTTGTAACTGCAATGTATTTAAGTAATTACTTGTAAAAGTAAGTTGTTGCAAAAGGTAAATCTCAATTAACTTGTCTAAACGCCATTACTTGAAGTCATTCTATAAAATCAAATTACTTAATCAATTTTTATGCTGCATGCAAAGAGTTAATATTTGATCCAAATAAGGAGACCAAAAAGTGTTAGATTTCATCTTCTATTGCATATAACATAGGATAAATTCTAGGAAGATGCCTCTTAATAGTTTTGAGTTTTTAACATAACACATGGGAATTAAAGGAGTTATCTCCTATTTGATTTTGACATCTAAAATTATATAAATATAAGTATAGGCCCATGTAATTGAGTATTATAATTTTTACAAGAAAGCAATTGTAACCATTGTACAATAAATTTTAAGCAATCTAAAACTTTGTGTTTAGATATCTGGATAATTTTGTATGAATTTTGTTAAAAGTGAATAAGAAAGAAGATTATTTTTTGAAGAACTTTGTGTCTGAGGGAATCATTATATGCATTATATGAAGATAAAATGGTAAACTTTGTGTTATATATTCATCTAAATTGAATTCATTACTTTATTGATCATTTGTTAAAAAGGTTATCACAATTATATGTTTATTTATATGCACGTATACAATAAACTCTATGAAACTATTTATTGTGAAGTGCATTTCTCTTATTTTTGTCCTTTCTCAAGCATTCTAGTATTTTATTTACTCATAAATCTATCTAAAATTCCATTCACATTCCTAGAACCAGCTGCTTACTTACTATAAAATCCCTTTTTTATGGCTCATGAATAGAGTGATTAAAGTAATACCCCCCAATTAGAATAACTTACAAATAATTTGTATATTTTATGAATAAATGTAAACTATAAGTAATTAGAAATAAATAGACATAAATAGATGGGAAATTCACCATTAAATAAAGGGGATTTAATCCCATGAATAGCTATGTAATTTTGAATGCCTACAAAATATCTAGCCACTAGTTTCTGGTGACTCAACTAGGAAATGAAGAACTAAACTCCTAGAATCTAAGAATAGATTATTTATTCAAATTAAGATAGTTGTATTTAATATTTAGTTTTCCATATTTACATGTTTTTCAAAACATTTATCCTAAGTGCTAAATGAAAAGTAACCTCTGAGTAAATCATGTAATTTTGGAAGTTAACTCCACTTTCTAAAAATAATAATAAGAATAACACCACCACTTCCTATCCCTTCAGGGGTAGCTATTGGTCCTCTAAATTTGATGACTCCTCTCCATGACTTGCTAAAGGGATCAATAAAGTTTTTTCCAAAGTTCATAGGTGATGAAAAATAGAATCTAGATGAGCACTTGGATGCCATCTTTATAGCCTGTGGAGTAATTAGCATTAATCATGAAGATGTCATAGTTAGAATCTTCATTGAGACCTTTCATGACTTAATTATAGAATGGTTTTACTATTTACCTCTTCAAACTATATTAAATAGGGTGACCATGCATAATAAGTTTGAGAAGAGGTTCAAAGCTATTGAAGAGTCGCATATACTACTTATCCAACTGACTCAGCTCAAGAAAGAACTACATGAGTACATGCATGATTTCATTGCCAAGTTTAATAGATTACTCTATAAAATTCCTCAAGATACTCTACCCACTAGAGATAATAAAAATTGCTTCTTATCAATGCTTAGTTAATTATCAGCTATGAAGAACATGCCCAAATGATTTAGCAATAACTCAAAATCTTGCTACAAAGGTTGAAGATGACTTGATAATGGTTGGAAAGATCAAGAAAACAATTTCTAAGGGATATTATTATGCTTCAAGCACATCATAGAATAATAATCCCCTATAAAATAAATTGGATAATGACTTGCTACAAGTTAAATGGTAAATTGCTCAAGGTATTCATGTTTCCCCTAACAGTAATGCACCTACATACAATTTAAATAATCAAAACTAGAACCATATTAATGATGATCATATGGTTGATGGTACTGATCAAAATCTTGTTGAAGAAGATGATTATGTAGATCTTATTGGTAACTCAAATAACTACTACCTAAAATATGAATCTTAAAATAAATATGAATAAATACTTTAGGATGATCATAGTCACTCTTTTGCAATGTTTACAAGGTCAAAGACTCAATAATATAGTGAAAAACCTTCCAAAGAACAAGAGAAAGAGAACGTATATTCTAGATCAGATGTAAGCATTATTAAGAGAGGTAGTCCTCTACATTCTTCTTTAGATCCAAAAGATAAGTATATAGTTTCTTATTCTCAAACTCATAAGCCAGTAAATCATACTATTGAATCTAATCATATTCTATCCACACCTATTCCCTCTTTTGACATAATTGACCACATCAAGGAAACCAAGATTAAAATGATAGAATCCATAAGAGATGAAAGAAGACAAAATAAGTTACTTTGTAAGCAACTCAAGAGAGAAATGATGAGATATATGTTGAGTGAACAACCAAGTAAGCATGTAGAAGTGGGAAAATAACACTTTGAGATTGAATAAATACAAGTAAATGAAGATAAAAGATATATTTATAGCCATTTGAGTCATGGGAATGATAAATAAGAAAGAAATCAGTTTGAAATACTCATATAAGGCATGGAAAATGAAATAAAAATGATGGGAAAAGGTATGGAAATTGATTTCAAGTTTGCATATGAAAGTAGTAAGCAATTAGAGGAAGCACTTGAACAAGAACTAAAAGGTGATGAGATGGAGGAAAAAGATGAAGAACAAGTTTTATTAGTTGAAGATCATCTGATAGAAAATAAAGAGCATAAATATGAACAATTCATGATAGCAAGGCAATAAATTAAAGTAGGTAATCAGGGAGTTGCATTTATCTTTTTAGTAAGCATGAAAGTCTTGTCAAAGTAAGGTAAGAGTGTAGGTTTAGTAGTAGTATGTTGGGACATCTACAACTCATATGATAGACAAAAAGTTTTAAGAAAGAGTGAACATGAAGTAAAAAAAAATGGTGCAAGTAAACTTTTCAAGAAAAGAGGAAAGTTATTTTATGATAGTGGCAAGGGTAAACTCAAGGAGGAGTAACATTTGAAGCTTTATAAGAACTAGGTAGTAGGGTAACACCTCTATGCATATGAATAAAGCATCAATTTTTCCTTTTGTATTGGTTTTTTTATTTTCTTATTTGTTTGTTTTGTGGTTTTCCATGATGGGTTTAATATGAATCCATACCCAAAAAACAAGACTCAAAACTAGAGATACTATGATCTCACCTTTGTTTCAATATTATAGATTAAAACAAAGATGTCCTCAGTTGGATCTAGCTAATGTACCCAAAATTTTACACTTAGGAATTTTGGGCTGCCCCCTTTTAAAAAGTTTTGCATTTTAGTCTTACGTGAGTCAATTTTACTTGTTAAACCAATTTTCTAAATAAATTCTTAGTCTCTAGTAGTTTTTATTGTTTATTGCTTTCATTTTCAATGGTTTCAAATTGCTCCAAAAGATTTTAAAACATTTATATGGTTTATTATTATAAAACCCATTTTCTAATCTATCCAAGAAGTTCAAAAATATAAGTGTTTGGGCTCACTTCCTGGCCAACTCAAGTTCTCCAAACATCTTTACTTCTCATCAAAATTCAAGTAAAGTAGTCTTACAAACCTGAGTTGCACTGAAAATCAAGCAAGCAGTCCTGAAAAATTGAGTTACACTAAAAGTCAAGTAAAGTAGTCCCAAAAACTTGAGTTACACTAAAATTCAAGTAAAGTAGTCCTAAAAACTTGAGTTATACTAAAATTCAAGTAAATTAGTCCTAAAAACTTGATTTGCACTAAAAATCAAGTAGTCTTGAAAACCCAAGTTACACTAAAAATCAAGTAAAACAGTCATGAAAACCCAAATTACATTGGAAATCAAGTAAAGTAGTCTTGAAAACCTAAGTTGCACTGAAATTTAAGTAAAGTAGTCTTGAAAACTTGAATTACACTAAAAATCAAGTAAAGCAGTTGTGAAAACCCGAGTTACACTACCTAGACCTTCTCAGGATTATGATACCCTATTACTTTCAATGATTTTTAGAGTTTATTAGAACTTAATATTAGTAAGGTGAAATATTATTATAAGAAGTTGGAAAGGGAGATACTGATATGCAAAATAGGAAGGCATTTATTTTCCAAATCAGATAATGTCTTAGCACACCAAATATAAAGAGAAGTACAAAAATGAAGTTCATGAATTAGAATGATTTCAATATTTCTTCTACTTATTCTATTTTCTTCTTGCAACTTAAAATTTATTTAAGTAATTAATTATAAAATTAAGTTGTTGTAAAAGGTAAAACTCAAGTAACTTGGCTAAACACCATTACATGAAGTCATTCTATAAAATCAAATTACTTAAGAAAGTTTTGCATTGCATGCAAGGATTTTGTATTTGATCCAAACAAGGAGACCAACAAGTGCTATATGTCATTAGTTGTTGCGTGCAACATAGGAGAAATTTTAGGAATATGCCTCTCAATGGTTTTGATTTTTTAACATAACACATGGTAATTGAAGGATTTCTCTCCTATTTGATTTTGACATCTGAAATTGTATAAATATAAGTGCAGGCCTACATGCCTAAGGATGATAATTTTTTAAAGAAATAAAGTATAACCATTGTACAAGAAAGTTTAAGCAATATAAAACTTTATGTTTAGATATCTAGATAATTTTGTATGAATTTTGCTAAAAGTGAATAAAAAGGAAGTTAATTTTCTAGAGAACTATGTGTCTGAGGGAATCATTCTATGTATTATATGAAGATAAAATCGTAAACTTTGTGTTATCTATTTATATAAATTGAATTCATTTCTTTCTTAAACATTTTCTAAAAAGGTTATCATAATTATATGTTTATCTATTTGTGTGTGTGTGTGTGTGTGTGTGTGTGTGTGTCTATATATATATATAATAAACTCTACAAAACTATTTATTGTTAAGTGAATTTCTCTTATTTCTCTCCTTTCTCATGCATTCTAGTCTTTTCTTTACTCATCAATCTATCTGAAATTTTGTTCACATTCCTAGAACCAATGGCTTACTTGCTACAAAATCCCTTTATTATGGCTCATGAACAAAGTGATTAAAGTAATAACCCCAAATTATAATAACTTGCACATAATTTGTATATTCTATGAATAACTATAAACTATAAGTAATTAGACATAAATGCATGGAAACTTCACCATTAAATGAAGGGGATTTAATCCCATGACTGCCTAGGTAATTTTGACTACCTACAAAATATCTAGCCAGTAATTTTTTACATCAATTCACAAATATATGATACTAAAATAACTTTATTTCCACCTTAGATTAAACATTTGACACATAAATAATATTATTTTGACCTTATATTCAATATCTCTAACTGAAATCACTTTATTTTGACTATAAATTTTATATTCAACATTGGAAGAACTTAATTTCAACCTTGGTTTTCATGGAAATTTAATAATCTCCATATACAATTTTTTTGATTTTACAAGGACCTAAATTTCAACATCTTGTTGTTTAATTCTCAAATTAAAAAAAAAGGATATGGCTATAATGGATGAACATACTATCTATTTTTCATGCCAAATTTTCCTAAATTTAATTACATGTTGTCTTCCACCAATAAAGAACATCATTAGCAATCATGGAATAAAATTAATCATGTTTAATAATGACCAAAAAATATAATGAAAAATTTCAAGCATAATACACTTAATAATATTTCAATACACCAAGATTTTACTATTTATTACATACCCTCTTGATGGGCTTATTATGACCATAAAATATGACAAGGCTTATGAATCTGACTATTATAAGGAAAAAAGATTTGATCCTATTTATGCAAAGGAATTTAGTGTATATCTTGATTCTCAACCAAATTAAATTTACTCCATTTCTATTTGTATCTTGAATATAAGATAAGAAACATGCCTGTGGTATCACATCTAAAAAAAAATGAATCCATTGGTAATATCTATCATTTTGTTCTAATCCCTATCACGTGTGTTGCTACCTATACTGTTAACACTATAATTACATATATGCCTTTTATTTCTAGGGAAACATAAAGATTCCAATATATACCTATTCTGATTCCTAACCAAATGACTCATATAAAATCCTTGATAGCTATGCACAATACATCACCTCCCTTTCCCACTACAAAATCCATCATGCAAACTATTTCAGATTTGCATGCTAAGGATTTTTAGTTAGAAAAATTTATACCAAAATATATCCAATCAATGGATACACAAACCTTAATTCATAATCCTTTAGCACATGATATTGCATGATATATTTTACCCACAATATTTATATATCTAAACTTCCACTATACAAAGGTAAAAGAGATCTATAACAACACCTTCAATCTTTTCATGTTTCATGTATGAAATATTATTTCAATGCCAATTTTTTAACTAAGTTGTTTATTACAAGCCTAAAATATTATGCCTTTCATTGGTTTTATGATTTACCTATCCAATTAGTCAAATCATTCAAACCATTAAAATATTATTTTCTCAAACTTTTTTCCGTAACATTATCAGAAATATTTTTTATACATAAATATCTAAACACCTTTGGATGAGTCAATAATTTCTAATAAATTAAAATAATTTGATAAAATTTGTCATAAAATAAGATACTTAGATAGTTCAAACTTCTCACTTTAAAAAATTTCAAATATGCACTTGAATATACTTTAACTTCCACAATGAAGTATCTAAGCAAACTGTATTACAAATTTAAGGCAACATATACTAAAATTGATGAAAATATCATAGTCAAAGATATATCACAACATTCAAACAATATTTTTTGATAAATTCAGCTAAGAATGAAATTATATATATTACCATAACCACCTCATAAATTTCTATAAAAGTTACTTGAGTATGATCTCATTACTCTAACTGCACCACTAAAGGCTGACATGAGTAGACCTCAAAGAAAATAATTATATATAAATGCACACAGTGATTGCCATAAATGTAATTGAACCTCTATCAATATATATTTCAAGATAAAAAATCAAATTCAATATGTTATTTATATAATTCCATTGAGTTAAGCATTTGTATATAGGAAACTAAGCCAAAATATAATGAAAATTCTAAGTTAAATATTTTTAGTGATCCATTCCCAAACCATGATAAAAACAAAGATAATTCAATAATGCATCATAATTATAATTCACAACCACCTCCTCACACATATGATCATATATTATATGTAATCATTTGTACAATTATTCAAACCTACCAACCATGTCCTATGGTCACCTTTCATGATAGTGAGATAGTGTATGATTATTTTGATTTCCATGACTTATGTATAAAATAATACATTGATCAATATCTCATAAAAAATGTATTAATAGATAATTAATCAAGTGATAATTAATTTACAATGACATTACTCCATTCATTGGGTCACACATAACATGACATAAAAAAAACATCATAAAAAGTAAAAAAAATCAATGGGAAACACTAACCTACTTTAGGACACATTGTGTTACTTGTT
Source organism: Torreya grandis (assembly GCA_037957365.1). NCBI lineage: Eukaryota > Viridiplantae > Streptophyta > Pinopsida > Cupressales > Taxaceae > Torreya > Torreya grandis. The sequence goes on from JARHVA010000490.1 coordinate 4,958,249, forward strand.
TATGTGATTACTAATATATTATACACTATTTTTATATTTATACCATATAATTGGATATTTTACATGATATTATAATTCCCTTTGCTATAGAATCTATGTTTTGTACCTTCCATGGTGCATAGATGCCTAAAGTACATTCACTGAAACTATGTGATCATAGTTTCAAGAACTAGATATGAGTACCCTTTATAATATATGGTACCTCCTCCTTACATCCAACACATTAATGTATATATATTATATTAACTAAAATCTGACCATGAATATTTATCATGTCTAATTTAGTCCCTTTAATCCTTAATTACTTTATGCACTCAATCAGTAACTATTTTTCTACCACACTATATCCTAAGCACAAATGAAGACATATATTTTCTCAAATACCATATTCTATCACATATATAAATGTTCTAAGTTATAAACAAAATATGTATGCATCTGTATGCCTTATTTTATACCCAAAACTTAGCACCTACCCTTAGGGATAAAAACACCAGGTAGGGTTAAATCCACTGGGTGATCCTATCCTCAACCTTTTTTGGTGTCCATAACACATAAATATTATTATTTTAAAATTAAACTCTCCCTTAAGTTGGAATTAATATTATTAGGATTCCTATGATGTGTTCATCCCATTGTAATCACTATAAAATTACATTCAATTCATTTAGTTTTGTCATCTTAGAAATATTATCAATTATATTGCAAGACCTCATTTACATAAGTGAACATTAAATAAAATTTAACTATTATTTCCAAATTAGTTTCCAATCACTTTAGGTAGTCATGATCCAAGTCTAAATTTAGTTTTATCCAACCCTAGCTAATCATGATCAAGTATTATAATCCAAATAGTCAAAGGAGAACAATTGCACAAAGCACTTAGGTTGGAAAAATACATGGAGGTTTGATTCATATTTTGAGTATTAATATGTAGGTAATGATTATAATAGTGAGGTGTTTAGGTCTATCGCAACATTGACAACTAGTCCCTTTTTAACCCATATCATTTTTCTCCTTTTTCCATACATGTTGAGAATCGATTAATATTTCTCTGAATAAGATTTTGGTCTATCAAAAATACATTATTCTAATTGATTAAACTCAATACATGTATAGAGGCTAAAATAGATCCTATAAATAAGGAGTATTTACCTATCTTTTATCCCCACAAACCTCTCACACTTATCTCTCCTAATCTCTCTACCATTTAATAATTTTTTTTAAAACAACCTTTATTCACTTAAATAAAAACATTCTATGAAATACAAATCACTTTGTTATTTTTCACACATTAATATTAACCTATTATGTTCACTAACTCCTAACATTCCCCCCACCCCCTAGTGCTCAAATAGGTTGAGGGCAAAAAAATAAACATAGAAATATTAATATAGATATTCTTCATTGATTTGATGGGAAACATATTCATCACCAAAAATGGAATTTCTCTCTTCTTGATCACTTTATTTTGTCTCCATTGCTTTTTGAGGTATCTTTCCATCATGAAGGTCATGTGCTCTTTGTTTTCAGTTAAGAAGAACATGTCATGGTGTTTTATAATAAAAACATGTGTATTTATTTTTTTAATTTTAAACTTGGTCACATGTTTATATGTTTTTTTAATAAGTGTTGGGATTTATTTTTGTGAATAACACTTTTTCTTCTTCTGATGAAACCTTATTTCCTTCTTTACGCAATTTTAATATAATGTTCACCAAACTCAAATTTATTTTACTTAAGGTGAACACCATATTGGACATACTATTGGGCATTCTATTGAGAAAATTGGATATTGAATCATTTTCATCTTTTTATTCATTTATTTTAGACAAATAGTTTATGAGATAATGAAACTTGATGATGTGAGATATTGTATCTTTTCCTTCTTCTATTTTTAACCCATACAATTTTCAATTCACAAATACTTCAACACTATCATCTTGAGATCCAAATAGTGTGTTTAATGATTACCATATGTATTTAGATGTTTTTTTGACACTCACATGATGTAAATATGGATTTGATAAATCAATAATAATAATATAAAATGTTTTCTTATCTTTGACCTTCAATTTTTGGAGCTAGTTGGCATTTGTTGATCTTGCCACAGTGCCATAAATAATATCTAAAATTTATTTTTCAACTAATAAAAATTATTTTTGTATTTACCATTTGTGGAAATATTTAAAATCAAACTTATCAAATCGATTTATCCTTTCCATATCCCCCCACAATTTTGACTTAGTGGATGTCAACTTCAATTGAAAATGTGTCCTTACAAGGAATTTTTTAACTATTGTATACTATAAAATGATGCTCAATTAATTTGACTTACAGAACTAAAAAATTATTTAATACTAAATTATGACTTAATGTATTTTGATAAACACCACTAACTAACATAAAATAACAAATTATAGACTATCTAAAAATAATAAAAAGAAATTTATTTATAAAAAAATGACATATTAAAAATATAAACCTAAAAAACTTTAACTCCTAAAAATAAAAAACAATACCTAATTGAATAAATACATACTTATCAGACAAATTTATAACTTAAAAATTTAAAATGAATAAACCTAAAATAATAGACATAAAAAAAAAATACATGAGACCTATGGAATTGTTTAAGGAGAGCATGATCCCTAGAGTGGATGCAGGCTTGGATCAGTGAGTAAGGAATTGTGTTAAGATTGATATCTTGCCATTGAAACGCACCAAGTATTAGGGTTAATTTATTAAAATTTGATAAATCCATTAATCATCCATGTATTGATTGTTTGATGTTACTCATAGAAAAAAGAAACACCTTTTTTATACTTCAAAAAACTTTCACATTTCAAAAAGTTTGTATAAATGATTTCATGTTTTATTCTCCTTTTTAATAAAAGGGTAAAAGTATGGGTCCCACCCCATTACAAAAACTATTCCATGTGTTATAAAAATAATCAAAACAAGATAGTTAACAATAATTCATAAAAATAGATGTGAATATACAACAAAGACAACATAAATACAACCCAAAAATAACACAAGTCAATATTGATTACATATTTAAATCCTTAATCACATTGTTCCATTCCTTGACTAGATTATTCAAGACATTATCCATATCTTCCATTGTCTTATTTTCAATGTCCATTTCTTTAAATTTATCAACTCCTCTAGTCCTTTTTCCCAAATAGACACCTACTTATGATTCATTTTTAGGTTTGATAAATTTTTTGAGCACATTAATATTAAAGATATAGTTTATTATGGTAATCTTGATCATATGAAATATTTTTTTTTATGTTACCTTAAAATCAGTCCTATCATTTTACATCCTTTCCATTATAGTTTCAAGGTCTTGAATTTTCATACCCTCCTATTCATCAAAAACGTTTTGCTATTGAGAGCTTGTAGCACCACTATTAGTATTGCTATTCTTTTGGTGCTTAGAAATACATGCCAACAAAAAATTTTGGAAAATAATATCTACCATTAGATATCTCAAATTTTCATAGATATTGTGAACAACCACATCATCATCTTCCCTTAAATTTATTTTTCCCACCATATGCATTTATGCATGCAAAACATCCTTCTTCAAATCAGTAGTATTAGTAATAGGCTCAATATCATCCTTTGGGATGTGCAAAAAATCATAAATTATTCTTCTTCATCCTTATATTTTATGTCCTTGTCATCCTCATCCTTAAAATAGAAAATAAAAAAAGCCTTGATCTTCTTTAAAGGGGATTTAGAGGGAGTGGAAGTAGGGGATTTAGCCAGTATCTTAATAGAAATGGGCTTTTGGCCTTGGATTTTCCCATTTCCGTTTGAAATGGATTTGATCACACCCAAATGTTAAACCAACTTGATTTTATATGAGAATTGACACCAAGTGATTTGGAATGATTTTACAAAAGGAAAATGAGGGACTGGTGACAAAGAAGAGGGGAATTACCAAGATGTATGTTAGTCATAGAGTGATACAAATACATAAGCTAGTAAAAAGGAATGGAAACAAGAATGTTATGTATGAAGTGTTTTAAAAGATAAAAATTGTATGAAAACATAACTCCATAACTTCCATATAATGTTATTTAATTCATAATTTATTAGGAAATTTTTGGGTAGGAAGTAGGCAATGCTTCCTGAATGTATCCACCTTGATATGACACAAGAACCTCACCAAGCTTGTGGAATTGTTGAATTTCATCATCCTTATTTATTTTATTCTTGTAATACTTTCATCCACGAGTGATCATTACCATGACATGGTAAATTATCTCCTCATATAATATTAAGATAACATCCCCTATTGTTACAATATGAGCATTCCACCCATGGGTAAATTCCAAGGAAATGTGAGTGTCAGTACCATAATTTAATTCCATGTAACTGGTTAAACTCCAATATTCCAAGATCATCCAAACATATTTGTTCTTAATCATATGTCCCATAAAATTTTGTTAATTTTTAAAAGGTGTCCTCCCATTCTATTGATAGGCAGGTAAGGAAAAATAAAATTAAAGTCATTTTTCACTCTCTCTAATAGATAGTAAACAAGGAAAAATTAATGTGAATTAGAGCTATAATGAATCATTTAATATCTATTTAATTGATGTTATTATTTATAGTATTTCCACTAATATTTAATATTTTATGCCATGATTTTCCATCAATTCCCATGTGCCAAAAATACTTCATATTACCATCGATATAGATATTACTAATTTTGTAATGATGAGATAACAACTCCAAATAAGTGAAATGAAAGATATTAATCATGCAGCTATAGTTAGTAATATAAATAACAATGATTTATCTAGAGTTACTAAAGTTGGTTTTATTATAAATATAAAAGGCCACATTCCATAAAACATTCCTAAAGTGAGTGTTCAAGCTCCCTCCAAAACAAATGAAATCAAATACTTGACCTATCATCCTTAATGATTGTGAGAACATGAGTGGGTAAATAATATTCACTAAACCAATTATAACTTTCCTAAATTTTAGTTCCCATATTTTAATATTAGTCAACAACTTTGTTAACATCCCTTAGAGAATGTGTAATTGAGTTTTGTTAGAAACCTTACATAATATCATGAATCTTAGAGATGATGTTGCTAATTATCTAGCTTGGAGAATTCTTCCTAAGAAGATAATTTGTGATATTCTAAGAGCATCCTTCAATGAAAATGTTTTTGGATCCCACTTCCTTAGTTAATATGACACCCCATAGTGTTACAAAAGCTTCTACTAAGTGACTAGTTTAGACACCAAGGTTCCTAGTAAAGGTAGGTTTTATAATCTTATTATTAATATTTCAAGAGAAAATTGAATCATCAAATTTTATCAATAAACAAAAAGTATATTTTAATTTTCATGACATTTTTTAAAACTATTTTTTTGTTTAAAAAAATAGATCCTCCTTGAACATGTCCTATGCTTGTCAATGTCACTTAATTTTTGGTAGTTAACCCTAAATTGAAATATAGTCTACTAATGTAGAATAGTGATGCATGCACATAAACATAGTATATGGCTAGGCCCAAGAAGATTAAATTCCAAATGCAAAATTGTATATCATATAATCCATATTTTTTTAAAATGCATACATTGAACATAATTGAAATGATAAAAGTATGAAAATAATGAATAATACAAAAAGAGAGAAGAGAGTGTAGATGGATGGTGAATGTCAAAAATGTGCACATGGTATTAATTAAAAATTATTAAGATGTAAGCAAGATTAAGGAGCATATAAAAACCTATTGCATGTGGTCTACAATGAAACACTATTTTATGATTTATTTTGACTCAAGAATAATATAATAGAGGGTGAATAGAGAGGCCCACAAGGAATTTGATCTATTACTAGCATTGATAATTAATTGATATTTCTCTCAGTAATATTTTGGTCTATCACATATAAATTATTTTAATTGATTAAATTAAATAAATATATAGGTAGATATATATCCTATATTAAAGGAGTATTTACCTATATCCTATCCCCACAAATATCTCACACTTATCTCTCTTAGTATCTCTTTACTAATCTAAGAAGGTTTTTAAAGAATTATTTATTCACTCAAATAAAAAAACTCCATAATAGGTAACTCACTTTACTATTTTTCACACATTAATATTAAGATAATGATATTCACTAATTCTTAACAACACAATCTAGGGTTTTAAACTTCAAGGATCTATCTATCATTTTCTTACACAACACATAAGACAACATTATCACAAACATGCATATTTTACATAGTCACAAAATAATGTGCCTTAGATTTTATAATTATAAAAAAATATATGATTTCCAACTTAAGACATCAAACCCATCATTATTAACCCTATTGGGCATACCTATCCATACAACATCTCAAAATTAACTTTTGTAAATGTTTGGTGTGTGTTTCATGCACACCAAATATTATTATGAGAATTCCCATAACCTTTTAAGATTGATGAAAATTTCACTCCAAGGAATGAGTTATAGGTCTTAGTTTTATAAATGAACATGTGGTGGAATAGCAATAAGTGCAATGGTTATTTACCTCAGATGGCTCAGATATGATGATGTCTAACCTCTGATATAAAATTTACTTGAGATGGATGGATGGATCTAAATTACAATGATTTTTATTTAAAAAATTAAAAAGGAGGGAAAGGTATGGAATAAAATAAAATGAGATCTGTGATCCAATTGGAGATTAAATCCTTCTAAGCTAGCTATCTACACTAGACTGAGCTTGTGTCATGGACTAATGTTTATTATGGGTTTTAAGCAAAAATCATAAATAAACATAGTGAAATATTAATTAAATAATTATATAATAATTCACTAATTACAATCAAGGATGTTATTAGTACCAAATTTATATACAATGTCACTAACAAGTTAGAATTATGATCTATAACCAAATAACTGATTATGGGAATGTTTATTATAATCCATAAAAATTTAAAGGATACACAAAATATAATAGGTTTATTAATATTTATGGAAATTATTTAGTTAAAACTAAAAAAATGAAAGAGAAAACACATTCAGACAAACTCAAGAATAGTTACATAACTTTCTTAACTTGCATTAATCACTTAAATATCCCTACCTTACAATGATTAAAAGTCATGTATATATAACTTTGGATGGGTTTTACTCAAATTATTATAATAATATTTACTATTAATCTAGCATATAGAATTTTCATGATGTAAAAAATTTATGAATGAAGTGTCTTAATTTAAATCTATAGTTCATATATGCATGCATATAAATAATCATGTCAAAATTAGAATCCAATGATCACTTTACTAAGTTTTATTAGGGTTGGTAGTTGGAACTACACTCAAACTAGACTAGAATACCATTATAAATGATTGACTATAAGTACCATAAGTAGATGAGGGGGATGTGCTACTTGCCACTGATGGTATTTGCATGGTCATAGTGACTATAATACTCAAATATTCTATTTGAACTTCCACTATAGTATGTCTAAAATATGATTGCAATGGAGGTGTAAAAAATGGAAGTGTGAAAAATGTAGGCCTTATTAGAGTATAGACTATAGTGTATCTAGGATAATGGAGTGCATTTTTCATATTTTGAATTCATGAGGATAAATCTCCCACTTGGGAATCCAATCACTCTTTTTCCTTATCTTATCATATTTAGTAATACAAGAAATAAAATCCAACTCTATAACTTCAAATTTTATAATTGGTAGTTTTAACAATAATAATAATAATAATAATAATAGTTTTATGATAACTTTCCTATTCACCACCATGGAAGCCATGAAGAAAGCATTTAATACTTCTAATTAATCCTTATAAAAATTTATCCATTAGATCACTTGATCACTTCTTCTAAAAACTATAATCTCAACTTCTACTCTAAACTTATTTGAAATAATCTAAATCAAAGTATCAAAATATGGCCTGGTGATAACTTACCTAATTGGTGCATATATACCATTTTTGTGCATATATCCAAGTATATGAATGGATTTATGATCTTGTCTCATCAATTTTTTGACCAATTATTGTATTTGTTTATGCCACTCCATTAGATGAGTTATTTTATCAATCACATAATTTTGTGCCAAAGTGACTTCTAGGAGATGAAATAGATTAAGATGATAATATGGATATTGTATTACTTGATAATGAAATTCAACTTGTAATCTAGGCTCTTTATTTAATCATAATATTTTACCACATTTCCCCATTGTGTTTGTGATTCTATCTTTTATTGTCATATAGGACATACATTATTATACATGAATTTTGCATAAATTTTTACATTATTCAATATATCCTTTAGGGTATTTTTTCTCCTTTTTACCTCAAATATATATTTTTTCTTTCAAACCATGAAACAATTTATTTAGAACTCCTCCAATGGCATCAACCATAGAAACATATTCCCTAGGCCTAGCCTTTATCATTTTTTAGTTAGAAGAGATCTTATTATATTATGAACTTAGTTAGTTTACCTCCCTTTGTTACTTTTATCCTCCTCACTCTTTTTAGTTTATTTTTGGTCTATTGAAATTATATAGTGAGTTTGGGATCCTTATTTATGACCAAGTGTTGTCTAGCTGACTACTCTACTTAAATTTTTTATATCCATGTAGGATTCACTAGCATGTCTTGAGAAGAGATTTGAGTGGGAGACTGAGTGGAAAATATTGAGGTGATTTGTGGTGGGGATATGAGGATGGATATATCTAATGTATGAGTTAAAATGGTAGATGTGGATATGGAAGGGAAAGGTGGGATGACCATATTCTATTTAGACATCTTGGTCTTGGAAGGAGCCTTAAGAATATATTTAGAGAGGTTAGGAGAATCATAAATTGAGACCAAAGGTGAATATGTCAGGCCATCATACATTATTATTAACACCAATTGGGTAGAAAGGTATTCATTTAAATTAATTGTGGAAAAATTTAATTGAGACACTAGACATTCAAAATGTGGGTTAGTTTAGTTAGTTCTCAAGATAGGTGTAGAAATAATGGGTTGTGTAATATCAACATGTGTTATACCTTGAAAAAAATATTCAATAGGCATATAATTAATAATCATGGATTCAATAGTGTAATTATTAATTGGATTGTTTAAAGAGTCAAAAAATAGATTACTTACAAGAATAGGGACACTATTAATACCTATGAATTGCAATGCAGTGGAGGAAATTGAGGGGATGATTAGATCAATTGGTGTAATGAATATCATATGGGTGGTAGTTATCAATGTTGGAACATGTGAACTGACCATAAAATGGGCAACTAGAACAACTAAAATTATTGAAGTTCTACCTATTATACCCATTTGGTTCATAACCATGTCCATATAAGGATCTTGGTCTATATTATATTTTATATTAGAATAATGTGTACAAATTCTTTACATCCATGGATGAAAATCATCAAAAATATGCCAATAATGCCATAATATATATTCAAAAAACAACCAATCTTAGAATGTTATTACAATATAAAAATCCACACAAGTGGTAGCAACAAGAAACAAAAGTACCAACAGTTAACACAGGAAAAAATTTCACAAGAATAGCCAATAGTTCCAGGTTTATATTGGCCCCATCATCAACCATCACAACATCATCCTTAGTTATTTCAACACTATAACAACCCCTCAATTTTAATTGGAATTTTTTTAACTCAATAACAAATTACTTTAACTAATTACAAGATTAATGATATTTAACTATATGCATCATATACTATAATATTAACTATTCTAGTTAATTATTTGATTAATTTAGCTAATGATCACTATATAATAAATTTTTATTTGGTTTTATAAGTAAAACATATTAAAGTACTAAATTACTCATGTTAATAATTTAGCCATTGTCGATTAAATATTATAATATGTACATATATAAACAACCAACTATTAATGTTATAGATTAACATCAAATAGAAAAAGTATATAATATTACATATTTGAGTATCAAATTAAAAATATAAAATGTTCCAAAAAAAATACAAGTCTAAATTAACTCTTTAATATTCAAAATTATTCTTGATTAAATCCTCTATCAATTGATTTCTGGAAAGGGAGGGAGAGTATCATCCAAGTGATTTTCCACACTAACCATAGAGCATTGATCCCCTGCATAAATTCCAAATAATGGAATGGCACTCCCTTCATTGATAGGAATATAGAGACAATGCAAAATCGAGAAAGTTAACTAAAACCCCCTATGTTGTAAGATATCTATCACATAAAACATATCATAAATAAATATATTCTAACATGATATCATGAAATACATGCAAAGTAAATCAAATTGTTGAATTTATAATGTTTAAACCATAGACATTACTTTTTCCATAGTTTTAATATAGTTTTCTAGATCTCAATATCAGTCAAACTCACACACACAACTCATTTGAACAACATCATTCTATCTATTAATGGCACTAAGTAAGAAAAGAAGTCCATCTCACCTACTTGCTTAGAGTCATTAATACAAGATTTTTTAATACTTGAATAATATTTCAATCAACTAATTCAAATAATATATTTCCATATAAAATGACACACCATAAAATAGTACAAGGAAATCATTAATTACCAAACATTTCATCTCGTGCATCTAACTAACATAAATCAACTAAAATTAAATATAGTTTTTTATTAAAAACTAGATGATTTATTTAACATATGTACAAAAATAATGATCAAATATTCCTCTATAAAGATCTATTTTTTAGGAATATAACTTCTAAATCAAATAATTCATAAAGTACTATTCAAGTACCTACAAAATTCTTGTCTCCTAAAAAGTCACATAACAGACTAATAATATATAACAAGATCCTTATGATATCTTATGTAATTGAATAGTTTATTCTACATTCTAAACTACAAGTCAAACTATTATATATAAATCAACTATATATATATATATATATATATATATATATGGTCTAAGGTATAAATTTTATAAAGTTCGTAAAGTGTGTGTTTGTGTGTGTCTATACACACACACACACAAAACTTCATACTTACCATTTAATAAATTTATTCAACTACAGGCCTAAACAACCATTCAAAAACTTTAAAGCCTTGGTCATAAAATGAATGTTTCAATTTAACTTCCTAACCACAAACACAAAACTTGAATATCCTATAATAACAATATAATAGAAATAGGCTCAACTTATATAATATAAGTTGATACTTTAGCTATATCAAATAGCCAAAAAATGTTTATTCATCAATACATTAAATTCTAACTGAGACATAGTCGTATAATCATTTTAGGAATATTCAAACCAAAACATAATTAACTATACCAAATGTCTTAAACAATATTTAGTCTCATCTTCTTTCTATGAATCATTCCATAATATAATATTTCAAATAGTTGTGTGTATATAGAAAAATGATACTAATCTATACCTAAACCCAAATAATTCCATTTCAAACTCAAATCATCTAATGTTGAATCAATTAACAATAAGATATAAGTATCCACTCATTCATTCTTATCTTATGTCAGAAACATATATATATATATATATATATATATATATATATATATATATATATATATATAACCTTAAATATTTAATATTCCTCAAAATATTCATTAACTCAACCATAATTGGTAGGGTTTTAATTTATTTGTGCTTGACCCTATGGATGGGTCGAACCCATCCCTAGGGTCATTCGCAATTAAACCCCTATATATAATTATAGTAACTTAAAAAATTATTTCAAATGAAAATAATATTAATAAAAAACAACTTTGCATAACATTTGAACCCATATATATCAAACTCAAAAGAGTATAATAATATACCAAATATAAATTAACTATATGAGTAGATAAAATCATCATCATCAAATACTATAGTTAATTGTATACCAAATTCCCACTTTCTTCTTATTATAAGGTAAAAATGCAAACCCTAGTTTCATTATTTATACCCAAAACCAAAACACACTAACATCAATAAAACTCAATATTGAAATATATTATACACACAACTGTGACTAATAGAATCTAGTTCATTTGTACTTTACCTTGTAGATGGATTGAAACCATCTCAAGGGTCACTTACAAGTAACCCCAATAAATATATGTATTTTTTAAAACATAGAACTCATTATCTATTCCCAATTTATTTAATAAAAATAAACAAACATATAATTCTTTAAAACCCTAATCCAAAACATAAAAAAAAACACTATGCACATAGTCATTTATAAATAGGTGAATTATATAAGTTTTTAGCCTTATGGATGGACTATACCCATCCTCAAGGTTGTCTACTTATATATATTTTTAAGAATAAATAACATAATTCAAGAATCCATTTTTAAAATTAACGACAAAAAATAGAACTCCATATATATCACTTTGAAATTTAAAAAAAAAGGAAAATAATATCAACAAACCCTACCTATAAATGAAATCTAGGTAGTGGAAATCCAAAAATATTCTTTGCCAATCTCTCCTTGACACCATACCCTCTTCTCCAAACCCTTAGCCTATGTATATCTCCATCAATTCCCTAGTTACATGACAAAATCCCCAAAAATCTCCATAAAATTGGGTGTTCACAAAATGAATCTCTAGTTTCATCATTATTTTCTAAAATTATGGCATGATATCTCACCAAAAACCATTGATAGTCCAGTAAAACAATAGAACAACATCATGGAAAAATCATGTAACTAACCAAGTCTACTTTTTTTTATAAATGATGGATTTGAAGAGTCTAAAATTGAATAGTTTGAACCCTATATTCTTTGAATATGCCAATTAAATAATCATTTTTAACGTTATAGTTCCCAAGATTGCATTTTGACCAAAACATATCATGCTTTGATTTAAATACTAGAACCTTTATAAACTCAAACATTTTTTAAGGTTATTCATTGACCTTTAAACAAAACAATATGACTAGTGCTAACAAATCAATGTGTCATTTGACTAATGAAACCTCATTTAAATTAAAATGAGCCCTAGGTTAATGTTAAATAATAATTAAATAACTATATACATATATACTACACATACTATACATTATTTATTGAAACATTAAACATTTCTATAAATTACTATGCCACCTATGGTTTTTGTTTGCCTAAAATTCATAGTGAGTTCTATTCAATGCTAAGATAATAGAATAAGCAATCACATAAGCATCTCAGCCATCAGATGATATTAAAAATGCAAGTATAGTGACATAAATGCACAAATTAAAATAGTTAAATATGTGATTTACAACCAACCCAAAACATTAGAATATGTAATCTCACTTTAATAAGGATTAAAGCAATATGCATGAACAATAATCAATAATTTCCAAATAAGGAAACACATCAATAATATGATGCATGTTATAAAAAATCAGTATTAGCCAACTAACAATTAACTATTAGACTTCTATTCTAAGTGGTGTGTGCATGGGTTCCAATTTCATAATTTTATCCCCCAATTCTATCCATCTACTCCATCCTCTCTGATGATACCCCCCATTGGTCATAGTTAGGAGGGCAGACTCCACCCTACATCCACCTTATTACAATAAGTAGTAATTAGATCATATCTTGACATAATCATAATAAACCGCTATAACTAAATAAACTACATAATGATTATCATAATGTAACATTATAGAATATAAACAAATAACAAAAAGTTAACTATCATGATCATAAGTAATAAATAATTTTCCATAATCATCATATTACTAATCTAACCACTTAACACATAAGTTAACCAATCACTAACTATAGAATCTATTAATTAACAAATTAATGAGTCTAGTGAAAAAATATGGTGTAACATCCTTCCCTCTAAAACTAATAATCATCCTAATAACACTTATTTCAACAAAAGTTTTTAAATAGAAACAATTTTTAGTATAAAATAAACACAATATCCATCAAAATACATGACAAAGATCAATAATATACTTTTTAAGATAAGACACATGAAAAACATTATGTATGAGCACTAAATCTAGTGGAAAAACAAGCTTATATGGCAAAATAATGACAAATTGCAAGACCTTTAAGGATCCCACATATCTAAGACATAATTTGGTTGATTTTCCAAATTTTATCAAGATTTTATGTGGTTTAACTTGAAAAAATACTTTGTATCCAATTAAAAACTACCTTGTTATTTTTAGATTAGCATAGCTCTTCTAGCTATCATTGGCTTTAGCTAACCTTTGCCTTATTAAATTAACCTACTCTTTCATTTCAAGAAGTATATCTACACAAAAGACTACCTTATGTTCTAACTTGTCTAATTGATTGGTTTTCTACACCTCCTTCCATATAATGCCCCAAATGGAGCCATTTTCAAAGATAATTAGTATGAGTTGTGGGAAAATTAACCAATCAAAGATATTATTACCATCTAAACTACTAATATATGAAATACATCCTTATATGATCTTCTTAAACTTGATTCACCCTCTTTATTTTTTCATGTATTTTTGGGTGGTACATTGTACTAAAGTTTGGTTATGTACCCAAAGATATATTAACAGTCAACCAAAATCTAGAAGCCATTTTTGGGACCCTATTTGAAATAATATTTTATAGAAACCCATGTAATCTATACACTCAATTTATTAATATCTTTGCAAGAATAGGTACATCATCTAAAATATTACTTGGAATGAAGTGATCTACCTTGGTGAGTTTATCATCAACTACCAAAATCATGTCATGTTGGTTTTGAGATATTGAAAAACCTTAGATAAAGTCCATGTTAATGACCTACCACATCCATTATGGTATGGTATGTAGGTATAACATCCCATTAGGATGCACATGTTCATCCTTAACTCAATGACATTCTAAACATCATGAAACAAAATTTGTTGCATCTTTTTTAATTCCTTTATAGAAATATAACAACTTTAGCCCTACAAAGAGATTAGTCACACCTAAATGGATCGATTAAGGAGAATTTTGTAGTTCCTTGAGTAATACACTCCTTAAATTCTCCTTGTCTAATATATAAATCCTTCCTTTGTACCTCAAAAAACCATCATCCTCTAACTTGAATCCTTTATTCTTAAGATCTTGAGCATTCTGAGCTAATGCCAATTTTACGTATTTATAAAATTCATCTTTCAAAGAGAATTAACTACTTGATCATGAAAGGTACTCCTGATAGTAGCCAAATTTGATATTTACCTTCAATAAATAAGGTCATATACAACCCTATTTTCCTTACCTATTATGTAGTTAATGTCGAAATCATAATTTGACAAGAACTCTAACCATTGCCTTTGATGTGCATTGAGGTTAGGTTGGGTGAAGATACACTTGAGTCCTAAGTTATAAGTATTGATCTCAAATGGTTTTCTCAATAGATAATACCTCCAAACTTAAAAGGCATGTACTATTATAGCTAATTATAAAACATTTAGGGCATAATTTTCCTCAAACAACTTCATGTTTATGGACTCATAACCTATAATATAACCTTATTGCATGAGAACTCCTCCAAGACCATATCTTGAAGCATTAGTTCTTATCAAGAATTATCCATTTAGATCAAGAAATTTCAACACTGGTGTTAAGGTAAGCCTTCTTTTCAACTCCTAAGAAAATTCTACATATTTCACTAACCACATAAATTTATAATATTTTTATTGAATATAGGTAATAGGATTTATTATCTTAGAAAAGTTTGGAAAAAACTTCCTATAGTATCTAGCCAAACCCATGAAAATCCTAACTTCATCATAATTTTTATGTGATAGCCACTCCATAAGTGATTTAATCTTTAAAGGATTCATCGATATTATTTATACAAATGTAGTGTGCCCAAGGTACTACACCATTTTATGAAATAAGGCACACTTCAATAGCTTCCCAAAAAAGTTTGTGTTTTACAGTCATCACAAAACCAAATTCAAATGCTATAGATTCTCCTCCTTAGATTCTAAATAGATGAGGATATTATCTAAAAATACTAACACAAAATTATCTAAATAATCCCTCAACACACTATTCATGAGATTCATAAATGTTGATGGCACATTTATTAGCCCAAAAGGAATAATTTTGAACTCATAGTGCTCATAATGAGTCTTGAAAGTTGATTTTAAAATGTCTTCCTCGTGAATCCTTAACTAATGACATCCTACTCAAAAATCAATCTTTGAGAAAACTAAAGATCTACTTATTTGATCGAAGTGATCATCAATGTGAGGTAAAGGATACCTATTTTTGATTATTGCCTTGTTCAACATCCTGTAATCAATACATAGTTGAAGGTTTCTATCCTTATTATTAACAAACACAACTAGTTTAGCCCATGGTGACATGCTTGGTTGAATCAACCCTTTGGATAATAGCTCTTGGAATTGAGCTTTCAACTCTAATAGATTAGTAATCACTATTATATATGGGATTTAAACTATGGTTTATAACCTATAATGATGTAAATTGAGAAATCAAACTCTCTTTTAGGTGGTAAACCTTGTAATTATTTAGGAAAAATATCTAAAAAATATTGGAGAAAAGGATAATTATCAATGGAAGGTTCATTTGATTTCTCCATATAATTTATCTTTACAATAAATTCTTAATACCCTTTTATTTATGCTTTATTTAACTAAATTTCTGAAATCTAAGTTTAAGCTCTTTTTTTCTCCCTGAATTTGGATTTGATTACACAAATCATCTACACATTTCATTTTTTTAAGTATAAAATTTACCTTAACTTTATGTTGAGCTAGCCAATTTAATCCTAGGATCACATAATATGACCCTAATGGTGTTGAAAATAGATCCAATACCATATTTAATTTAGGTACTTTGATCTCAGCTTTGAACAAACATTTGTTAATCTTGACCTTAGATTCATTACCATATTGAACTAACCATGCATTTTCCATAACTCTAGCTTTTCTAGACAACTTGTTAATCATTTTAGGAGAAATAAAACATTAAATATATCATGTGTCAATTAAAATTAAAAATTGATGATGAAATAAATTATATGATAGCTCAATAAGAGAAGCCTAAAACTTATCTTGATGATTTCCAATATCTACATGAATTCTCTACTGGAAATATCCTTGTTATAGAGTATAACTTTTATTCTTACAATTTGATTCCCCCTAAATGCATTCCCTTACGTAATGATCACCTCCACAAATTAAGCATCCATTAGGTGGTACTTTCCTTCAGATTGTTGATATCCCTTGAAAGCTTACTTGAAACCATTTCCCAATTTCATATTCTCTGAATCACTACTAACTTTGCATTCTTATTCTTGAATTAATTTTTAGAGTTTCCACTCCTTTTCCAATTCTTATTTTTGAAAATCATTTTAGGACCTCCAATTTTTTTCTTGAATTTCTCTTTGAACTAAGTGACTTCAGTTTCTATTCCTACTTAACTAAATTTTAGAAGACTTGATCCATAGTATATGGACCATGCACATCCACCTTGCATCTAATTTGGGGTTTTAATCCCATACTTAATTTCTTGATGTGAAACCTTTAATCTTCCTAATATTGAGGAACCTACTTTAGGAGCTTAGTGAATTGCTCTTAATATTAATTCATTAAAACGTGTCCTTGCTTAAGATTCTAAAAATTTGTCAACTTTTAATAAAAATAAATTTTGGAAAACTATTGTGATATGAATAAGGTCACAAACTATTCCTACATGGTGGTAGTAGAGTCAAAATTCATCTTGATTTCTTGTTTGACCACCAATTACTACTTCACTAGCCAACTAGTAAGCTCCCCAAACTACTTTTTGTAACTTTAGAGTAATTTTGTATCTTGAAATACTTTTCCATCTCAGTTATCCATTCTTATACTCCATCTCTTAGAATGGTTCCATAAAACTTAGGTGGAGTAACTTTATTCATGTCTCATGTAATCTCAACAGCTACACATTTTCTCACATCTTGAGACACCTCCTCTTGCTTAGGTTCTTAAGGAAATTCTTGATCAGTTAGATTCTCTTCAAGTTCATTTTGGTTATTTTAATCTACATGACCATAAAATTCCTATTCAAAGGTAGCTATCCAACCCCTAGTCTCATTCGTGACTACAAAATTATGATCAAACTTTGTAGCTTATTCAATGATAAACTAGTTAAGGTCAATTAGAGGGTTTACATTATTTGTATTTGATGTATCTTATACAACTAGTATTTGTCATGATATTATTATTTTTAATAATATAATAATAAAAATATGTTAGTGGTAATATTAAGTCCAAGAGTTTGAGCCACATCTTTGATACCATAATGTAACAACCCCTTAGGGTTAACTAGAATTAGGTTAATTTTTTTAACTCAATAAAAAATTATTTTTATTAATTACAACACTAATTATATTTAAATAAATGCATAATAAATGTATACTATAATATTAATCATTCTAGTTAATTGTTTGATTAATTTAGATAATTATCACTATATAATAAATGTTGATTTTCTTTTACAAGTAAAACATACTTAAGTACTAAATTATTCAAGTTAATAATATAGCCAGTAATGATTAAATATTAAAATAGGTATATATATAAACAACCAACCATTTTTTCTATAAATTAACATTAAATAGTATAGGTATACAATATTACATATCTGAATATCAGATTCAAATATACAATGTTCTATAGAAAATACAAGTCTAAATTAATTTGTTAATATTTAAAAGTAATACTGAGAAAAGTTTCTATCAGTTGACTATTATAAAGGGAGGTAGCATATCATTCATTTTCTCTTCCACATCAACTATGGGCCATTTATCCCCACACAAAACCTTAACAAGGGAATGGCCCTCCCTCCACAAATGGGTAGATGGTGATAGTGCAGAAATTGAGAAAGTCAACTAGAAATTTGTGTGATGTAAGATAACTATCACATGCATCATATCATAAATAAATAAATCATAATGTGATATTTTGAATTACATGCAAACTAAATCAAATAAGTGAATTTAAAATGTTCAAACCATAAAAATTACTTTGGCCAAAGTTTTAATATAGTTTTCCAAATCTCAAGATCAGTCAAATTCACACACATAACTCATTCAAACAACTTCATTCTGTCTATGAGTGACACTAAGTAGGTAGAGAAGTCCATCTCACATACTTAGATTCATTAATACCATAATCATTTATACTTATATAATATTTTAATCAACTAATTGAAATAATATATTTCCATATAAAATACCACAACACAAAATAATAAAAGTAAATAATTAATTACCAAACATTTCATCTTATGCATATAACTAATATAAATCAGCTAACTGACACTAACTACAACCTTTCATATAAAACCAACTAATTTATTTAACATATGAACAATAATAATGATAAACTATTCCTCCTTAAATATCTATTTTTTTAACAATCTAACTTCAAACTAAGCCAACTAATTCATAAAGTATTATTCAAGTACCTACAAAATTCTTTTTTTCCAAAAATCCACATAGCAAACTAATAATATATAACAAGATCCTTATAATATCTTATGTAATTGAATATTCCCTTCTAAATTCTAAATTACCAATTGAAATATTATTTAAATACTCATGAATAACTACCTAGATACAAGAAATTGAACAGATTACACTAAACCAAAGTTTAATTCTAGGTAAGATTGATATGCAACATAAGAATATACCAACCTAGTGAAAACATCAATTAATGTACAGACATAAACTATTATATATATATATATATATATATATATATATATATATATATATATACACACACACACACACACACACACACACACACATACACATAAACACACATAAATATATACATATATATGTATGTATGTATGTGTGTATATACTAGATAGTTGTGTGTGTGTGTGTGTGTGTGTGTGTGTGTACTTGAGTTAAACAATCCATTTAAGAAATTCATTCAACTATAGGCCTAAACAACCATTCAAAACTTTAAAAACTCAGTCATAAAATTAATTTTTTGATTTAAATTCCTAACCACAAACACAAAACCTGAATGTCCCATAATAACAATATAATAGCTATAGGCTATACTTATATAATCTAAGTTGATCCTCTAACTATATCAAATAGTCAAAAAAAAATTACGCATCAATACATTAAATTTTAACTAAGATGAAATCATATAATCATTCTAGATATATTTTTGAAAAATAGAATTAATTAAACCAAATGCTTAAGCATTACTCAGTCTCATCTTATTTCTATGAATCATTCATATTAGCCAAATTTTGGCTATTTTAAATGAGGATCATTCAAAACTTTGACTTGCTTTATCTTAACTTTGTTTATATCCATCATATAGACTTTGTCTTGCTCATTACTGATCTAGGTTGATAGGTAATGTGTCTTCTTTATAAGCTTACAGGGTCAATTAGGATGATACATTTCATAGCTAGGTCAAGTCATGTTGTCTTGTCATCAAGTGGTCATTCTTTATATTCTTCTATTTTAATAAATTTGGGAAACTATAAGGTTTAATTTCCTAAATAGTAAAGGGGTCTAGATTAAGGGGAAAATCAGTAAATAAATGTGCTTTAGTTAACCTATTGATTTATTGAATCTAGAAGTGCTTAATTGATTTTAAAAATAGCAAAAAAGGGGATAGAGAGTAAAAATTAGTTGATTTTGGGTTGAGATTAAGGAGATCAAGGATACAAATTGATGATTTGGCTAGGTAGAATATCAAAATTAGGATCTAGAAGTCTATTTTTTACCTAGATAGTAGTGCCAAAAATGGGACACCTAGAGGTTCAACATTGTAGTCCAAGTTTTGGTGTTGTAGTCCTTAGTGTTTGAGATTTTTGAGCTTTCTAGGTTTTACTCGTCTGCTTTGAGAGACCCTGTGCTTGAAATATCAAGTTCTAGTTGTTCATGAATCTCGGTGTGCAATTGATTTTATCTTCAAGGATCTTAGTTCTTGTTCATACTTGATAGGTGATTTCAAATTCAACTAGAAAAAGGGGTTAGTGTGTAATATGCATTGAACATGCGATCACACCCCATTGGTGGGCATGCTATCTACATACCAATACTCTAAATAGGGATCAAGGATAATGTAATTTTCTCAATTTGAATGTGTATTGTGTAATATTATATATGGAATACAAGTGTATGAAAATTTGGGCAAGCTTGAGATGACTCATGACTAGTGTAGGAGCTTGGATATGCTAGAAAT
Source organism: Torreya grandis (assembly GCA_037957365.1). Taxonomy (NCBI): domain Eukaryota; kingdom Viridiplantae; phylum Streptophyta; class Pinopsida; order Cupressales; family Taxaceae; genus Torreya; species Torreya grandis. The sequence continues at coordinate 4,979,470 of JARHVA010000490.1, forward strand.
AATAGTGGTTAGTTGTATGTATAGAATAGGAATATTTGCTTGAGTTTTCTTTAGTTTATTTATAGCTTATGCCTTTAAATGAGTATCAACCCTTCTAAATGACCTTTGAATGGGATTTTATAGAGAAACTAGTGATATTGGGTTAGATGAAATTACATTAGGCCTATAAGGGAAAAGATAAGGATTCAAGGAAATATGGCCATTTAATGTTATTATGGACTTGGAAAATAATGCTAGAAAGTGGACACCCTAGGTCTTAACACTGTAGTCCAACTTATGGTGCTATTGTCTAGGGGAAAAGTGACTATGGGGGATAGCTTTATGCTTATGAGAGGAGTCTGGAATAGTAGGTGTTGAATCTATAAGGCTTTAAGTGATTGGGAAATAGTGAAAACATGCCTAAGTGGGTTGTTTAAGGGAGTAGGAAAGACCTATGGTTTAGGTGTCACAAGTCATGCTAAAGTTGTAAAAATTGTATTTTAGTATGACTACATTTACCCCCCCTTTATTCTAAGTATGAAGCAAAGTGAAATACTAGTGTAAAGGAAAAAAAGAGAAGCATACCTAAACTTACGTATGCAGCTAAGACCAAAAAGCTATGTGATGTTGGGTTGTGCATAGTGAGAGCATGTTGTAATATGTAAGTCTATAAAAAGGAAAGTGAAAGTAGATCAGTTATTAACAGACACACTATATATAGAATAAGAATGTACAAAGTTGGGTAAAGAGAGAGGAAGGAAGAGAAAGGAATGAATACACCTCACTAGGTATGTGAACCAATACAAAACCTATTATGATACTAAGTTGTGCAAGGTAAAACTAGAAGTATGCTAAACCAAGAATTATATCAATGAATGAGATAAGTGCTCAATCCCCTAGAAGTTGGCTCAATAATGAAAAGGAAGACCCTTTGGATCCATCATTTCCAACTATGTGAAGTTAAAAAATCATGCATGTGTTAATCAATGTCTAGACTATGTGTCCAATCCCTCTAAATAAATGGCCCAAGAATAAAAAGGTTGGCTACACCTTTGGATCCATCACTACCTCATGATGTGAAGCTAAATGAGAAAATACTAGTATGGATGAATGTCATATGAGATGGCTCATAGTGTCCCTAAATGTGTTGTGATCTGACAATCTTAGCATGGATAGATAAATGTAAAATAGAAACTAGGCCACTATTGGCCACTTCAAAAGATGGAGATTGGATTTGTATAGAAGCCCCTCCTAAAACTAGAATCAAGGCTTAAGAAGATACTCAAGAACTAGAGTACATGGGAAGCAAACCTATATAAAATTTTATTTGAATGTAATGCAAACCACCTACAGATGGAGTAAGGCATGCAACTACTAGGAATGTGCAATAAAATGTAATAAACTCAAAAATAGAGAAGCTCCATGTGCCACACACATTGCCCCCAATAACTAGTGTCTAGAACATAGATTTTGAACTAAAATTTGTATCAATTACCATGTCTAAACTAATAATGGAAACTATCATGTCATTCATGATGCCCCTTATATCTATATTCTCTAAGTGAAATAAATTCTAAAAAATACTAAATTTTAGACTAAACTATACTGGGGAAACTATGACTAAACTCACCTCTTTGCCTGATTCTATAAAAACTAAATATTCTACTATTTGGAGAGTAGCATTGGAAATTAGAAACTTTAGGGTTAGTACTATAGTCCCATTTTTGGTGCTATTGCCTAGAGATAAAATTGATAAGTGATCTAGATTCTCTGTTGTCTACTTGGTCTGGTTTGCCTATGCTAAGTTCTAGATTCTAGACTGTACTATTTTGAAACTACTTTTTTGATCATTAAGAGTTTTGATCTACATGACAAAACCCCTATTTATTTCCCCCTATTCTAAGGGTAGGAATGAAGACCCTATAATGACTACCTTTAGAAGCAAAAGCCCCAAAAATGTGTTAAGCTATGAAAACATTTGATATAACATTGATATAAATTATCTCAAGATATAGAATAAGTTGTAGAGAGATATTGTTAGATTCATAGGGGCATGCCTAGATAGATATAATAATTTAATAACATTTACATAAGAGTAAAATCTGATTCAAAATGTTAGTTGTTAGTTATTAGTGACATGGAAGGATGGAACATGATGTCCATCATGGCATCTAAGAGGCAAGTTAAATGCATGATTGAAATCATGGAATTACACACAAAGATAAGAAATCAAGCAACAAGCATACAAAGCAAGAAGAAAGAAACATGCAAGGGTGGCCAAGGGGCCAAATAAGCACACAAGGCATGTTTAAATGCCACATAAACACACAATGAGAATAAGAAAATATTTTCAAAAGGGCCACAAGTACATGAAAAGAACACATAAAAGACATTGGCGTCTAAAGGTAAACACATATAGACAGGAACAAAGGACATTGACAAATGTCCTAAAATACAAGCAGGAAGAAAACAAGAATTGGAAAATGTAAACACATCTAGCTAATAAAAGTGAATAATGAAAGCATGCATATCACTATAAATACAAAAATGCATCTAACAATGGAAATCAATAAGCAAGAGTATACAAGATATGTAATACATGACTAATGTATATATTATGAAATACAAAAGTGAGATATATGCTAATGGATGTTGATGTGATATCTGTGTAAACAAGTAAGAAAAATACTACAATAAGATGTCTAGAGTGTATAGTGTAAGAATGACATAACCTAGATGGTGTATTCATGTAGAGTATGCCCCTAGTGGGTAGATGTATCGATATGTAGCTAGAATGTAAAATTAAGATGCCCCCTCAATTGGTGAAGTGAAGTAATCAAAGATCTAGATGCACTACACACACCTAAAGAAGATCAAGTGAAGCTTAGTAATATAGATAAATTGACCAAAAATAGAATATAATAACATAATGTAAGTCTAGCATAATGGTTATAAATGTAAAACATAAATGATGCATACAATTGACATTTTTTTGTATTTTTGAAATATTATATTATTTTTGTATTTTGAAAACTTGAGCTATGTACAATTAAGTAGAGGAAACTATGTATAATCAATACTTTAGGGAGATGATACTAACCAATGAGTCTCGAATGAGATTCCCTATCATGGTTTCCTATATCAAAGAGTGGAATCATGCGTGATCATGAAGCACAATGGAAATGTTGAGATTATGGCTCTAAAATTTGTATATGCTATAAATTCTCTAAAATATCTAAAGTAGAAACTGATTATATGGATATTATATAATTCTAAGAAGTGGATATAGCTGTAGGGCTCTTAAAGACCCATTTATAAGTAGGAGAAACTCCTTAAACATGTTCTCTATGTGTAAATTCATGAGATCTCAATCAAAATACTTTAGGTGTGAATATTGTAGCTAAAAGCTATCTATAATCCCAAAGCTGTGGAAGTGTATGAACCCTCTATACTGGTGATGGATATCATATCTATGTTTGATGTTGAATTGGAGAAAAAAATGGTGGTAGATCTTGAACTGGCTCTAGAACTGAAACTGGCTCTAAAATTGGAAGTGGCAACTCATATGGAACTCCAGTAACTATGATAACCTGATTAGCATATATTAATTTCACGTCAGGTTCACAAAATATTTTACTAATTTTACAAAACTATAGGGTTTAATTTTCTAAATAGTAAAGGGGTTTAGATTAAGGGGAAAATTAGTAAATAAATGTGCCTTAATTAGCCTATTTATTTATTCAATCTAGAAGTTCTTAATTGATTTCTAGAAATAAAAAACAAGGGGATAGAGAGTAAAACTTAGTTGATTTTGGGCTGAGATGGAGGAGATAGAGGCTAAAAATTGATGATCTAGTTGGGCAGACTATTAGAAAAAAGATCTAGAAGTCTATTTTCTACCTAGATAGGAGCACCAAAAATAGGACACCTAGAGGTCCAACAATATAGTCCAAGTTTTTGTGCTTTAGTCCTTAGTGTCTAGGCTTTCTAATATTTTTAGGTTCTATTCATCTAATTTGAGAGACCATATGCCTAAAATATCAAGTCTTGGTTGTTTGTGAAGATCCATGTGTAATTGATTTTGTCTTCAAGGATCCTAGTTCCTCTTCATGCTTGATAGGTGATCTCTAATTCAACTAGAAAAAGGGGTTAATGTGTAATATGCACTAAAAATGTAATCACACCCCATGTGTGGGCATGCTACATACATGCCAATACTCTAAAGAGGGATCAAGGACAATATATTTTTCTTAATTTGAATGTGTATTATTCAATCCTATGTATGCAATGCAAGTGTATGAAAATTCTTGCAAGCTTGAGATGACTCATGACTGGTGCAGTAACTTGGATAGGCTATAAATAATAGTGGTTGGATGTATGTAGAGAATAAGAATATTTACTTGAATGTGATTTAGTATATTTCTAGCTTGTGCCTTTAAATGATTACCAACCATTCTAAATGACCTTTGAATGGGATTTTATATGGAAACTAGTGATCTTGGGTTAGATGAACTCACATTACACCAAAAAGGGAAAAGATAAGGATTCAAGAAAATATGACTATTTGAGGCTGTTATGGACTTGGACAACAGTGCTAAAAAATGGACACCCTAGGTCCCAACACTATAGTCTAACTTATGGCACTATTGTCTATGGGGAAAGGGACCTTGGGGGATAGATATGTACCTAGGAGAGGAGTCCAAGACAACAAGGGCTGAATCTAGAAGGCTTTGGATGATTGGGAAATAGTGAAAACATGCCTAAGTGGGAAATGTAAGTGAGTAGGAGAGACATATGGTTTGGGTGTCACAAGTCATGCATAAGTTTTACAAATTGCTTTTTAGTATGAATAAGTGTTCATTTTTTTTCAAACATTATTTAAGGTAAGTTTGACAAGGTTAAGGTAAGTGGTAAATCAAGTTAATGTGGAGGCATGCCTAAGAAGACAAGTTGGTAACACTATAAGGAACAAACATGGTCAAAAGTTGATCAAATTGGTCAAGGAAATATAACTAGTAAGTTGATCACTTTTTTTCTAAGCCTATTTGGAAAGATTAATTTAATTTTGATAAGACTAATGTATTTTATTACTTTAGTCTCATCATAGATTCTAATGATAAAAATAAAACTTTTTATCCATGAGAAAATATAAAGGTTTTCATTTGGAAAAGGTGTTTCTAAATCCATCTAATACCTTGGTGATGACAACATGTCTATACCTAATCATACACTTTCTCTAAAGGTATATTATAACTAACTTTCAACATTGGAGTTCATTTGTAACTAGCATTTATCATTCTCTAATGCATAAAGGAATAGTTTTTAAGAGAATTTTAGGTAATATTAAGGATTTGTGGCATTTTTTAAATCTTCTTCCATGTTTTTACATGTCATAGGAAGGTGAAGAGTCACTAGGTTTAGCATCTCTAATAGGTATAAGAGTTAGAACAATCAGAATATTGATAAAATCATACTTTTGGTGGTTCTGAGTAGAGAGTTTATAATGGTTAACAAGATAAAAATATTTAATAGGTCCCCATGGCCTTCTCAAACCCAAATACATTTAGGAAGTGGAGTTATAGAGCCAAATAGTGCAAAAATGAATCCCATTTTTTTTATCGATCTTCTTGGCAGCTCAAGAAGAGCAACCAATTTTCATTTGATACTTTTATGAGAGATAGATTTGGAGTCCAATATATTATAAATATTGGGGGACTTTAATTCCCTTCCACTTTGTGGCATTGGATGCTTAGTTAAACCCATTAACTTTATGAACAATCGTTAATAAGCTAAGGGGCAAAAAAGAAGCTTCAAATCCCATAGGCTAGGTTTTAGAGGTTTTTAAGGCATGTTTTGGATCATTGGTGAGGATTAATGATTGTGTGATACCATGAAATGATCCATAAAATTAACACATCATTTCTTATTATTTTTTTCACATGTGTGAGCCTCAAAAAGGATGAAACCACCATTTAGGATAAATCACAGATTTGACACGAAAGAGAAGTTTTTGGCCTTAAAATTTGAAATATATGATTTAATAAAAGGATTAAAATAATACAAAAAATTATTGGATCTCTTTTAGACACTTCTACAACTGATGGATATATGGATAATCTCAAAGCATTTTTTCATAGAACATGAAGATAGATAATGTTATCCTATATATCTATAGACTTGTAGGTCAACATTTTTACCTAAATGGATACAAAATAAGTATATATGTTTTAGGTTATAGAGCTAAAAGCTTCACTAATGTAGACATGGAGGAGGTAGGAGGAGGTTACTGAGTGTCACAGACACCGGCGTCGGTCAGGCCAACTGATGTCGGCAAAATTAGACAGGAAGGGCAACTGACGTCGATCAGGGATCGGCCGACGTCGGTCACCTCCAGGCAGATAGGGACTGACATCAATCACCTGTGTGGTTTAGAACTATGAGTATAATGGGTAATTAGTTAACAAACCAAGTGTTTGCATGTCAAGAGCCAAATTTAGACTCAAAGCTGTGGATCTAATTATTGTAATTGAATGTCTAATTATTGTTTGGATGAGATCTATATAATAGACTCATGGGTTGCATTGTAAAGTGTGCTAGAGAGTAAGAGAGAAAAATATTAGCTCCTTCTGTGTGTGAAGAGAGCATGGTGTGTTCCTCTTAGTGCCACAGTGCCAAGTGTGGGTGCTGGTTTGGAGAATCAGATGGGTTCTTCATGTATGTATGATCTTGGTCAGCAGGTGTGCATGGCTACATTAGGAGATATGCATGGGTAAGTAAGATCACTGATCTGCAAGTGTTTGTGGGTGCATGATCCAGATTTGCAAGTGTACAAAACTAGATTAATTTGTAGGTGTGTAAGATCAGAGAGGGCAACAACACAACAGGGAGCAGTATCAGGCAAGATCTACTTGGAGTACGGTGTGTACTCAGTCTAGAGTAAGAGAGGAAGGCAAGGCAGTTCCTTCCATAAGTAAGATCATTGGGTTTCAGGTTGTTGTATTTTAGGAGAGATCTACTTGAAGTACATTGAGTACTTGTTGGAGTGCATGGGGCACTTGTAGAGTACATGGAGCACAGAGTGTAACTGGCAGTGTTGTACTAACTGGTTGGAGGTGAACACCAACTCTGTATTTGAGTTGTGTGTTGGGACCATAAGAGAGAGCTTTGAGGAAAGAAGTATTGTTCACTTGAGGTGTGGGAAGCCTCTGAGAGGTGGTGAAGAATAAGTGGCATCTTCTTTATTGTATTATTTTTTGTATGAGTATTAATACAAGTTGTGTATTGTCTCTCAAATTCTGTGTTATTTCTGGTTTCTAGTTACTTGTTACTTCTGATTAATTCTGCATCTTAAGTTGCATGTATATGGTAATAAATTGTGTGCTTCCTCAGGTTCCTAATAGTTGGTATCAGAGTGAGGTTGTTGGCTCATAGCTTGATACCACTAATAGTTGGTATCAGAGCTAAGGTTGCAGGGAGCAAGTTTTGTGTTTGGTTACAGGTCACTATCAGGGGTTTTTGATTGAGTGGGAGTATAGCAATGACAAAAGAAAGTAAGCTAAGAATGGAGAAATTGAATAGCACAAATGGTCACTTACGGTCTGATGGAAAGAAAGAGCAAGTAAAGAAAGATTGTTGGTTGGTTACAGATCAACATGAAGGAATTGAAGAAGCAGATGTTGCAGGTGTTGTTGCATAGGATGCTCTGGGATGTTTCTTGGATAAAGTTGAATCTTGGTTAATAGATTATGTTGCCTCTTTTTATGCAGCCCTAGGTAGAGGGTTGGTGAGCCTTGTCAGATTATTGGCAAAGGGGAAGTGAAGCTAAAATTGTAGGTGGCCAACACATGGGTGTTGAAGGAGGTCATGCAGGTCCTAGGCTTGGAGATGTGGCTAATTTCTTCAAGAAAATTGGGTGACGAGAGATGCACAAGAACTCTCACAGTGGATGCACTTAAATTAGCTGGTGATAAGAAAGTAGGTACTCTTTATCTACTTGCTTATATTACTGATTCTTCTTTTGTTGCAAATATGTGGCTTTGTAGGCTTGGTCACATGAGCAAGAAGGAGATGCATGTTCTTAAGCGGAAGATAGATGTGTTTGATAAACTTAAGAACTGAAAATCCTTGGTGTTCTTGGAGGAGATGACGGATAGAGTTCAGTGGATGAGGCTAGATACATCTGAGCAGGGCAATTTGGACATGGGTTTTGATTCAAAGGAGCTCACAGGTAAAAATTCATCACTCATAGGTAAACACAGGTATCGGCATCAATTAAGAGGAATTGGTGTCGAACAGACAAGTGCTGATGTCAGTTATGTGCAGACTGAAGCTGGTGATATTGGGTAGGGTAAGACTGACATCGATCAAGAGGACTAATGTCAATAATAGGTAAGACTGACGTCAGTCATGAGGACTGACGTCGGTAATAGGGACACTGACGTCGATAGATTTGGTAGTCAAGATATGCACATGCAAACTGACGTCAATCGGATGCAGACTGTGTGGTGACTGAGGTCGGTCACTGTAACAGATTTTGGATAGACATCAAGCTGTCAAGAAGTCTCAAACACCCATATGGAGGACTAAAGGTGGTAAGTAAGCCTCAAATTCATTGTTCCTCTTCTTTATACTTGTTACTAACTATAGAGAAGGAAGGATCTAGGAAATAGTGGGAGCATGGCATGATGAGAATGCAGAACCAAGTGGGAGATTTGGTAGGGTTGTTAGCCGGTATGAAAGCACAGAGATGAATGGATACCTTAGTTAAATAATAGAGAAAATGAACACGTGAGATGGAAGACCAAGTCATATGGTCTTAAGGAAGCTGTAGGATAGTGGTACAGGTTTGACAGGTGGATGACAAAGCATGGCTTTAGTCAATGTCAGGGTAACTACTATGTTTGTCTTACCAGGTGGATGATGATTGCAACATTATCCTGTTGTTGTATGTGGATGGTATGCTAGCTAGCAGGTTTATACATATAGGGTTTTGCTGAGCTAAGGGTAAGCTTAATTCAGTGGTTTGCCATGAAGGATTTGGAGCAGTGAAATTCTTTGGCATGGGAGACATGGGAGATCACAGGTTGATTTTGTCTCCAGTGGGAGCTGATGTGAATTAGGTGTTGGCGAGGTTCATTATGCAGGATGCAGAATCGGAGCACACTAAGGGCTGGATAGTTCAGTGTCTAAAATCACATGAGGTCTAGTATAGACCTGAGTTTGCCCAAGTAGTGGGTGTTGTCAGAGAGTTAGGAGCCAATTTGGGGAAGTGGGTTCTCAGGTATTTGAGAGGGACCAGCAGTAGGTATGCATGCTATGCAGGGTCAGGACTTCACTACATGGGTTTGTAGGTTTAGATGTGGTACGGTACTTGGATGATAGGAGGTGCACCATAGGTTGTGTGGTGGGTGGTCTTCAGGATTGATCTTGAAGAGGGATACAAGCCATGAAATAGATTAGATGGGGTACAAGTGTAGGTATAGTGCAGCTGTTTATCTCCAAGTAGGAGATTGTTAGGTTATGGAGCTAAAAGCTTCACTGATGTAGACATGGAGGAGGTTGCTGAGTGTCATAGACACTAGTGTTGGTCAGGCTAACTGATGTCGATAGAATTAGACAAGAAGGGCAACTGACATCAATCAGGGATCGGTCGGCATCGATCACCTCCAGGCAGACAGGGACCGATGTTGATCACCTGTGTGATTTAAAAATGTGAGTATTATGGGAAGTTAGTTAACAAACCAAGTGTTTACATGTCAAGATCCAAATTTAGACTCAAAGTTGCGGATCTAATTATGGTAATTAGATGTCTAATTATTGTTTGGATGAGATCTATATAATAGACTCATGGGTTATATTGTAAAGTGTGCTAGAGAGTAAGAGAGCAAAATATTAGCTCCTTCTGTGTGTGAAGAGAGCATGGTGTGTTCCTCCTAGTGCCATAGTACCAAGTGTGGGTGCTGCTTTGGAGAATCAAAAGGGTTCTTCATGTATGTATGATCTTGGTCAGCATGTGTGCATGGCTATGTTAGGAGATCTGCATGGGTAAGTAAGATTGTTGATCTACAGGTGTTTGTGGGTGCATGATCTAGGTTTGTAAGTGTGTAGAACCAGATTGATTTGTAGGTGTGAAATATTAGAGAGGGCAGCAACACAACAGGGAGCAGTATCAGGCAGGATCTACTTGGAGTATGGTGTGTACTCAGTCTAGAGCAAGAGAGGAAGGCAGGGTAGTTCCTTCCATAAGTAAGATCATTGGGTTGTAGGTTGTTGTAGTTTAGGAGAGATCTACTTGAAGTATGTTGAGTACTTGTTTGAGTGCGTGGGGAACTTGTGGAGTGCATAGAGCACAGGGTGTAACTGGCAGTGTTGTACTAACTGGTTGGAGGTGAACACCAACTCTGTATTTGAGTTGTGTGTTAGGACCATAAGAGAGAGCTTTGAGGAAAGAAGTACTATTCACTTGAGGTGTGGGAAGCCTCTGAGAGGTGGTGAAGAAGAAGTGGCATCTTCTTTATTTTATTCTTTTCTATATGAGTATTAATACAAGTTGTGTATTGTCTCTCAAATTCTGTGTTGTTTCTGGTTTCTAGTTACTTGTTACTTTTGGTTAATTCCGCATCTTAAGTTGCTTGTATATGGTAATCAATTGTGTGCTTCCTCAGGTTCCTAACAATATGGACCTATTAATACTTTAAATTATGTTATAATACCTACTATAGAGCATATATTTACTTTTAAGTTAATATTCTCAAGCCAAGAGTGAAGAAATGTGAACTGATGGGCACCAAACAAGCAAGCAAGTAATGCAAATATTATAATTATGTTTATACAAGAAATTAACATATTTTTATCTTAAATTACTTAAAATTTACCTTATAAATCTTTTAAAATACCTATATAATCAACCAAATGTCTATGTAGGACCTTTCAACTTTCATTTCACTTTATTTTAATAGACTATGTGCTCTAAGCTAGACTATGTGAGTCCAATAGGAAAGATTGTGAGGGTAATGAGAAGATTTTAAAGATGATTTGAGCGATGGGATGAAGATTAAGATATATTAAAGATCATGTTTTATTTATTTTATAATTCCATAATAAATCAAGCTAAGATCACGAATAAATAAAACATAATGGAAGAAGGTTTTTAGGCCCAAAAGATACTCTACATGTTTATTAGTAAGCATAGAATAAAAGAAACATGTTTTTAGTGGTGTTGGAGGGTATAAGAGGATGTAAGGGTTTGATAAAAATATTAATTAAGTTTCATATATTTTTAAAACATGTTGATAATTTTTTTCTAGCTTTGAGAAGCTTCACATTTTGTGACTTGCAGTCAAACAAATCTAAATAGTCATTTATAGCCTACTTGTAGGCAATGAAATCAAAATAAAAGTGGTATGGGGTATGAATGTGTTTTTATAAGGTTAATAAATACCTAAAATAACTCCCCAATACTTTTTAAGAACCATAAAGTTATAATATAAAAAATGAAGGAGACAAACCCTCATTTTGTAGCCAAGAAGTCAAAATAGAGACCTTTGGTCTTTGTTTAAATTATGCAGATAATATGCAATCTTGAGTTTATTTTAAGGACTGGGAGGAGAGAGAGACTCTTAGATATATTTTAAATAATTTTTTATTCCTTTTTAATAAATTAAACAATCAAAATTTAATTTTTTGAGCTTTAGCAGGGTTTAGGCTGTGACATAAGCCTAGAAGCCTGTTATAGGCCTAAATGAGAAAAGACTAGTTTAGTGGGGTTGGATGGGGAAATTAAAGTATTTATAGGTCATATATCATGTGGATAAATTTTAAACCTTAATTTTTATAATATTATATATAATATAAACTCAAGACACCCCATTTACAAAGTTCACCACATAAGGAGTTCAAACTGTCACCTACATGCCTACTTTAGAAGAATGCAAGAGAGATGTGATTATTTTTTGAAGCTATGAAATTTTAAGAGTGTAAATATAAATTAAAATAATGAAAAATTATTAAAAATTATCTTCACATTATTTTTAAAAGTGAATAAATTCATAAATGAGGTTAGGAAGCATGTTCATGCCTAATAGGTCCAAACCCACACACCTAGGCATGTACGCAAAAGATTCAATAAGTTTTGTTCTTTAAAGATGATATTAAAGAGTGAATAATTAAAGGATATTTATAGTAACATAATTTAATATAATATAAGTTTTTAAATTTCATTCCATGAAGAGAATATATAAATTATAGACCATTAAGTTCATTTGCACTAGACTACCCTTAAACCCTAGCTATGGACCAACACAGGTTATAGTGAGTTAGAAAGGTGAAATGGAGTAAATAATAATTTTATAAATTCATAATAGATTTAATATACCTAAATTATGTTTTTTTTAATCTAAAACCAAGTATTTTTCACCTTCTTATGCATAATCAACTCTCTTGAGTTTCTCAACAGGCTTAAGTAGTCAGAAATGGCCACTTTTATCACATGGGAAGTAAAAATATAAGATGAATGGGAACCTAAGATTATTAGGTAAGTATGTTAATTATTTCTTGGTTTAATCCCATAATCTTTATGAATCATCTTTAAGACCCCATATACCCTTAACCCCTACCTAAACCCTCCAAAGAAACTCGATGGAAGAGATGGACCTATTAAGTGATCCATGTGGATTTATAGGACCTAAAAACTTATTGGATTATCCTTAAAAACATATATTCACCTAAAAAATTCACTTTATTTTCATTTTTTAGGTACTTATCTATGGAATTTGGCCTAAAGATGACTATTTCAATCCTAAAAAGGTAGTTTCTGAAGATTCTCATGGAGGTTGATTGAATATAGACCTAATGAATCATCTTGGAACCATATAATATTTTATTAATATATGGGATAATTATTATAATGAATCATAAATAACCTTATACTCTCAATAAATATAATGGTAATAAAACATGTTATCAAGGGCTCTCATCATACCTCATACAGTTGTAATTGAATCTTGAAGATGTTTTGAGAATGAATATAGAATAGAATTATCTCCTATAGGGTTTTTAAGGAATAATTAAGATGTGATGGTAATATTCAAAAATTATCTAGGACTAGGATGATTTTATGGTCTTAGTTTGTGATCATCACTTCAACCAAACAAGTTTCTCAACCAGATTTATAGGTCCTTATCAGTTTGAAGAAGCTTGAAAATTGATTTTCAACTCCACAAAAATGAGAATAAGCATTGAAATTCATATAATGGCATGGAAGATTCTTCATGAAGACAAAATTACATGTGTCAAGTTGTTAAATTGTAACTGATCCATTAATAAGTGTTTTTAACTCTTTAAACAAGTAAACCTACATCACCTGGGGAAGTTTATATTCAATTAGAAATCCATCAGATCCATAAATAAATCCTAGATCAGAGAATATATATCCTAATTAAACTTCCAATTGGGGATACATTATATAATAAATAAAATGACTAATATGTGGATGTACTAAACCAAATTAAGGGATCTCTTACCACAATAATAATACTAGGGAGGGCTCTAAATCCTCCAATCAAGCAAAACTATGATATAACCCTAACTAAGTCATATGTTTTCATATTCACTATATTAATAACAAGTAAGTAAAACAAATCTAATATAGTTCTCACTAATTATTATGGAATAAAGTGGGGGTAATAAAAAACAAAAGTAGACATGCATAAGAAACACATACTCACATAAATGTATATAGAATCCTAATGCATAGAAGAGAAGTAAAAATTCATTTCTATCTACTCTTACAAAAGAGGAACAAATTTAGGAATAATTATATTTGAATATGAACTCTCTAAGCCTCAATATCTCCCTTTCCCAAGGTGCTTCTCAAGATGTTGTTGTGGTATGTAAGGATGATAAGGATAAATCAGCTCTAGGCTATACAACCTATCAATTCATTGAAAATACTTCTCCACAAGACAAGATAAATATCTCTAAAGAAAGTATGAAACCTTAACCTTACTCTATAAGTATAATTTTGGATAAGCATATGCATAATATATCTTACTTCTTCTTCTCTTCTCTAAATAATGGCAAATTGATCTTTTATAAATAGGTAAATTCAACCCTAAGCCCTTCTAAAAGTTTTAGCCAATAGGGTTGGCCAAATTAACCTAATATAATTATTGATAAAAACTCATTAGGTCAAAATCTAGGTCAGCCAAGAGATGAGCTAGATTATAAATGATTTTCACCAATAAGAGTACAAGGTCGACCCAATTGACCTAGTATTATAAACTATAAAAAGGAGTTTTAGGTTAGGAAAAGGGGTATAGAAGATGGTAAAATATTGGAGGAGTATACAAGAGAGAATAAAATTATTAGGGGAATGGTTTTGAGGAGATAAGTATGTATATAACAAGTGGAAAAAGGGAAAATAATCTTTTAAATCACCAATGGTCTACCCACCCCTTTTCTGGTGTACCCGTTAAGGCATTCACTTAGAGAGATTAACACTTGATGGGTTATTTCAAGATAAAGAATGTTAATAATTGATAAAAATTTGAAATATTATGTGTATACATATGCCTCACTCAAATCTCATCATGTGTCATATTAGTGTAACATGGGATGGTTCTTTGAGAATAGAACATGATGACACATAACATTGATACTAAATGAAGTGTAGTAAGGAGAAAATAAGATAAATAAAAGGATAGAATTGAAAAACACATATCTGTACTTACCTTATTTCTATAGATTAAGATGGAGATGTGAGAAATGAGAAGGAATCTAATGTGAGGAACATTAGGCAAATCTATAGAGATTGGTGCAAAAAAGAGTGAAATTTTGAAATTTTTGTAATACATGCATATAATAGTGGAAAATATTCTCTATGATGTCATGATTCTATAACTTTTTATGGTTTGAAAAATGATTTCATAAAAACATTGATATGATAAAAATAATGGATCTAATGGTAAATATTTTAAGGGTAAATAATTATGGATGGTAAATTTAAATAGGGTGAAAAGAAAGTCATTTTCTATTATTTGACTATTCTGAGAAAAAAATAGAGATCTAAGGGACCTAAAAAAATCTAAAAGATCCAAAATGGTGAGGAGATGATATTTGAGATGAGAGGGATACCTAGTATCTTCAGTGAGTGTAACATAGGTAGAAAACTAATAATTTTAATTTTGTTTTGAGTATTTATTTTAAATTAAGTATTTTATATAAACTTGTAAATTATACCAATTCTAGAAACTGGAATGAACCCTAGTAAGTTTTTAAGGTAACTAAAGGTCAAATGGGTAAATAGATTGAAATGAACTAGAGTAATAAATTCCAAAGAAATTTATTACAAGTGGGTCAAATATTTGATAGTCTAAAAGAACTAAGTCGACCTAGTAAGTTAAAAATTAGGGCTTGACATGGCTGAATTAATAGGTATGGGTATACTTGGTTTATTGAGTAAGATGAAAAAAATAGTACCCCTTGGTTTATTTAGTTTTTTAAGTCAAATTTACAACTTACTACTAAGAGGGGAAAATAAATGGGTCAACTTAG